>CM055122.1:23981049-24428549 GCA_029206835.1 Rana muscosa
TGATAAAATCAGCAGAGCTTCCCCTCATTTCAGAGTTTCTCCTCAGACTTACAGCGACTGCACTTCTGGGGAGGACATCCCCTCCGGGTGTTTGTAATAACAGACAAGCGGCTGCTTCGCCACATCGGCAGACATCACCCCAGTACAACACCTCGAAGCACTATATTGGTAAGTTTGTCAACGATAACGATTATTACAAAAAAGTGGCCACCAATAATCGGTCGACCCCTAGTTTGAGGTGTGTGTGTGTGTATGAACTTAAAAATGGATGGTTGTTAAATAGCTTTTTTTGTGTTTTATAATGCCTGTTTGTAAAGTGTGGATGATGATGGTGCCTTGTGTCCTGTTTCTTTATATTGGCAGCTTGCGTATTCTACTTACGTTGAGGAGTAATGGGCCGCTGCTTCCTGACAGAAGCTGACGCTGGAGGGTCCGGGATATGGCTCAGGCTTTCTGTTAAAGATAGAATAAAAGAGTTAAGGTAACCACTTCTGGACCAAGCCTATTTCTGACAGTTATTGTTTACAATTTAAAATCCAAATTTTTTGCTAGAAAATTACTGAGAACCACAAACATTATATATATATATATATATATAATATATGTATTTGCACAGCGGCCTTTCAAAAGCAATTTTTGGGGAAAAATTTACTGAATTAAAAAAATAAATTTACATTAAATTTATTTAGCCCAATTTTTTGGGATATTGCGATAGACGATGTTACTCCAAGTAAATAGATATCGAACATGTTATGGTTTAAAATTGCAAACGCTCTTGGAATGGCGAGAAACTACGGTACTTAAGAATCACTATAGATGAGCATGTAATTTTTGTTTTACGATTACCAGTTTAGAGTTACAGAGGAGATCTTTTGCTCTAATTATTTCTCTCGATGTGAGGATTGCGGCGATACCTCACGTGTGATTTGAACACCATTTACATTTGCGGGCGCCACATATGTGTTTTCTTTGGTAAGCGAGCATGCGGGGCACTTTCAAATAATTTTTTTTGTTCTTTTTTGTTTATTTTTTCAAGTTTTACTTAAAAAAAAATCCCAATCCCCAAATCCCTCCTTTGCATGTACAAGTATTCAAAAAGCAAAAATCTGCATATTTGAATACTGTGGATTTTTTCATATCGGCGCCATTGGCAGCCAAGTAAATGAGTATGTAACTTCTGAGTTACTACATTGGAGACTCGATTGAAGCCGATTCCGGCTTTGTTTGCAACTCTGGTCGCTCCGGACTGGAGACCCGGGAGAAGCGGTGTAAGGCGGCGGGCGGGGGGCTTGTCGTGTCCTCTCCCACTCCTTATGATGACAGCTGAGCAGCTTCTGAGCCACATCAGTTGTTATCATAACAAAGCCGACCACCAGATCTAAAAAGCGGTACCGGGGTGACGGCTGCAGCTGCTTATCACCCCGGTACAACCACTTCCTCAAAGAACTGGACAGATACATTGTTTTGCGGGAAGTGGTATGCTACAGGACTTATTTGAGCTTTAATTTTTTTTTATTTCCTTGCACAGTGTGCCATTTATTGGCCGAGTACAATCAGCTAATCTCTCAGCCAGAGAATGGACGGCAGAGGATTGTCACCCGGCTTCGGCAGCACAGCAGAAGCCAGATGTCGTAAATCTGACTTCATAACAAGAAAGGATCCTAGCAAGTCCCAGGTAAGAGGACAAATCATTGCTAAATGGTTTGTGCTTTGACAGCCCCTCCTCTTTTATTTCTCCATCCCATTCTTACATCAGTTTCCTCAGTCCCCTGGCATATCACAATCCCCCTTCACATCACAGTTTACAGTAGTGTTCTAAACCTCCGTTCACAATGGTATCTTAATCTTCTCTGCCACCTTCACAGCACCGCCCCACAGCTTTGTCCACTGCCCTCCATCACATCACAGCCCCCTGCAACTCTGGCCCCCTTCACATTTCACAGCACCCTGCATCTCTGGGCCCCTTCACATTACACAGCACCCTGCATCTCTGGGCCCCTTCACATTACACAGCACCCTGCATCTCTGACAGTTTCCCATCTTAACCTCCCAGCTCTGCCCCCATCAGAATACAGCCTCCACAGCTCTGCCCCTTGCATTATTTGGGCTCACAGAGCTGGAGACACAATGGGAGACACAGCAGCACTGAATAGTGGGCAGGAGCGGGAGGTGCTGAAGTTAACCAGCAGGTGATTGGTTGCTAGGGCTGCCTAGCAACCAATCACCTGCTGGTTAACTTGGAAAGTTATCTTCAGAAGCTCCGTTCTTGCCCAATATTCAGAGCTGATGTGTTTCCGGCTCTGTGTGCAGAACGGCACATAAATGGCTGGACTGTGACGGTCTGGATGGCACAGTGTCTCGTATGCATTTAGCCCACATTCCGCCATTTAGTGATGTCTGCTTTAAATGTTAAATAGATGTTTGTTACTATGTTTATTATTATGTTTGCTTTGTGTTTATGTTAGGTAGGTACTACTCACCACCACCACTGCCAGAATCTTGAGGGCACGAACTTGGAGCTGTTCCCTCCACAGATGACGTTGCTCGATCTGGAAAACATGAATGTAAAGCAAAACGTAAGAGCCCATTCACACAGGGGCAACACGACTTCCAGCGCGATTTTATGAGGCAACTCAGACACGATTTTATGAGGCAACTCAGCGCGACCTGGAGCTATTTACAAGGCAACTCCAAGTTGCCTGCAGGACAGGAGACATTCCAGTGGCCAATCAAACAAGAATCAGCTCTGTGGGAGGGAGGGGGGAGAGAGCGTTTTGCCTGATAAAGGTATGTTATCTTCCTGGAGAGTCGCTCCTATTAAGACAGTGAGAGGCGACTCCCATTGAAATGAATGGTTACAGGTCGCCTAGGAGTCGGATTGAAGTAGTACAGGGACCTTTTTTGAAGTCGGAGCGACTGCAGTAGTGTGCATAAGGACGGCTCCATTAACTTACATTGATTTCTTCAGCCAGCGCGACCTGAGGCGACTAGGGGCGACCTGGGGCGATTTGGAGTCGGATCCAAAGACGCCCCTGTGTGAATGGGCTCTAAGTCTCACATGCGTAGTCATAAAAAAAATAGTGAGCTGGAAACAACCATATAACTGCAATATATAATGATATATTTTATTTTACTCACCAGCTCTCTGATGCTCGGCTGGACCCTTTCTGCTGACTCCAGGGACATCCTCATCTGCAAGCAGGCCATCTCTCAGCTCTGCCTCCCACTGTCTGAAGACCACAGCCTTTCCTCCAGTAGACTGGGCCAGAAGATGCTTCTCTATCTTTTTATTAACTGACGCCCGACAATCATAAAACCTGCAAATGAAAAAAAGATACATGAAAAGTTAATACACGTTACAACAATATTATTTTTATTTTACATGTTACTTTTCTGTGCCAAATAAATATTTGTGTTACGTTCAAATCAGTTTATTGACTATTGACTAACTACTATACTGTGTATTTTTCACATATATGTGGTGTGTTCTAAGAGTGATATAATATTTGAATAATTACCTGTGCCTGACACCATCGGTGGCCCTGCGAACCTTGGAGACTGCATACACTGAGTCCCGGACTCGTTCCCAGGCTGCTCTCTTCGCAGAGGTTGAGACATTTAGGCTGAAGAGTCTCACTTTTTCTATGTTCACTGCAGCAACCAATGCAGAATTCTCCTCTGGGGTAAATACGGGCCCCCTTGATGTTTTCTGTCTCTTGGTTCGCTGGTGCTGCTGCAGGTCGGCGTCAGAATTCTCTTCTGATGTAGGGGTGGACACTTGCCTCTTTTTTTTGCCATGCTCCCACTCCACTCCACCTCCATGGGCATGCTCTCTTCCATGCCTTGGCTCCACTCCACGCCTCCGTTCACCTCCACTCTTCCTCTCCCCTTCACGCCTCTCCTCTCCTCCACGCCACCTCTCCCCTCCACACTTACTCTTCTCTACTCTCCCCTCCACACCTCCTCTTCCCTCCTCTCCCCTCCATGCCTCCTCTTCTCTCCTCAACCCCCCACTGATCCTCCTCTCACCTCCACTCCTCTCCCCTCCATGCCTCCGCTCCCCTCCACGCCCCTCCTCCCCTACACTCCTCCTCTCCCCTCCATGCCTCTCCTCCAATACACTCCTCTCCCCTGCATGCCTCTCCTCCACTACACTCCTCCTCTTCCCTGAGTCCCCTCCACACCTCCCCTTCCCTCCACGCCCCTCCTCCCCTACACTCCTCCTCTCCCCTCCATGCCTCTCCTCAACTACACTCCTCTCCCCTCCATGCCTCTCCTCCACTACACTCCTCTCCCCTCCGTGCCTCTCCTCCACTACACTCCTCCTCTTCCCTGAGTCCCCTCCACTCCTCCCCTCCCCTCCACGCCCCCCCTCCCCTACACTCCTCCTCTCCCCTCCATGCCTCTCCTCAACTTCACTCCTCCTCTCCCCTGAGTCCCCTCCTCCACTCCTCCGCTCCCCTCCACTTTTCTGCTCCCCTCCACTTCTCTGCTCCCCTCCACTCTCACCAACAACTCTCATACCAACACCAACATTCTCACTCACAAGACTCACACGTCCATTCTCACTCCCAGACATTCTAATTCACCAAAACAAACAAAAACAATCACACATCTAACACAATAACACTCTCTGCTCTGCTCTCTGCTCTGCTCTCTGCTCCTCCCTCACTTCACCACAATACAACCTCTCAAAATGACATACAGGGGCGGAGACTATAGGCATTAGGCACATGTCAAAAACGAAAGTAAAAAATCGAGATTTAGAATAGTTACAAATAACCGCGATGTATTAGAAAAGTACAAATCCATTCGAAGCACGCAGCGCCACTGTCAGACATGTAAATTTACGAATCAATGACCAAAAAAAGTTACGAATGTAAGAATCCATTCGAAGCACAATAACACTCTGCTCTGCTCTCTGCTTCTCCCTCACCGTGCTGAACTCCCTCTCAAAATGGTGTACAGGGGGCGGAGGCTATAGCCGCATGTCAAAAACGAAAGTAAAATACGAGATTTCGAATCATTACAAATAACCGCTATGTATTTAGAAAAGTACAAATACAGTCGAAGCACATTTGGCATAATAGGCAGCGTCGTTGTGAGAGAGACACGGAAAATTACGAATCAACGAACCCCAAAAAAGTTACGAAAGTAGGAGTTGTTTCCAGAATCAACGAAAAACAATGTACTCTACCGAAAATACGAATTGGTGTACGGGGCGGAGGCTATAGGCGCATGTACAAAAACGAAAGTAAAATACGAGATTACGAATCGTTACAAATAACCGCTATGTATGTATGAAAAGTACAAATCCATTCGAAACACATTAGGCATAATAGGGCAGCGTCGTTGTGAGAGAGACACGGAAAATTACAAATGAACAACCCCAAAAAAAGTTACGAAAGTTGTGTCCAGAATCAACGAAAAACAATGTATTCTACCGAAAGTACGAATTATAAATCAACTAAATATAAGGCTTTCAGTAATACGAATCATTCCGATTCAACGAAAAATGTCGCTTTCGAAAATACGAATTATTCCGAACACGAAAAATCCCGGCTAGCAAAATTACGACCGATTACGAATCAACAGGACCGAAAAGAAACGAACCGAAACTAAACAAATTTTTCCGTTGTGCACAAGCCTACTCTCTATATTGGTAATCTGTAAAAAATCCTAATTTGTAGTCAGTGTCAAATCCTTTCTTACATTGGTGGTCCATGTAGAAGCCCCCCTTAAATTGGTGGCCAGTGTAAATTTCCAATGTAGTGGCCAGTTTAGAAACCCCCTTTTATTTGTTGCTGGTGTAAAATCTCCCATTACATTGGTGGTCAGTGTAAATCCTCCTTACATTGGTGGTCAGTGTAAATGGCCCTAACATTGGTAATCGGTGTAGAAATGTCACCTTACATTGATGGTCAGTAAAAATCTATTTGACAATGGTTGTCATTGTAAATTCACCTTACTTGAAGCTCATTTGTGTAAATTTTGCTATTACATTGGCGTCAGTGTAGAGATCCCTCTTTATATTGGTGGGTGGTCTAAAATCCCCCATTACATGGTGGTCAGTGTAAATCCCCCTTTCCATTGGTAGTCAGTCAAGAATCCCCCACTACATACCTGCCAAAATTTTCCAGCTTTGCTCTACATGATTCAGAATTTGCCACAGTGTAATGCCTCCTAACTTATTTTATTACACAGGATCGGCAATAACAACAGGTGTTGCAGTACCTCGCAGAAAGTTCAGTGGTCAAATGATGCTTTCTAAATATTTTACGCCAAATGTGTTTGCAGATCAATTCACTTTTATCTTTGTATTCTGTGCAAGAACTGTTGGATCGCTGCACTTAAAATAGATTGTACGTACTAAGGCTAGCCTAAGGCCTCGTACACACGACCGATTTTCTCGTCGTAAAAAACACGTCGTTTTTTTCGACGAGATTTTTGTTAAGCTTGTCGATTTTCTCGTCAAGCTTTCTATGCGTACACACTGACATTTCCCAATTTTCTCGTTGTTCTCCGCGCTCACGTCCAGCACGTACGACGGCACTATAAAGGGGAAGATCTTTTTTCTTGGCGCCACCCCTTGGGCTGCTTTTGCTGATCTCGTGTTACCGCGTGTGAAGTAAAAGTTTGGGAAGAGACGATTCGCGCTTTTCAGTCTTCGTACTTTTCAGATCGTTTTCTGCGGTTCAGTTTGTGCTTGTGGGTTCGTATCTTGACTTTCAGGGCGTCTAGGCAGGTCGTATCTGTTTTACAGTGCGTTCTTGCCTGTTCGTTTCTGATTTTCAGTTCGTTATTCATAGGCCTTGCTGTTCTAAAGTGCGTTCTGTTCTGTACGTTCTGATAAGACGACCGTTTCTTAGCCATGTCGCCTGGACGTTCTCGTCGTCGAGTTCGTGCTGTGCGTGCGCTTGGTGTTGGTCTGCTTGTTTTGGACCAAGACCAGTCCATGAATGGTGTGAGGAGGAGTTCATGGACCAAGAATTGGTTGCTCCAGCGGGACCAATTCTGCCACATGCCTCTGCTGCGGGAGATCGTCGAGAATAATCCTGAGGACTACAGGAATTTTCTGCGGATGTCTGACCCCGTTTTTCAGGAACTGTTGGCTTTGGTGTCCCCCTATATTACCAGGAAGGACACCGTTATGCGGGAAGCCATCAGTGCTGAGCAGAGGCTCATCGCCACCTTACGGTACCTGGCGACAGGGAGAAGTCTTCAGGACTTGAAGTTCACCACAGGCATCTCCCCCCAGGCTCTGGGCCTCATAATCCCAGACACCTGTTCTGCCATTATACAAGTCCTGCAGGAGGACTATATTAGGGTAAGTTTTCTCCCTTAACATCACATTTTATGTATTACATGTATGCTAATGTATTGTATTTCTTTCATCCTTCCCTAATTACCATGATTGTAATATGCTGAGAATGATCCCCTTTGTCCCCATGCATGCTAGAAGCTTTAGATTGCCCCTTTTTTCTCCTCCATAAATATTTCCCTTCAATAACTTTTCCAGCAGGGGCGCCTGTTGCTCCAAATGTTTGGGGGTTCAAACACCAATTTAGGAAATAAACTTCCTCCTTTTTTGCTCTGGTGCCTATTTTACGCCCCCAGTTGTCCCCTCTAATGCAGCCATTTTGTTCACTCCAATGCAGCCATTTAGTCCCCTCTAATGCAGCCAGTTTCCCCCCAGCCCTGCACTTACCTTCTTGTGGTCAGCGCCATCCTTCTTCTGTCCTTGATGTCTTCTCCTTCCCTTGATGTTGCATCAGCCAATCATGTTACCATTAAACAGACTTGGTGAACATGATTGGCAGAGCAGCCTGCCAGTGTTTCCCCAAGGAATGCCCCCCCCCTGCATCCCCTATTTTACTTTTAGGAAGCCAATTACATCCCTCAGGTTGTAATGTGCAAGACTATTTTACTACCTGTTTCTGCTATGCAATTTGAACCCCCTAAATGCCGCAATTATTCATATGTCAGTCGCTTTACAAGAGGCCATCCACCTGAATAGTGGGCGGCATAGACAATACATAGGTTAATGCAATGCATGAACCTATGTATTGTTCTGAGTGATGGGCACAGGAGAGAGGGGGCAGTGCTCCAGCGCCCACTCTGGACGCACCGTCACTGCAATGCTATCCTGTGGCCAAACACATCTCCCCCCCCCCCAAAATAATTTAGTAATGGCCCATCAGAGGGGGTGATGAATATGATAAATGAGCCTTCCATTATACTTATTTTAAACACCTTAATAAACGTAGAATTTGATTGATGTTGGCCTCTAATTTTTTTAAATAGAATTTCCTTGTAATGTATGACTTTGGTATTCTAATATTATTTCATCTTGTTTCACTCCACAGCTTCCTTCCACGCCACAGGAATGGCAGACTGTGGCATCGGAGTTTGCCACGCGGTGGGACTTCCCCAACTGCGGTGGTGCCATAGACGGGAAGCACGTCCGCATCGTGCCGCCACCCCGTTCTGGGTCCTACTACTACAATTACAAGGGGTTTCATAGCATTGTGCTGATGGCGGTGGTGTCAGCACGGTATGAATTCCTCTATGTTGATGTAGGGAAGAATGGCCGGATGTCCGATGGGGGATCCTTCATCCAGACGGAGTTTGCCCTCCGTCTCCAGAGTGACGACCTTGCATTGCCACCGGATGCAGGGAATATTGAAGGACTCCCCTTTGTTTTCTTGGCTGATGAAGCCTTCGGACTCGGACGGCATCTTATGAGGCCATTTCCACAGAGGACCCTGACCCCAGAGAAGAGGGTGTTCAATTACCGGCTGGTCAGGGGCCGAAGAGTTGTCGAAAATGCCTTTGGCATAATGGCCAGCCGGTTCCGCCTTTTTATGACTTCAATACACTTGGCGGACTACAAAATAAACTATGTCGTATTATGCTGCTGTGTGCTACACAACTTTCTGAGCCAAAAATCTAATTCCTATATGGCCTCAGTTTTGCCAGAGGCTGGACTTTCCCCTGCAAATCCCCTGCCGGGCCTGGAATCTGCCCATCCTGGCTTGCCCTTTCAAAATGCCCGTGAGGTTCGGGACAAATACATGGAGTATTTCACGGGTAGGGGGGCAATTCCTATGCCAGCCTATGTCTAAGGATCCCAATAAAAAGCTTGTTTAAACCTTTAATTATTTGTTCTTTCCTGTCTCCTAGTTTGTCTTTGTGCATTTGTAGTGCCAAGTGTATTTTACTTTAGTAAATAACAACCATTTCACTATGTAACCTTACAAAATAACCAAATAAGCTTAGAGGGTATTATAAAAAGAAGCTACACGTTGTTTGTGGTCAAATATTTTACTCTGTGCACATTCTCACCATTTTTAGTTTTTTCTGTTTTTTTGGGTTGGCCTGGCCCCAACCCGGCAATTTTTTGCTTATGAAAATACAAAAATAACAGTTGCATTCCAAAAATTACAACATTGGATACCTCTGAGCAATCTGAGACATTCACTTACACAAACTATGTCTCTATGTGCCCGTCCTAATATGGGATCCTGCCACCACTTGCCCAGCCAAAAATTGAATATGCACACATTTGGGATTTTTTTCATCTAGGAAGTTTACAATCCTGATCCCTATTGTCAACATGTGCTATCTGCCATCAGGGGTGATCAATGGACGTGTTTTGGGGGTGCAACCCCTTCCTCAGTTCACCGACTTTAGATACGAGGAAGGGGTTGCACCCACAAAAGACGTACATGGATATCCCCTGATGGCAGATAGCACATGTTGACACTGTGTGCAGATTCAATTTTTGGCTGGTTTGATTGTCCAAAAAATTCGAAAAGTTGCAAAAACAAACATGTAAAAACAAATGTGTTTGGATGGCTTATTGAATTCTCCCCAAAACATCGAGAATGTCTTTAAATGTTTGTTCCATCACATGGATTCTTTGTTTAATAAGGTCCAGTTCCGTGCTACATTCCATCACTTGCTGGATGAGGCGGAGGGCACTGTCAGCAGAGAACCGTGTACTATCCTTCACAACATTTATATCCCCTAAAAACAAAAAACAAAAGGTATTATAACTCTGCAGGCCTACATCTCTTACCTGAAGCTGTGGTGACAGATACTGACCTGTTGTGGTGACCAGATCCACAACGTCATCCACCTCTCCTTCCTGCACTTCTCCTTCCTCCACCTCAACTTCCTGCACATCTTTCGGTTGTGGTTCTTTGGGAGTTTGGGGTTGCTTGGAAGTTGTGGAGTGCATGTGCTCCCTGGAGTGTCCTCCTCCCAGTCTTCTCTCCCCTATGAGAATAAAACCAAAGGTCTATTTATCACACTGTAAATCTCAATGTTAAAATAAAAACAGGCTAAATTGCTTGGAAGTGTGGTACAAGTGTGTGTTTGGGCGGAATTTAAAGAAGAATGCATTATTTATGACCAAGAATATGTTTAGTATTCACCTTTGGATGTAATTTATTTGACATGGAGGCACCACAAAAATTCTCTGATGCACCTGTGTGGGACACCCAAAAAAGGCGGGTCTGGTGGCCCACACTATAGTGCTCCAAAGTACAGATGTGGAAGCAGCTGCTGAGTGTCCTCTCCTTTACACTGATAAAAGTTTGCATTTCATTCTCTTTACAAACACATCATCTAGACTAAAAAATTTGCCACAATATTTGAGCAAAAATGGCAGATGTCTAATTACTTTTGTGGCTCTAAAATAAGCCAAAACCGCGGATAGTGGCCGAACGAAGTGTCGGTAACGTAACGAACGATTACTGTGCCCAACCAAGTTCAAAATATTACATTTTGGAAGGGAGTCCAATATGAAAAACCAAAATAAAGAGCAACATGTCAGTTTAGAAAAAGATTAATAGCAGAAAAGTCTACATTTTACCTACTTTTAGCGAGCATTCTCTTTATGCTCCTCAACTGCTCTGGCTCCCTCAGTTTGAGGTCTGACCACCTCTTTCTGAGCTGCTCATTTGAGCGTTTCACCCCGAAATTCGCCTTCAGACTCTTCACGACTTTAGTGAGGATTTTGGCCTTCCTTCTATTTGGTTTGCTATACGGCCCATGCTTGGGATCATAATCAGCCTTGAGCAAGATGTCCACCATCTCCGCCAAAGACATATTCGATGCCTTGAATCTCCTCCTTGATCGTGACATTTCCTCGGTCTCCGGGCTTGTCTCCTCCTCGTTAGTTGTGGAATTATCAGACACCTGCTGTAACTCCGCCATATCTGTCTGCGCGCCGAAAGAGAAGGGGCGGGGAAAAGATGTTAGTTAGAACGTCATGGGCGGGCGACGTGTGCGGAGCGACGTGTTCGTATTTTGACGCATGCGTGGTGTGTATATAGCAAACACACATGTGACTATAGTACGTTCGGTGTGCGGGGAGGGGAGTTCAAGTGACGGACGTGCGAACGAAGGTATGTGATTTTGTGACTTGTACAAATTGTTGGCCTATACTGTCTTGGGAATGTTGGAGGATATATATGGTGACTAGGATGTTAAGGAGGTTAGACTGTTTGCCTCACATTAGTTATATCTAATTTATTTAACTTGCAGATACAATATGAATGTCTTTATAAGCGACAAGGATTTCCTGGCGGAATTTATTGACCGGGTAAGGGAGCTGCCGGCTCTGTGGGAGACGAAAAACCCCATCCACAAAAAAAGAGGGGTGAGAAAAGCAGCGCTGGAGAAGCTGCTCCCATTTGTGCATACCAAGGTGCCCACAGCCACAGCAAAACAAGTGGACACTAAAATTGGGAGCTTGAGAGGTACCTACAGGACTGAACGCTCTAAGGTCCTGGCTTCTCAGAGGTCAGGAGCAGCAGCAGGTGATGTGTATGTCCCGATTTTGTGGTACTACAACAGGATGTCCTTCCTGGATGACCACATTGAGACAAGGCCATCACTCTCCACTCTTCCCCCCAGACTTCCCTGCAGCCAACCTGAGCCTTCTCTGGAGCAAGAGGAGGCAGCCATCCTGGATGATCCTGATTTGGCCATCTGGAGCCAGGTATAGTATTTAATGAAAATGTATTGGGATAAACTTAATGTTTGACAAATATGTCAAGATGACAAACATAAAATATTTTGGATTCCACAAGTAAAATCAAGATCTGTAGACATTATTCTGCACTTAATTGGGTGCTAAATAGTCAATCTGATGTAGTGGTAAATTTAAAGCAAGGATTTATGGATTTACATTCTAATTGCTTCAATCAGGATTACAAAGTTTGATGCAAAGATTAAACCAACATATTAAACTATGTCCCTTTTTCATACACAGGATGAAATCAGCCAGGAGGAGGGTCTGGAAAATGTCAGGCAGGAGGAGGAAGGGCCCAGTGGCAGCCAGGAGGTGGCAGGGCCCAGTGGCAGACAGGAGGTGGCAGGGCCCAGTGGCAGACAGGAGGTGGCAGGGCCCAGTGGCAGACAGGAGGTGGCAGGGCCCAGTGGCAGACAGGAGGTGGCAGGGCAAAGGAGAAGCACCAGATCCCAGGTGCCTCCCATCCGGCTTCACAAAAGTGGCAGGAGGGACAGGAGCACGAGTGAGGCAGCAATGGCCCTTATTCGTGAGGCCCATGCCACCCTCCAGGAGCCCACATCCCCTGAAGAGGCCATTGCCGGCCTAGTGGAGGCTAAGTTTAAGGTGATGAGCATGGAGCAACGCCTCCTATGCGAGCCCCTGCTCATCACCTTGCTCAACAAGGGGGTGATGGAGAAAATTACCCCCAATACCGCCATATGTGAGGTGGCACAACTGACCCAACCTCAACCTCCACCTCCGCCTTCTTCTTCTGCCCCACCCCCTTCTGCTACACCTCCACCTTCTTCTTCTGCCCCACCCCCTTCTGCTACACCTCCACCTTCTTCTTCTGCCCCACCCCCTTCTGCTACACCTCCACCTTCTTCTTCTGCCCCACCCCCTTCTGCTACACCTCCACCTTCTTCTTCTGCCCCACCCCCTTCTGCTACACCTCCACCTTCTTCTTCTGCCCCACCCCCTTCTGCTACACCTCCACCTTCTTCTTCTGCCCCACCCCCTTCTGCTACATCTCCTCCTCCTCCTCCTGACAGGAGTACCCCTCCAGTGGCCCAGCCTCCAGCCAAACGAAGAAGGAAGGCTGCAGGGAAGGCTTCAGGGAAGGTTGCAGGGAAGGTTGCCAGGAAGAAGAGGAAGTGATGGCCTTGCTTCATTGTGGTCGGACAGAAGGCAGCCTGTTGTAGTACCACACACTTGGGACATATATCTCACCTGCTGCTGTTCCTGACCTCTGGGAGGCCAGCATCAGATTGTGTTCAGAAATGTTGGCCTTCTCAAGCTCCCAATTTTAGTGTCCACACAGGGTTGCTGTGTGCTCTGGGGTCCCTGGGATGCACAAATGGCAGCAGGTTCTCCAGCGCTGCCTTCTCTTTATTTTATTTCTAAACATGAATAAATGTGATTTTTGTTTAAGTTCATACTTGACTATGTGTATTTGTAAAAATTAAAAATCTAGCTTTGGAGTAAGCAGATACATTTGACTGACAATAAAAGGGACAGATATCACCCCCCCAAAAGAATAACTAAATCTGATTAGCAAAAAAACATGGTGGGAAATTTAACTAATATAGATTCCAAAATTAAATGGGAGATCACTATCAAAACATTGCGAAATTATAATTAACATAATTTTGAAAAATATAACCATTTAAATTATTCCTAAAAACTTGCACGATATAATACACATAAATCTTCTTAAGAGCAGCATGAAAAAGGTTAAAAAAAAAGGCATAACTCTGTGTGAATATCAGCAGCAAAAGAAGGTCACTCGTTTTGATTAATGTAACATTCTAACGAAGATTTCAATGCAGAACATTTAAACGATGCAATATTTTTGAGCGTGACGAATGTGCTCTCTCCATTACGAAGGCTTGTTTTACCAGAAGATGCGCTCCCGTCTCATAGTTGCTTGTGAGCATGCGCGCTTTTGGAAGAGTCGTAAAAGCATACACACGAACCATTTTCTCGTCACAAAACAGCCCGACGAGAAACACGATGAGGAAATCTGGAATCCTGACGAGAAAATAGAGAGCAGGTTCTCTATTTTCTCGTTGAGATTCTCGGCAATTTTCTCGTCGTAAAACCATACACACGAACGTTTTTCTCGACAAAAAAGCTCTCGCGGCACTTTTCTTGACGGTTTTGGACGAGAAAAAAGGGATTTTTATAACAGCTTACCTGTAAAATCCTTTTCTTGGAGTACATCACGGGACACAGAGCGACTTAGTCATTACTAATGGGTTATATAGTTTACCTTCAGGTGCTGGCACTGGCAACTTCCAAACCGGAAGTACCCTCCCCTATATAAGCCCCTCCCATCCGGGAGCACCTCAGTTTTGTAGCAAAGCAATAAGTGTCCCAAAAAGAGGGGTGGGAGCTCTGTGTCCCGTGATGTACTCCAAGAAAAGGATTTTACAGGTAAGCTGTTATAAAAATCCCTTTTTCTTTTTCGTACATCACGGGACGCAGAGCAAATTAGTCATTACTAATGGGACGTCCCAAAGCAATGCCAAATGAGGGGAGGGATACATAAGCTGGGCGCCATCAGGCATGAGGATCTTTTGCGGCCTGCAACACACTGCGCCCAAAGGCGACATCCTCCTGACTTCTAACGTCTACCTGGTAGAATCTAGTAAACGTGTGTACCGAAGACCATGTTGCGGCCTTACATACTTGAGCCAGGGAGGCCTGGTGATGCACTGCCCATGAAGTTCCAACTGCTCTTGTGGAGTGCGCCCTAACTTTGAACGGAGGCGGTCTCTTTCTCAAGCCATAGGCTTGTATTATGACCTGTCGAATCCACTTGGCTAAAGTAGATTTTGATGCTGCCTGACCCTTTCTAGGGCCTTCCGGCAGAATAAACAAAGTATCCGTTCTGCGAATCTGAGCAGTGGCTTTTAGATAAGCTTTAACTGCTCTTACTACATCCAAAGAATGTAATAACTTTTCCTCTACCGAGCTAGGTTTGGGGAAAAAAGAAGGAAGAACCACATCTTGGTTCAAATGAAACCTCGATACCACCTTGGGAAGAAAGGCTGGATGAGGACGTAATACTACTCTGTCCTTATGGACAACCAGATATGGCTCCTTACAGGACAAGGCGGCTAATTCCGATACTCTTTTAGCCGAACAAATGGCTACTAAGAAAATCAATTTCCTGGTGAGAAGAACCAAGGAAATATGTTGCAATGGTTCAAACGGTTGTTTCTGTAGAACCGACAGAACCAGGTTTAAGTCCCATGGACATATGGGAATACTAACCAGAGGGCTAATACGTATCACTCCTTGTATGAAAGCTTTGACTAGTGAATGCGAAGCAAAGGGCCTTTGAAAAAATATTGACAAGGCCGAAATCTGACCCTTGATAGTACTCAAGGCCAGCTTCCTATCTACAGCCCACTGTAGGAAGTCCAAAATCCTACCTATCACGTACTTACGTGGATGCCATTTCTTGGCCTCACACCACGTAATGTACGCCTTCCAGATCCTATAATAGATCTGCCTGGATACCGGCTTCCTGGCATTGATCATGGTAGATACCACAGAATTAGAGAGCCCTCTCTTTTTTAGAATGTGGGCTTCAATAGCCAGGCCGTCAAACCTAGGGCTGGTAAGGAAGGGTGGTATATCGGTCCTTGCGACAGCAGGTCCGGACGATGTGGGAGGGTCCAAGGACTCCTCACTGACATTTTTACAATCTCCGCGTACCATGCCCTTCGGGGCCACGCTGGAGCCACCAGAATCACTGGTTTCTTTTCTACCCTGATTCTGCGGAGTAATCGCGGTAACAATTGTGGCGGTGGGAATGCATATATCAGCTTGAACTGATCCCAAGGGAACACTAGGGCATCCGAGCCGCAAGCTAGGGGATCCCTTGTGCGAGACACAAATCTGTCCACCTTTGCGTTGAATCTGGATGCTAGCAGATCTACATCCGGTGTTCCCCACCGCTGGCATATTGCCTGGAAAACCTCGGGGTGAAGAGACCATTCCCCTGGGCATAATTGTTGGCGACTTAAAAAGTCCGCTCTCCAATTTTCCACTCCTGGGATGAAAACCGCGGATATGGCTGGGACATATCTTTCTGCCCACTCCAGGATGCAATTTGCTTCCCTCTGGGCTGCACGACTCCTGGTGCCACCCTGGTGATTGATATATGCCACTGCTGTGGCATTGTCTGATTGAATTCTGACAGGGGACCCTTGGAGTTTGGATGTCCATGCTACTAGGGCATAACGGGCTGCTCATATCTCTAAGAGATTGATGGGCAGGGCCTTTTCTGCTTCTGACCACTTGCCCTGGAGAGACCATTGCTCCAGTACTGCCCCCCAGCCTATGAGGCTGGCATCTGTAGTGACCACCTTCCAAGAAACCGGACTGAAGGGTTTCCCTCTTTCCAGATTCTGGGGCACCAACCACCAATGAAGGCTCTTGCGAACGGAAGGGGACAGGGACATTGGTAAGTCTAAAGCCTGAACTCTTTTGTTCCAGGCTGACAGTATGGCCCTTTGCAAATTCCTTGAATGGAATTGACCGTAGGGTACCGCTTCCTGCAGCCTCATGCACAGGCGTATGGATGGTTTTCTTTTTGTACCCACTAAGTGGGTCAAATCTTTTAAAGACGACACCTTCTCTGGAGGTAAGAAAATCTTTCTCTGATTTGAATCCAGCCTTAGCCCTAAGTATTCCAGACTTTTGACTGGTCTTAGAGCTGACTTGTCCCGGTTGATAATCCAACCGTGATATTCCAGATACTTGATTGTCTTGTGAATAGCTACTTCCAGCTTTTCCACTGAGTGGTCTATTAGTAGCAGGTCGTCTAGATATGCCATTATCGTTATACCTTGTGTTCTTAGATTGGCCAATAGTGGGGCCAGAACCTTTGTGAACACTCGTGGTGCTGTGGCCAGACCGAAAGGTAAGGCTCTGAACTGAAAATGGCGCCCTTCTACTGCAAAGCGTAGAAATTTCTGGTGGGCCGGAAAGATGGGAATATGCAGATAAGCATCCCTTATGTCGATCGAGGCTAACCATTCCTGCCCTTGTAGGGCGGTGGCCACCGATCGGATCGACTCCATCTGAAAAGTCCTGATATTTAGGAACTTGTTTAGCCCTTTTAGATTTAATATGGGCCTCACGTCCCCATTTGGTTTGGGGACTGTGAAAAGGTTCGAGTAAAACCCGAATCCGCTTTCTTCCAGGGGAACCTTCATGATTACACCTTGGAGCAATAGTTGTTCTAGTGCCAGAAGGAGGGATCCTCTCTTCTGGGGATCTCTTGGCACGTTTGACCTCATAAATTGGGCAGGAGGAGTGCCTTTTAACTCCAGCTTGTATCCCAGACTTACTGCGGAGAGCACCCATCTGTCTCTGATGGTGTCCCGCCAGGTCTCTGTGAACAACTGAAGCCTTCCCCCCACCCGATTGAGTAGGGGCAACGCTTCATGACTTGGGGGGAGGTTTTGTACCTCTCTTGATCCAGGGCTTCTTGTTACCCTGTGATTGTCCCTGATTTCTGCCCCCTGAATTTGACCGCGGAGGCCGTCGGAACTGCTTCACAGCCGATGTGCCCGGGACTGGAGAAGTAGGCCTCTTAAAAGAAGGACTTCTACTCTTGTTCTTAACCGGTAAGAGTGAACTTTTACCGGCAGAAATTTTCTGGATATATTTGTCCAGATCTTCCCCAAATAAGCGTTCTCCATGAAATGGGAAGCTAACCAGCAGTTTCTTACAGGGAGCTTCAGCAGACCAGTTTTTGAGCCACAGAAGCCTACGCATATGTACTACAGACAGCGTAAAGCGGGAGGCCTGTTGGATTGTATCCTTTATGGCGTCCACCGCAAAACACAAGGCTCTAGGCAGGTCAGCTAGGGCAAGAGCCTGCTGATCTGGTAAGTCCCTTAAGACTTGTTTCAACTGATCTTTCACTGCTTGGCAGACTCCAATCGCTGCTACCGCAGGTTGTGTCACCATGCTTGCTGTAGAGAAAGCAGATTTTAGTAAAGACTCCAATTTTTTATCTATTGGGTCTTTGAACATTGGAACATTATCTACTGGACATGTCAGTGATTTGTTCACAGAAGAGATGGCTGCGTCCACTGTAGGGACCCTCCATTTTTTTATGAACTTATCCTCCATGGGATAGATCACCAGAAATCTCTTGGGGGGAGCAAATATTTTATCAGGATGCTCCCAATCCTGGTAAATAAGCCCTTCTAATAAAGGGTGGATTGGGAAGGAACAGACAGCCTGGGGAGCTTTTAGCGACCCCAGCGAGGAAACCGTAGTGGTTGGTGGTTCCGCCAGAGGCATTTTAAATGCTGATCGGACCATGTTAGTCAGAGACTGAACCCATAATCTTTCAGCCTGAGATGCTGAGAAAGGTTCTTCCACTGTTGATTCCTCCATAACTGAATCAACCTCATCCTGATCCCCTTCAGGTAGGTCGATCTCTGTGTGGGGCTGTTCCTCCACTAACAGGCACTCTGAAGGAGGAGACGGAGATCGGACGCGCTTTCCCTGTGACAGGGAAGCAGCGATCAATGCTGTTAATCTCTCTTCCAATCCTCCCAGAGTTGAGGATAAAACCTCCTCTGTTATATATACACAGGAGCAGGTGAACTGGGGACAGCCGCAGCACCAGGCACTCCTGCGGGGTTTCTACGGCTACTGACCTCTGAATTCTCAGGGGAGATTGGTGCAGTACAAGCATGCCCAATATCCTCAGAGCCCGATGGAGACCCCTTTGGCTTCCTGGAAGACTTATTTCCGGAGCGTCTGGACGACATATCCTTTAAGCACAAAGCTGAGGTATTCCCGTCGTCATACACCAATTTTTGCTGGTAATAGTCTAACACAGTTGCTGCTATATACCAGCTGGTGTCCACTAAAGTGCCTTTCTATGGGGATGCCTGCATCAACCGCCTCTGTGTGCCACTGTTTGTTGCTAGCTCTGTTTGCATCCAGCTAACACTTGTACTGTGTCTTTATACAAGCTGGGACGCCTGCACATGCGCAGAAGCGCCGTGGCGCGCATCGAGCGTCATCCACCCGCCCCGCCCCTTTTTTTTCATAGGAGGCGCGTGCACGCGCCCGTGCGCCATTGGCGCCCTTTTCGAAAGTCAAACAGGGACTAGGAGCCAGGGCCCTTTTTGCCGGAGGGCCTGTGCGGTGGATGAGCGCAGCAACAGGGCAGAGGAAGTGGATTCCCACAGAGAAACTTACCAACTGCCTGGATCTTTTGACTTGAGAAAACCAAAGATCCACATGACAAGAAAAATGGACCACAGCGGCCTCTAGTGGTTTAACACAGGTACCGCGGTCCTTTTTTTTTTTTTTTCTTGACTACTATTAAAATTTTACATTTTCAGTAGTTACAGGCATACACAGATATTAGCGGGAATACCGTTAGGTAACAGACAGAAAGACAAATTAGGCTTGGGGGTCCCCCAAAAGAACCAAGTTCCTGGGGGCCCCCACTTACCTGTTCCCCGCTGCAGGACTCTGTTTGGTCCACAGAAGCCCAAACTTCACCTATCACGGCAGGCATTGTAATTAAACCTTCAGGGACCGGGTTCCCAAGGATTCCACTCCCCTGGACCTGTATAGCACCCTGCACAGACAACATCTTGGTCGTGGGTATGACCAGAGCTCTGGATCCCAGGGTCCAGCCCTCCTAAGAGAGGCATTACAGGCAAAACCTTGCTCTTCTGCTGCAAGGCCCGGGTACCGACCGTTTAGCTATGAAGCTTTTTTGGTGGGATCCGGAACAGCTTACTAAGGCCCAAAAGAACCTGTACGCAAGCCCAGTGAAAACACATGTTACTCTTTGGCCAACACCTTAGACACTGGCAAAAAACTGAGGTGCTCCCGGATGGGAGGGGCTTATATAGGGGAGGGTACTTCCGGTTTGGAAGTTGCCAGTGCCAGCACCTGAAGGTAAACTATATAACCCATTAGTAATGACTAAGTCGCTCTGTGTCCCGTGATGTACGAAAAAGAAATCGGTCGTGTGTACGAGGCTATACACATGAACATTTCTCTTGTTCAGCCCAGAATGAGAGAAATCTATTAAATGTGTGGATGGCAGAATCTCCTCTGGTGGATATTGTATTCATATAGCCGCAGCAGCCGTGGCTGTCTGAATACCCAAACAGTGACTGTATTTGTTTGGATGATACATCTGTCAGGGCTGGGCTCAGGCCTTCCTTCTCTAAGCTGGCCGCTCAGCTATCGGCTAATTGCCAGCTCCTACCTCTCCACAGTGACTCACCCGTTGATGATCCTGCTCGTCAGTCCTGCCTACTTAAGCCGTAAGCTCAGTTGATCTCTGCCTTCGCCTTGGTCAACATCACAGAGACTATCTCCTGCGTTCCTGTTGAAGACTTGCTTGGTTGACGTTCCTTCTGGCTCCAGATCCTGCTTGCTGTTCTACTATGTTTATCTCTGGCTCTCTGACATTTGGCTTGGCTGACTATCCGATCCGGTTCCTGAACTCTGGCTATGTTTTGACTACGCTTACTCTGTTTATCTTTTTATTATTATTATTAACCTCCCTAGCGGTAATCCCGAGCGTGACTCGGGGTTGTTTTTTTATGCTAGGATCGGTAACCCCGAGTCACGCTCGGGGTAGACATTGCAGAGCCCGCAGCGGAGTTTCCTTACCTTCTCCTGGCGATCCAGCGATGATGTCCTCTGCTGTGATCGCCAGCGAGATCTCCGGCGAGTGTCGGCACTTTCGACCCCATCTGACTTCCTAGTTCCGTTCCCTGCGAGCCGCAGCGGCGCATGGGAGCGGAACTGGGCGGCAAATTCAAAAAGGTAAACACATAGTATACATACAGTATACTGTAATCTTACAGATTACAGTACTGTATGTAATAATTACACACCCCCTTGGTCCCTAGTGGTCTGTCCAGTGTCCTGCATGCACTTTTATATAATAAAAATCGTTCTTTCTGCCTGTAAACTGGGGATTGTCCATAGCAACCAAAAAGTGTCCCTTTATGTCAAAAGTGGTTTTAGACCAACTAGAAAGCAGCGATAATAAATTAGAATCACTCGCAGAATTGAGCGATAGTGATTTGTGGGGAAATTCGTCATCAAACACTAAATCTAATGACAGCGACAATTCTGCAACTGAGCAAATTTCAGTGTTTTTGATTTGATTACATTATTGAATAATTTTTATTATAATTAGATTACTATTTTTTATAATTATTTATAGTTATTTATTATATTATAATTTATAATTTTGTGTTTCATATTTATCATACCCGGGATGTTTACTAGACTCTGGTTTGCTCAGGTTTAAGTAAGTAATTACTAAGAATCGCAGGCCTATAATACATAACACCAAATTTTCATGCAAAATAATTGTACCGCTTTTGGTACATAATTCCAGAAAGAATCATACCGCCAGGGAGGTTAAACAAGTGTGATTTAACTGTACTTCTGTCTCGGTCTGATTCATGGTTTCTGACAACATCTAATAGGATGCAGTCACTGTTCAGCCAATAATTTTCCACCTGGCTCTTTAGTTTTTTAAGCTGGCCTTTGTTGAGTTGGGTAGTGCTGATAGGGTCATCCATGGCTTAAATTTTGGCTAATTAAGCAGCAGCCGTGTATGGCCTGCTTAAAAGTTTTAGCTAGATAAACAAATACATACATAATGAACAATACCTTCTTGGCTATGTTTCTGCCTGTTGATAGCACTATCACTCATCCCATTCCCTCCATCAATGCCACTGATCCCATCAACTCCCTAGCACTGCCACTGATCACACCCTCCCTCCCAGCACTGCCACTGATCCCAGGAGTCCTAGGATCCCTAGGAGTTTTCTTCCTATTGGTAAGTCCACTCACCGCCCCGGTCCATGGTGTGCACGCAGTGAGGAGATGATGTGCTGTAACCTTCAGCAATCAGTGAACCATAATGATATGCTGTAACCTCTAGCAACCAATCAGTGAGCAGCAATTATGTGTTGTAACCTCCAGCAACCAATCAGTGAGCAGTAATAATGTGCAGTAACCTCTAGCAACCAATCAGTGAGCAGTAATAATGTGCTGTAACTTTCAGCAACC
Organism: Rana muscosa; assembly: GCA_029206835.1. Classification (NCBI taxonomy): domain Eukaryota; kingdom Metazoa; phylum Chordata; class Amphibia; order Anura; family Ranidae; genus Rana; species Rana muscosa. The sequence goes on from CM055122.1 coordinate 24,003,173, forward strand.
AGTGAGCGGTAAGGATGTGCAGTAACCTCTAGCAACCAATCAGTGAGCATAAATGCTGTGCAGTAATCTCTGGCAACCAATCAGTGAGTGGTAATGATGTGCAGAAATCATATGCTGTACCCTCTAGCAACCAATGAGTGAGTGGTAATGATATGCAGTAACCTCTAGGAATCAATCACTGAGTGGTAATGATGTGCAATAATCTCTTTCAACCAATCAGTGAGCAGTAATGATATACAGTAATCTCTGGCAACCAATCAGCAATCAGAAATCATGTGCTGTAACCTCTAGCAACTATTTAGTGAGCAGTAAATATATGCTGTAACCTCTGGCAACCAATCACAACCTCTGTCTTATTTGCTGCAGTAAACTGATTTTAAGTCCAGTTGCTATTCATTGTATGTCTCAGAGGAGGTGGAGAGCAAAATTGCATGGGGGGCAAGAAAATGTTTGCCTGGGGTCCAATCAGTATTAAAGATGGCCCTGGTAGTATATATTCAGATTTTAGCTAATGTTTCATGTGAGAGATAACCCTGCTTAACCACATCCTGCCCGGCCTATAGCAAAATGACGGCTGGGCGGTGGTTTCATTATCCCGATTGGATGCCGTATGACGTCTTTCAGGATAACGAGGCGGCAGAGTGGCGATTGCTGTTGTGGTGTGTCAGTCTGAAACACTGCAACTCCGATCTAGGTAAAGAGCCTCTGACGGAGGCTCTTTACCACGTGATCAGCTGTGTCCAATCACAGCTGATCACGGTGTAAACAGGAAAATCCATGTATCGGCTTTTCCTCTATCGTGTCTGACAGACGCGAGTAGAGGAGAGCCGGTCGGCTGCTCTTCTGACAGGGGGGTCTGCGCTGATTGATTATCAGAGCATCCCCCCAGAGGATGCCCACACAGAACCACCAGGGATGCCACCAGGACCACCAGGGATGCCCACCACTGATGACCACCAGGTATGCCAGCCATGGCCACCAGGGATGCCAATCAGTGCCCCACCACTAATGCCTGCCATTGCCTGCTTATCAGTGATGCCCATCAGTGCCATCTATCAGTGTCTATCAGTGCCACCCATAAGTACCCATCAGTGCAGCCTTTCAGTGCCCATCAGTGTTGCTTATCAGTGCCACCTACAGTAGGTGCCGCCGACATTGTATATCCATCGCGATCCCATCGCAAAGATTCTCAGCGACAGAGTGCCGACATCTCAGCAACAGGGTGCCGACATCTCGCGCTCGCTGCAATAGCGAGGAGATGCGACACTGTATTGAACGGGATCCGACGTGGATTCCCACCAATACCAGGCACTGTGTTTGGTATGAATCCTGAACGTGAGAAGGGGCGGGTCTATTTATTTATTATACTGCGGAGGAAGTTCCCCATCAGGTCCACTCATCCAATGACATAGGCGGGGTCTGACATACGAGGGGGCGGACCTGATGGGGAACTTCCTCCACAGTTTAATACATGAATAGACCCGCCCCTTCTCACGTTCCACATCAGGTCCTCAGCCTTACACCTACATCATTGGCTGAGCGGACCTGATGGGGAACTTTCGAAGGGGTGGGTCTATTCATTTATTACACTGCGGAGGAAGTTCCCCATCTGGTACGCTCAGGCTCAGACAATGACATTTCGTGTGGACAGCGCCGGACATTGGATTGCTGTGGGACACTGGATTTAATCGCTGGAATGTTTTGTTTTATTTTTTATTTTTTTATTTTTAATAAAGGACTTTCACAATGGTGTCTGTGTATTTTTTTTACAATTTTTTACAACTTTCTTTGTGAAATGGTAGGGGTACAATGTACCCCTTTACCAATTCACATGGGGGGGTTGGGATCTGGCGGTCCCCTTTGTTAAAGGGGTCTTCCAGATTCCGATAAGCCCCCTGCCTGCAGACCCCCACAGCCACCGGGCAAGGGTTGTGGAGATGAGGCCCTTGTCCCCATCAACATGGGGACATCCTCCCCATGTTGAGGGCATGTGGCCTGGTATGGTTCAGGAGGGGGGGCGCTCTCTCGTCCCCCCCTCTTTTCCTGCGGCCTGCCAGGTTGTGTGCTCGGATAAAGGGTCTGGTCTGGATTTTTGGGGGATCTCCACGCCATTTTTTTTTATTTGGGGTGGAGTTCCCCTTAAAATCCATACCAGACCTGAAGAGCCTGGTAATTTAATTACCCACGCATTTTTTTTTTTTTTATCAATGACTTTTCTATGTATTGCCGGGAGCCGACAATTCATTATAGCCGCGAGTGAGTTTTAAATTACTTTTTTTCCTTCAGAAATGACACTTTGTGCAGGGACAGTTCTAAGCACGGGAAACAAGCGTGAATAGTCCTCAGAAGTTCGGGTCCCCATTGACTTCAATGGGGTTCGGGTTCGGGGTCAAGTTCGGGTCAAGTTCGGTCCCGAACTCAAACTTTTTTCCGAAGTTCGGCCGAACCCGTCGAACCCGAACATCCAGGTGTCCGCTCAACTCTAAAGAAGACGCCGACGGCGACGGGAAGACCGGGCCCCTCCACTAGCAAAAGAGCTGGAAGAATATAGCGGACGGGCCGGCAGAAGGACAGCGGAGAGCGGGACGAGACGACGGGGAAGACCGGGCCTCTCCGCTAGCAAAAGAGCTGGAAGAAGATAGCGGAGGGGCTGGCAGAAGGACAACGGAGAGCGGGACGAGACGACGGGGAAGACCGGGCCTCTCCGCTAGCAAAAAAGCTGGAAGAAGATAGCGGAGGGGCTGGCAGAAGGACAACGGAGAGCTGGATGAGACGAAGGGGAAGACCGGGCCTCTCCGCTAGCAAAAGAGCTTGGAAGAAGATAGTATAAAAGCCCGGCAGAAGGAAAAAGGCACCGGAGAGCAGAAGAAGACCCCCGAAGTCGGAAGAAGACCCCCTGTCAGGGAATTCCTGTGAGACGTTTTGCACACAGACGTGCACAAGCATATAGTCTTTGCCATAGAATGGCAAACAGGCTCGCGCATGCGCGCCAGAACCCGCATTCGCGGGTGCGCATGTGCGAATGCACGCGCACGCACGAGCGAGCACACACAAGCCTAATTCTCCTTTGGCGCCAGACAGCCTATTTAAAGGGAGTCTGGGCTCTTATGCTTTGCTGACTGATCTCAGCTGTGTTCCTGAATCCTGCTCTGATCCTGTGTGTCTCCCTAGTATTTTGACCCGGCTTGCTCTTGACCTTGTTCCTGTACGGATGTCCATTTCTGACCCGGCTCCGTTCCCGACTCTGGCTCTGTCTATGATCTTGTACCTCGCTGCTCGCCTGCTGACGAACCTGGCTATTCCTGAGACCTTGCTCCTGTCTTTGTTCCTGGTTGCTGTTAACCCCCGGCTACCTGCCTGGCTGTCACCTGTTCCTGTTCAGCACATCACAGCCCACTCCAGTCTACTGAACCCTGCCAAACTGTTCTCCCGGGACCTCCTGCTCCAGGCACTCGTGTCCCTCTTGTCCTTCGGCTTCCTCTGTCTCACCTCCAGCGGAGCCAGGACAGGAGATATTAGAGAGGCCGACCTTGTCAATTCAGTCTCCCATCCGATCCCTGACACCCCCGGAGCTGTGTAATAAATTACTTTAAAAACCTGTGTGCGTTTTTTTATTGATTTTTTTTTTTACACCAGGTGAATGGGTAAGGGTACGATGTACCCCATACTCATTCACATAGGGTGGGGGACCGGGATCTGGGGGCCCCCTTATTAAAGGGGGCTCCCGGATTTCGATTAGCCCCCGCCCGCAGACCCCGACAACCAACGGCCAGGGTTGTCGGGACGAGGTCCTTGTCCCCATCAACATGGGGACATCCTCCCCATGTTGAGGGCATGTCTGACAGGGTGCTTTGGGGTGGGGTGGCCGCAGGTCGCCCCCCTGCCCCAAAGCACCAAACCCCCCATGTTGAGGGCATGTGGCCTGGTACGGTTCAGGAGGGAGGGGGGGCGCTCTCTCTTCCCCCCCTCATTTCCTGCGGCCTGCCAGGTTGCATGCTTGGATAAGGGTCTGGTTTGGATTTTGAGGGGAATCCCCTGGCCGTTTTTTCAGCTTAGGGGATTCCCCTTCAAATCCATACCAGACCGAAGGGCCTGGTATGCACCTGGAGGGGGAACCCATGCCGTTTTTTTTATTTAAAATTTGGCGTGGAGTTCCCGCTCAGGATTCATACCAAACACAGTGCCTGGTATTGGCGGGAATCCACTTCGGATCTCTGTCCACCGGGCCTCAATGTCAGCAATGCGTGTCGCTCATTGCGAAAGGAAAAACAAAATTTTTCCTTTCCCGATGACGAGACAGCTCGGCACTGGCTCTCGCGACGGGGCTTGTAGGGTGTCAATCTCGCCGCTAGAAGAGGCGAGATTGACACAAAATCGGCGGCACCTACTGTATGAGTTCCCATCAGTGCCACCTATTAATGCCCACTAGTGCCGCATATCAGTGCCACCTATCAGTGCCCATCAGTGCTGCATATTAGTGCCCATCAGTGCCACCTCATCAGTGCCTGTCAGTGGAGCATCATCAGTACCCATCAGTGAAGCAGAAAACGTACTTATTTACAACATTTTATAACAGAAACAAAGAAAACCTTTTTTTTTTTTTTAAATCAGTCTTTTTTTATTTGTTTAGCAAGAAATAAAAACCCCAGAGGTCATTACCATAAGAAGAAAGCTCTATTTGTGGGAACAAAATGATAAATATGTTATTTGGGTACAGTGTAGCATGACCGCGCAATTGTCATTTAAAAAGTGACAGCGCTGAATGCTGAAAATTGGCTTGGGCAGGAAGGGGGGAAAGTGTCTGGTATTGAAGTAGTTAAAGGGTCACTGAATTATTTTTGTGCCATGCTCTAAACTCACACTCTGCTTATCTCTAAAGTCATTAGTCTCATTACTTTCCTAAAGAGTTTCTAACTTTTCAGTTTATTGTATATGCACATTACTACAGTAAACAATGAAAGATCATTTGCAATGTCATAAAATTCAATGTATTGCCTAATGCACTAAAAGCACAGCTATTCTTGTTTTATTGTATGTAATCTCAGGTTTCTATTCCTCTGTTTACAATGGTTTTTTTTTGTACCATAAATGCAATAAGCCAGCAAATGACTACATATGTTTTGATACAACCTTGTGGCGGTGACCAACAAAAGATTCGTTGTAGGGGTTTAATTTTCAAATTGGTGCACAAACCTCTATTCTTATAGAAATTGATTACTAAACAGTGAAAAATCAAAAGGTCCAAGTGATATATCTAAATAAGAGGCTGTGTGTTTTATTTGTTAAAAATTATATTATACATTTGTTATGGCCCTAGGTTGGCAGCCTATGTGCTTGCTAGTTCACCTATTTCCACCTCTCTTCCCTTCACACACACACACACTCTCTTTCTCTCACTCGCCCCTACCTTTTCTCCATTTCTCTCCCTCCCTCTCTCACCTTCACTTTCTCTCCATCCTGCATGCCCTCCACACCCTCTCCCTCTCTCTCCCTTCTTTTCTCACCTTCACCCTCCCTCCGTCTTTTCCTCCCTTCCTCTCCCTCCTTCGTTTGTCAGAAAAAAAATGGAGTTAAAACAGGCGGTGAGGAGTTGTTGAATCGCTTCCTCACTGTCTGTCAGTAGCCTAAAGCCTCGTACACACGGTCGGACTTCCATCTGACTTTTCCGTGGATTTTTGTCCGAACGGAGTTGGTCGGGCACACCCATTGCATACACACGGCAGGACTTTTCTGCAAACTTTCCCAAAACTTTTCCAACATCACGTGGTTTTTCTGCTCTTTTCTGCTCTTTACCGCCACCCTTTGGTCAACTTCTGCTACTGTTGGTTGATTTTAACATTATTTGTTTTGTCCATCGGACAAAAGTACGATGGTTTTCTGTACACACGGTCGGACTTTGCTCCATCTGACTTTTGTTGGCCAACCGGTTTGCAGACCGAACTTTTGTCCGATGAAAACCAAAAAAAGTTTGTCCGATGGAGCGTACACACGGTCGGATTTTTTGGCAAACTTGCTCAAAATGAAGTTTGTTGGCAAAAAGTCAGACCGTGTGTACGGGGCTTAACACCTCTAAATTACCGGTACTTACTTTCATTAAAAGGAACCAGCCTTGGATCAGCTCTGGATGACAAAACCCCTACAGGTGATACTACCAATTACAATTTTCCTTGTAATCCGACCCCCCCAAAAAATGGCACTGTACACGTTGCCAGCTCCTGAGTCCTGACATTACTGTTGGCTTACCACCAATACCGTTTGTTGTTACATTTGCTGGCCTGCCACTATAACCAGCCTCTACCATCATTACTATCTCCTCCCACATTTGCTGGCCTGCAAACATTACAATCTCCTGCCACTGCTGCTGGCCTGCTACAATTACCAACTCAGGTCACCTCTGCTTGCCTACTATCATTACTAGCTCCTGCTACCTGTCTTGGACCGTCAGCCAATCCTTACTCCTGTCACCCCTTCTGGCCTGAAACTATTACCAGCTCCTGCCATCACTGGTATCATGTCGCTGACAACAGTATTAGCTCTTGTCACCTCTGCTGGCCTGTCACCATCATCAGCTCCTGACATTACTAGTATTGACCTGACAAAATTAAGAGCTTTTGCCACCAACCAGCCTTTTGCTGCCTCCAAGTCCAGTTCCTGTCACCTCTGCTGTCCTGCAACTATTCACAGCTCCTGACATCTCTGCTGGCCTGCAACTATGACCAGCCCTTGCCACCTCTGCTGGCCTACCACGACTACCAGTTCCTGTCACCTCTGCTGGTCTGCCACTGTTACCAGCTCCTCCAACCTCCCCTGGCTGCTCAGTGCCATCATTGCCAGATCCTGTCACCTCTGCTGTTCTAGTAAAGAGCTTCAACTCAGTGCTTGTGATAGCAAAAAAAAAGTATCAGAAAAATTATGAACAACAAACTTTACTAAACCTAAATGATTGTGCAAATATAAATTCAAAATACTCTATAGTGAATCCAGTGCAAATTAAATTGTGCTAGTGATATATTGTTTACAAAATAAAATGATAAAGTTTGTTTTCATTACATAGAAATCCAATAGTGCTTCCACCTCCATGCGCTATATTTTCAGGACAGGTAAATTAACTTAGGTTGATGTATCCTAGCAGGCAGGGGATGCAAAATGTGCCTGTGATATTCTGACACAAGATGAACACTGTAGCTGCTTGACCAGGTGTAAGTGTGGCACAGAGTTCTACAGGTGTAGGAAGAAAGAAAGACAATGTTGTCTGCATGCAGTGTCTCTATCAGAAGAGGATGGGCAGGTGCCCTGTGCCCACTCACGATCCCTGTGACTGGTGGTGTTAAAATCAACATGTGAAGGCTTTACATTGACTCCCTTAGGGTCCTGGCTCAGGGGATGGTGTCCAACCTCGCGTTGCGCCGTTGCGTGACCCAGCTGGATCTGGTGTGGATGGAGCAGGAACAGCCTACAGGCTGCTGCTGAACAACCAGATAAGGCTGGCAATGGATGCCCCTTGAATGCAATTGCGATGACTCTCTCTCTCTTGCACAGGCTGCGACTCTGCCACAGCACCGCCTGACACAGTGTCCTTGCTTGAAGATCCAGGCCGGGGTCCCAAGAGAGAGATCTCACCCCCTCACAAGCAGGGGAGGGCTGGCAGGCTTAGGCCTGGGGGGCAAGTCCAGTCCAGTGGCCCAATAAACCACCGAATCAGCTCACCATCCCCAGTGTGTGTCTATCATAGAAGCTGGTCCATGAGGCAGGACTTCGTATGACAGCGGCCGCCGGGTAAGCGGGAGATCCCTGCTGTGTAATCGGGTGGCACTTGCCCCTCTGAGGCAGCCCAATGGGCCCAGTGGGACCCATGGCAGGGCCGGCCCTGGGCTCTCTCCCTCTAACCCAGCTTACGTTGCACCCACCCAGAATTGGCCCTGAAAAGTGGGGACAAAATCGGGCACAGACTTGGTCCGAAGACAGTGTCCTCAGTCCGGGGACTGACCCCGGGGACATCTGGTCACTCTAAGCTAGTGGCCAGCAGGACCCACAGGCCAGTGACCATCAGGACCCACAGGTCCGCAGGCAGCTTCCAGCAGGACCCACAGCCTGTGGGTCCTGCTGGGAGCTGGCCACTGACCTGAGGGTCCTGCTGGCTGCTGACCTGAGGGTCCTGCTAACTGCTGACCTGAGGGTCCTGCTGGCCGCTGATCTGTGGGTTCTGCTGGCCACTGACCTGTGGGTTCTGCTGGGAGAATGTCCAGCTCCCAGCAGGACCTACAGGCCAGCAGGACCCATGGCGATGGCCAGCTCCCAGCAGGGCCCAAAGTGATGAGAGCTATTTTGAAATTACTGGGTGGACACTGGGGCAGGGTAAATAGTGTATGGGGGGGGGTGGGGAGTGGATAGGTGGGATGCGGGGTTCAGCTGGGAGTGTCAGGGTCTCTCACCTCAGCAGGTCCTTGCACAGCCTCCTCCAGTCCTGGGGGGGGGGGGGGTGATGCTGCTGTCCTGGGGTCAAGTAAAGTGGCAGCCCGAGCCAGTCTCAGACATGGGTCCCGAATCCCTGACGCGCCCTGCTGCCTCGGCCTGCCTCTAAAATCTGGGAGTGGTAGTTTTTCCTGACTGCGTTGCTCTCAGTTCTCCACTCACGGGAAGCTTGAGCACTACAACTCCAAGAATTTCACAGCCACTGTGCCCATCATAGGCATCCACTGTGCCCATAAAATGCAGCCACTTTGCTCATAAAATGCAGCCACTGTGCCCATAAAATGCAGCCACTGTGCCCATCATATGCAGACACTGTGCTCATAAAATGCAGCCACTGTGCCCATAAAAAAGCAGCCTCTTTGCCCATCATATCCAGTCTCTCTGCCCATCATATGCAGCCACTGTGACCCCTCCCCCGCCCGCTGACTGACCGGCACTTACCCAATCCTGGTGGAGGGTCAGGGAGTGGGTGAGGCTGGCGAGCTGTGGGACATGCAGCGGGTCAGGCGACGGCTCCTGCGTCCTCCATGGTTCCCATGTGTCTCTTCTTCTGTTCCGCTAGGCATCGAAAAGAGATGCCTGTGCCTTCAGCCAATCAGCTGATGGGTATTAGATCCGCACCTCGTGATTGGCGGAGAGGAGGTTCAGTGTTAGAAAAGCAAATATTATTTTGCTTTTCTAACACACATGGGTGGGCTCCGAGCGCAATGCTCTGAGCTCCAAGTCCAGCTTTTTTCAGGCCTATTAGAGCCTCTGGCTCTAATCGGGTGCTTCAAAAATACCCCTGCAGCTGTAATTCAGGCGCCCAGTGTCCGAAAAGGGGCCGGACGCCTGAATAGGGGGTGGTTACAGCAGCCATGGATAGATTCATGCAATGCATGAATCTATCCATTCTACACAGAGGGGGGTGGCTGGAGAGAGGGGGAGGGGCGCCCGTAATGGACACACCGCCACTGGGTTTAGGCATGAAAGGGCTAGGGGTTAATATCAGCTCCCAGCATGAAACAATGAGGAAGACAAACAAGAAGGAAGAGGGAAATCCTTATAGTGTAAGACCTTTCTTTTCAATAATTAAAAAAAAAACAAAACACATTCACCAAAAAACTTACATTATCTCTGCCCTGTCCTCTCGCCTTAATGGAGTGACAGTCCACTCCCCTGCTGCCTATCGTCCGTCCTCCTCCTGTGGGCTGGGGAGTTTCTGCCCCCGGGTATTGCTAATGAGACTGCTGGTGCTATATGTCCCACAAAGCTTTGCAGCTACTGGAGGCCTAGCTGATGGGCTCCTCCCCTACCAATGAGGAAGCAGGGGAGGGAACAGAGTGGGCGGCTGGGCTCTGAGAGCAGAGCTAGCACATGCTGCATTTTCCGGAGGAGAGGCGGGGGGAAATCCCCCCCAGGAGCGGACAGACTGGCTCTCACTTCACTGTCAGTGGATTAGTGTGTGAGCGTGACCAACGGGGGTGTGGGGCCGCGAGTGACAGAGCGGCCCCCGCTACATAAGTGATTGGCACTGGAGCCTCACCTCTGCCCTGACATGACTTCCTCCGGGGAAAAAAAAAGTGAACGGACGGCCGCCGGCCCTTATGCATATAGGTTAAAGCAGCCTGGGGGGAAATCTCCACCCTGCCCCCTGGCCCAGCCCGCCCCTGCTCACAAGCCTTTTATCTCCTTTCCCAGCATCCTGTTCTTTCCCAGCCGGCTGTTATTTGTAGTTCAAAACAGTCCAGCTAAAAGAAAATCTTGGCTCCCTGGACTACACATCCCAAGATATTCAGGAAGTGACAGCACAGGGTCCAGGCTGAACACTAGGAGAAAATAGTTACTTCAGAATGATCTGATGCAGAATTCGATCCACTCTGACAATATAGTCAGACAATCTTTCCCCTCTGCATTTGTGGGTGTGCTCAAACTCATACATCAGGTCAGGTAGCTTCTCCACTCTCCCAAAGACAGCACACAAGGCCTTTATGTAGTCCATTGCCACACAGACTAGTTTTCCTCTCCTCAGACTTTGGATAACATCTGCTGCTGGGCTTCTGAGACTCTCACTTATCATCTGTCTCTTCACTGCCTCTGGCATATTCCACTCTTCCACTACTTGCATAGCTTGATTTATCCAGCTCTCAAACTCTTTTTCCCCCGCTGCGGTGGGCATACAGCCCAAGAAGAACTGCAGCTTCCTATACCCCTGGCACTACAGATATCAATCCCTTGTAAGGGGGAGGTTAGGTGTAGTCCCGTGAATCTTCAGCTAGCACTTAGGTGATGTTCTGACACAAGATGAACACTGCTTGACCAGGTGTAAGTGTGGCACAGAGTTCTACAGATGTAGGAAGAAAGAAAGACAATGTTGTTTGCATGCAGTGTCTCTATCAGAACAGGATGGGCAGGTGCCCGCTCACCGATCCCTGTGGCTGGTGGTGTTAAATAGGGATGACCTGAACACCCCCCCGGTTCGGTTCACATGCGAACGGACCGAAAGTTTGCGCAAACTTTCGAACACCGTTAAAGTCTATTTGACTCGAACGTGAGAAATCAAAAGTGCGAATTTTAAAAGCTAATATGCAAGTTATTGTCCTAAAAAGGGTTTGGGGTTGGGACTTTAAGGGCAACAAATATGACAATAAAGTATATGAGTACAAACATTTATTAAATTATTAATTTTAAGAAACCAAATGCATGGCAGTATATAACGGCTGAATGTGCGTTTAAACAAGCAGATATATGTAAAAAATAACAACAAGATTCGTTCTTTCCAAATAGGGGTGGTTGTCCGACGCGTTTCAGGGATTAGACCCTTTCCTCAGGGACAAAACCTCAATTGGAGAATAAAATATCTATAAAATATACAAAAAATATGATCGGTAAAATGCATACAGAGGGAGAATGAGCATCGTTAAGAAAGAAAAGAACAAACAGATGGTACAAAAGCATGCAGGATCAAGCTGCACAAAAAAAACTTTTTCCACATTGATTGAGAGTTCTAACCTGATGGAACTGCCAGTTGCAATTTTGATGGATCAGCAAAAAACTAGAGGTGTCGAGGCACCTATTAAAATCTTGATAATTTGCATACAATTGGTTGAAAACACTTGTATAATAAAATTGAAATAATAAATGAGAATATAAAAAGTGAGAGACTGCTAGGAGTGCTGCAACAGGAGATTAGGTGTTTATATTCTCATTTATTATTTCAATTTTATTATACAAGTGTTTTCAACCAATTGTATGCAAATTATCAAGATTTTCATAGGTGCCTCGACACCTCTAGTTTTTTGCTGATCCATCAAAATTGCAACTGGCAGTTCCATCAGGTTAGAACTCTCAATCAATGTGGAAAAAGATTTTTTTGTGCAGCTTGATCCTGCATGCTTTTGTACCATCTGTTTGTTCTTTTCTTTCTTAACAATGCTCAATCTTCCTCTGTATGCATTTTACCGATCATATTTTTTGTATATTTTATAGATATTTTATTCTCCAATTGAGGTTCGTCCCTGAGGAAAGGGTCTATTCCCTGAAACGTGTTGGACAACCACCCCTATTTGGAAAGAACGAATCTTGTTGTTATTTTTTACATATATCTGTTTGTTTAAACGCACATTCAGCCGTTATATACTGCCATTCATTTGGTTTCTTAAAATTAATAATTTAATAAATGTTTGTACTCATATACTTTATTGTCATATTTGTTGCCCTTAAAGTCCCAACCCCTAGTCAGGGGGAAATTTCCTATTGTTCTAGAACACACGGGATGTTGGCAACACTCTAAATCAAATTCTGGTGTATAAATTCCTTGGTTATATAAAAAGGGTTTGGGGACCCGGGTCCTGCCCCAGGGGACATGTATCAATGCAAAAAAAAGTTTTAAAAAACTGCCGTTTTTTCGGGAGCAGTGATTTTAATGATTCTTAAAGTGAAAAAATAAAAGCGAAATATTCCTTTAAATATCGTACCTGGGGGTGTCTATAGTATGCCTGTGAAGTGGCGCATGTTTCCCGTGTTTAGAACAGTCCCTGCACAAAATTACATTTCTAAAGGAATAAAAGTCATTTAAAACTGCCTGCGGCTTTAATGTAGTGTTGGGTACCGGCAATATAGATGAAAATTATTGAGAAAAACGGCATGGGTACCCCCCTCCCCCCCCAGCCCATTACCAGGCCCTTTGGGTCTTGTATGGATATTAAGGGGAACCCCGCACCCAAATTGAAAAAAGAAAAGGCGTGGGGCCCCCAGGCCCTATATACTCTTAACAGCAGTATACAGGCGGTCCCAAGAAAGATAGGGACTGTAGGTTTGTTTTTAAGTTGAGTCTTTTTGTAATTTGGAACAGGTACATTTTGTAAGTGTAGCTCCAGACAAAAAATCTATTTTTAAGCTTTTTGGATATCCTAGGGAAGGGTTATCATCACCCCTGTAACATTTGTTTTGCTGTCTGTGCCCCTGTTAAGAAGATTTCTCCTCACTTTCTGGCCCAATGACAATTGGATTTAGAAACTTTGTTTTTTTTAGGGAAACAAGGATTGGTGATAAAGCATCAGTGGAGACACCTTTTTCCCATATTAACTCTTACAGTAGAGAATTTCCCTTCCCGGGGGTAGATTTCTTCTCACTTCCTGTTGTCTCCCTCCCTTTGTAAGTAGGAGTCGTTTGTAAGTCGGATGTTTGAAAGTAGGGGACCGCCTGTATATATATATATATATATATATATATATATATATATATATATATATTGTGACAGCAGGAAGGTAAAGTCACCTGGTTGCATCCAGGGGGGTAGGTATATTTCTCCCAGATTCAGGCTTTATGCCGACTTATACAACTAGGGAGAGAGTTGATGAAGCCCAGCTGAGGCTAGTGGGCTCATTGATGACTCATACCTCTAGGGAGAGGGCTGGGCGTCGTGCAGGCAGGGAGTTGATGAGACCAGCTGAAGCTTGTCAGCTGGTTTAAGGCCTATATAAAAACTCCCAGCTTCATTAGATGTTAGCTCATGCCTGGACCCAGACCTGTGTGGACTGTCTAGGGAGAGTGAACCCCTGTGCGGTGAGACAAAGCCTGTGTGGCTATTTGCTTGGACATTTAAAACCAGGGACTTAGGGACTAGGACAGCACTAGGCTGATCCCAGTTGTTAGTTAGGAAACCTGTATGTTTAGTCAGAGGTCAACTTGACCAGGATTTATTTTGTTTGTTTCTTTTGCTTTGCTGTGTTTTTGTCACTGTAAATAGAAAATAAACCGCACCTTTTTGATTTTGAAAACCACAAGCTCCGTCTGCTGGGCCTGTTTTTGTGTGGGGAGCCCATCCCGGGGGTCACACACACCCGCTGCCGAGCTAACCCCCTCACAGTTGGTGGAGAACCAGTGGCAGTTTTTTTTAAGCCAGCATGGAGGAGATACTGAAACAGCTGGCTCTAGCAAATGCCAATCAACAGCAGACAAATGCAGGTTTGCAAAGGAGCCTTGCAGCCCAGCAGCAAGCTCACCAACAGAGTCTGGAAGCTCAGCAACAAGCCCAGCAGCAATCTGAGGCCCGCTTCATAGACCTGTTACAGAAGCAAGAGCAGAGACTACAACAAATGGAAGCAGTAGTGCAGCAACGTCCGCAGACCAGTGAGGAAAGCCGTCCCACTAATACCGCGTCCTTTGGGGTGAGTCGTTTATTGACAAAAATGACTGGAGAGGATGATCCAGAGGTATTTTTGACCACATTTGAAAGGACTGCTGAAAGAGAAAAGTGGCCTGAGGAGCAGTGGGCTGGACTGGTGGCTCCTCTGTTAACTGGTGAATCGCAGAAGGCTTACTATGACCTAGAGCCTGACCAAGCAAAAGACTATGTGATGCTAAAAGCTGAAATATTGGCAAGGCTGGGTGTCACCCTGGCTGTCCGGGCTCAGCGTGTGCATAACTGGACTTTCCAGCTTGGAAAACCCCCCAGGTCTCAAATGTATGATCTCATTCACCTGAGCAGGAAGTGGCTACAGCCAGAGACTTTGTCCGCACCAGAGATTGTGGAACGTGTTGTAATGGATCGGTTTTTGAGAGCTCTTCCTACTGCCATCCAAAAGTGGGTAAGCCATGGAGACCCAGAGACGGCCGGTGGTCTTGTGGATCGTGTAGAGAAATACTTGGCTACAGAGAACCTGACGGCCTCTTCCAGAGACTCTCGGACTTTCCACCCTAAGACCAGACCATACCCAAAGTTTGGAGAGAACAGCCTGGGAAGTCAGGGGCTCAAGAGGCAGCCAAAAGGATTATTTGCTACCGCTGCCGGCAAGCGGGACATATTGCAGCAAATTGCCCGGTTGTGGAGGAACCCATGCAATGTGACTTTCTGACGGACCGACGTCAGTCGCTGTGTGCGACAGTCGCATGCACTGCCATTCGGGGAACTGAGAAACATTTATGCAAAATGTGTATTAATGGTAGAAATGTTGTGGTATTGCTGGATTCAGGTAGCCTTGTGACCCTGATAAAGGCTGAATTAGTTAAAACAGAGGTCTCTGGGAATAGCAAGGTAGCTGTTATTTGTGTGCATGGGGACACCCGAGAGTATCCAGTGACTACAGTGTGTTTCGAGACCCCCAAAGGTACCCTCTCTCATCCAGTGGGGTTAGTATCTCAATTACCGCATGATGCCATTGTGGGAAGGGATTTTCCGAAGTTCTGGGAACTGTGGGATGATCCTGAGCCCCCCACTGGTGCCCCTATGTACCAGGAATGTGATAGCCAGAACTCCTCTGAGAGTGGTGAGGACTCTCCAGAATTTCCCTTGTCAGTATTGGCAGGGGAGACTCAAGAAACTGGAGAGGAGCCCACCTCCTCAGACGAAAACCTACCGTCTGTGGAGTTTTCTGATCTGGAGGTTCACAGGGAAAATTTTGCCACAGAACAGTTAAAAGACCCCGCCCTAATAAAGGCACGGGAAAATGTAGTGGAAATAGATGGCGAGTTAGTGAACCCAGATAATACCTGCACTTACCCATACTTCAGCGTAGAGAAGGACCTACTGTATCGGGTGGCAAAAAGGGCAGAAGAAACCGTTGAGCAGCTTGTGGTGCCCAAACCTTACAGGAAGTTGGTGTTGGAGTTGGCCCATGGGCACATTCTTGGAGGTCATCTGGGGACAGAGAAAACCCGAGAGAGGGTATTACAGAGATTCTATTGGCCTGGGGTGATGAAGGACATAGAAAATTATTGTTCCTCCTGCCCTGTGTGTCAGAGGTCGGCCCCGATGCCACATTTCCGTAGCCCGCTGGTCCCTCTACCCATCATTGAGGTCCCGTTTGAGAGAATCGCAATGGATTTGGTAGGTCCTATAATCAAGTCCGCTAGGGGGCACCAGTACATATTGGTTATAATGGACTATGCCACCCGTTATCCAGAAGCGATCCCTCTCAGAAATACCTCGGCCAAAACCATAGCCAAAGAGCTATCTCTTGTTTTTAGCCGGGTGGGTATTTGTAAAGAACTGCTTACGGACCAAGGTACACCCTTTATGTCCCGGGTTATGAAAGAGCTGTGTAAATTGTTCAAAGTGACGCAATTGCGTACATCTGTGTATCACCCCCAAACCGATGGGCTGGTTGAAAGATTCAACAAAACCCTAAAACAAATGTTGAAGAAAGTGGTGGATAGAGATGGAAAGGATTGGGACTGTCTACTTCCTTATTTGATGTTTGCTATTAGGGAGGTGCCCCAATCCTCTACGGGATTCTCCCCCTTTGAGTTACTGTATGGGAGACACCCAAGAGGGCTGTTGGATATTGCCAAGGAAACTTGGGAAAGTGAGAGTTCTCCCCACAGGAGTGTGATTGAGCATGTCGCCCTGATGCAAGATCGAATTGCACAGGTAATGCCCATCGTGAAGGAACATTTGGCCCAAGCGCAGTTGGCACAGCAGAGAGTGTACAACCGTGGAGCCAAGACCCGTACCTTTTCCCCGGGGGATAGAATATTGGTACTTGTCCCTACGGTTGAAAGTAAATTCCTTGCCAAATGGCAAGGCCCCTACGAGATAATGGAAAAAGTGAGCGAAGTGAATTACAAGGTCAGACAACCAGGAAGGCGAAAGCGCGAACAGATATATCACGTTAATCTGTTGAAAGCCTGGAGGGATAGAGAGTCCCTAGTCGCAGAAACTTGGTCACCAGCTCAAACTGGTTGCGTGATTCCGGAGGTTGGAATAGCAGCCACCTTGTCACAACCCCAACAACAGGAGGTTAAGGAGTTTGTGCTTCGCAACAAGGAGGTGTTCTCTGAGCTGCCGGGACAAACATCTGGGGTAGAGCATGATATTATTACCCCACCCGGTGAAAGGGTGAAGTTAAAACCCTATCGGATCCCAGAGGCCCGACGGGAGGCAATACGGGAGGAAGTACAGAAAATGCTGAACTTAGGGGTGATAGAGGAGTCCCAAAGTGATTGGTCTAGTCCCATTGTGTTGGTGCCTAAACCGGATGGGAGCTGGCGATTTTGTAACGATTTTCGTCAGTTGAACAAAGTTACAAAATTTGACACCTACCCCATGCCACGTATAGATGAGTTGATCGACCGGCTGGGAACAGCCCGATACATGACGACTCTTGACCTCACAAAAGGGTATTGGCAAATTCCCTTGGCCAAGTCGGCCAAAGAGAAAACCGCATTTGTAACCCCAGACGGGGCGTTCCAATATAAGAGAATGCCATTCGGGTTACAGAATGCGCCGGCCACATTCCAGCGGAAAATGGACCAGATACTGAGGCCCCATCGGAAGTATGCTGCGGCTTACCTGGATGACGTAATTGTCCATAGCACAGATTGGGCCTCACATCTGCCAAAAGTGCAAGCAGTCCTAGACTCTATCCGGGAAGCGGGGTTTACGGCTAACCCCAAGAAGTGTACCATTGGGCAGGAGGAGGCCAAATATCTTGGGTACACCATTGGCAGGGGAGTGATAAAACCCCAACTCAACAAAATCGAGGCCATCCAGAGTTGGCCACGTCCCAATAGCAAGAAGCAGGTACGGGCCTTTCTGGGAATCGCGGGTTATTATCGGCGCTTCATTCCCCACTTTGCTTCTAAGGCTGTGCCCCTAACCAACCTGACGAAAGGGAAAGGGTCGGTCATGATTAAATGGACCCCCGAGGCTGAGGCAGCATTCCAATTCTTGAAACAAGCCTTATGTAGCCAGCCAGTGTTGTACTCACCCGACTTCTCTAAAGACTTTGTCGTACAAAGTGATGCGTCAGATGTGGGGTTAGGAGCAGTATTGTCCCAGGTCTGGAACGGGGAAGAGCACCCAGTCATTTACCTCAGTAGGAAGTTGAAGTCCCATGAGGTAAATTACGCCACGGTTGAAAAGGAGTGTTTAGCGGTGAAGTGGGCTCTAGATTCCCTTCGGTACTATCTGCTAGGTAGGCACTTTGACATGGTTACGGATCACGCTCCGTTAAAGTGGATGGCTCAAAACAAGGAGACAAATAGAAGAGTGAATAGGTGGTTCCTGGCCCTACAGGAATTCAACTTCACAGTAAAGCATCGCCCTGGCGTTCAAATGGGGAATGTGGATGCTTTGTCTCGAGTACATGAATGCCTGATTGCTGGTGTTCCAACCCCAAGGTTAAAACAAGAGGGGGGGGTATGTGACAGCAGGAAGGTAAAGTCACCTGGTTGCATCCAGGGGGGTAGGTATATTTCTCCCAGATTCAGGCTTTATGCCGACTTATACAACTAGGGAGAGAGTTGATGAAGCCCAGCTGAGGCTAGTGGGCTCATTGATGACTCATACCTCTAGGGAGAGGGCTGGGCGTCATGCAGGCAGGGAGTTGATGAGACCAGCTGAAGCTTGTCAGCTGGTTTAAGGCCTATATAAAAACTCCCAGCTTCATTAGATGTTAGCTCATGCCTGGACCCAGACCTGTGTGGACTGTCTAGGGAGAGTGAACCCCTGTGCGGTGAGACAAAGCCTGTGTGGCTATTTGCTTGGACATTTAAAACCAGGGACTTAGGAACTAGGACAGCACTAGGCTGATCCCAGTTGTTAGTTAGGAAACCTGTATGTTTAGTCAGAGGTCAACTTGACCAGGATTTATTTTGTTTGTTTCTTTTGCTTTGCTGTGTTTTTGTCACTGTAAATAGAAAATAAACCGCACCTTTTTGATTTTGAAAACCACAAGCTCCGTCTGCTGGGCCTGTTTTTGTGTGGGGAGCCCATCCCGGGGGTCACACACACCCGCTGCCGAGCTAACCCCCTCACAATATATATATATACTATACGACCTGCCCTATATACTCTGCAGAAAATTGGGCCTTAGGTGTCGGTGGTACCAGAACACTGTAAGCCCTCACAGACACAGTTACTCTTGGTGGGCGCTGGAACAGGCCCTGATGTGAACTATTATATCAAGAATTGTAATTACATGCCCCTGTTGAACAGTGGCAGAAAAATTGGGCCTTTGGTGGTGGTGGTGATGGTGCCGGTGCCACAACACTGTAAGTCCTCACAGTTACTCTTGGTGGGCGCTGGAACGGGCCCTGCTGTGAAATATTATTTCAAGAATTGTAATTACATGCCCCTGTTGAACAGGGGCAAAAAAATTGGGCCTTTGGTGGTGGTGGTGTCACAACACTGTAAGCCCTCACAGTTACTCTTGGTGGGCGCAGGAACGGGTCCTGCTGTGAAATATTAGATCAAAAATTGTAATTACACGCCCCTGTTAAACAGGGGTAGAAAAATTGGGCTTTAGGCACTGGTGCTGGTGCCCAAAACCAAAAATATCAACATGAACATTGAGGAGGAATAGGATAGTCACTCAGCAATCAGCATCAGCATCAGCATAGGCAGTCTTAAAGGGATCTCATTCATAAAAAAATTAATCGGTTACATCAGCATCAGGTGCTTGGTAGCTGGTGATCCAAGACTGATGAATTTTTATGAAGGTGAGACGATCAACCGAGTCGGTGGACAGGCACACTCTGATCGGTTACAAAGCCATCAGCAGCACTGAATGTGCGTTCCGAAAGAATACTGGATGCAGGACAGGCCAGTAGCTCAATTGCATACTGTGCAAGCTCTGGCCAGTGATCCATCCTCAAGACCCAGTAACCCAGTGGATTTTCGGTTGGAAACGTGTCCAAGTTTGATCTTGCCCCTAGGTATTCCTGCACCATGTAAATCAGACGCTGGCGATGGTTGCTGGAACCGATCAGACCTTGGGGCTGCGGACTAAAAAAATGTCTGAACGCATCGGTCAGGCGGCCACCTTCTCCATTGCACCTTCTGTGACTGACCAAAGCCTCAGCAACACGTTGTCCAGGAAATTGTAACCTCCCAGGCTCTGGAAACGTGTTGCACAAACCTTTCTGCAAGGCCTCCCGAAGAGGTTTCATCCTCTGCTCAGTCTGCGACGGCTGGATAAGTTACGAAACCTTACCCTTTTAACGAGGATCAAGAAGGGTTGCCAGCCTGTAATGATCACTCTCCTTGATCACACGAATCCGAGGGTCCTTTCGCAGGCTTTGCATGATCAGGAAGGCCATGCAGCGTAGGCTTGCTGAGGCAGTCGGTCAAGACTCCTATGGGTCACTAAGAACAACATGATCTGCAGCCACCTCCTCCCAGCCACGTACAAGTCCATGGGTTTCTGGGGACTGTAAACGATCCCTTGAAGACTGCTGCTGATGCTGAGTGCTAGGCTCCACCTCCATGCTGACACAATCCTCCTCCTCCTCCTCTTCCTGTGTGATCGGCGGGCCCGCAGGAACACTGTCTGGATAAAGGGGGTCTTGAGAGGTAAGGAAATCCTCTTCTTCCTCCCTCTGTTCTGCCTCAAGTGCCCTTTTCATTATTCCATGCAGCGTGTGCTCCAACAGGTACACAAGGGGGACAGTATCACTGATGCATGCACTGTTACTGCTCACCATCCTCGTGGCCTCCTCAAATGGTGACATAACAGTGCATGCATTCTTGATCATGAGCCACTGGAGTGGCGAAAAA
This sequence comes from Rana muscosa, assembly GCA_029206835.1. NCBI lineage: Eukaryota > Metazoa > Chordata > Amphibia > Anura > Ranidae > Rana > Rana muscosa. The sequence goes on from CM055122.1 coordinate 24,023,625, forward strand.
AAGCCAAGCACCCCTGGCCCTGTTCTGGTGCCATAGTCGCACAGGTACTCATTGATGGCCCTCTGCTGCATGTGCAGCCGCTGCAGCATGGCCAACGTTGAGTTCCATCTGGTGGGCATGTCACAGATTAGGCGGTTCTTGGTCGGGTTGTATTCCTGAAGAGTGATGTGCTCCTAATGATAGTATAAGAAATGATAGGGGGCGCTAAAAAAGGGTGATTAATTTAAACCAAAAAGAACCTGCAATAGTGACACTGAATGATAGGTCCTTGGTTGACAACCTTGAATAATATGCAACCTTGACAGAAATCATGTGCACATGTGAAATAAAAATATGCTCATTAAAACACATGCAAAAAAATTAAAACAATAAAGTCCCAATAGTAGATGTATCCAAATGTAATACTCAGAGTCCATAAAAAAATCAAACAACCAATTCCGTGCTGCTGTGATTTATCTTGAAATAACTAATGACGTGATCCTTCACCAAACTGTGATATGACACCCAAAGTGACTGGATATGTAGTCTGCTTACTAGAGAACATTGACTTCTTTACCCAAAAATAAAGTCAATCAGCGCTTGTGCAGGATTGTGCCTGCTCACATAGACTGTAGCTGGAGATATAGTACACCTTCCTCCTCATAGGTACCGGCCAGATATAAAATGACAATGGAGGACATCCATAGCATAATATTGTTTTATTAAAACAGAGCAATGATAAAAGAATAGCCAAATGGCTACTTACATTTAAAAGTGCCTACCCGGCACTGGGGCTGCTGGCTTGTCAAGCAATAGCTGTGGGGAACCGCTGTGTTCCCGTCCACCTCTGTGGATGGCGTGCATTCCACCTGCTTGTTTCCAACAACCAGCAGGGCCGGAAACGGCGTGAGTAGCGTGACCAGGTACCGCCTCGACGTACGTTTCGTGATTACGTCTTCAGGTGGCCCCCTTCTCCACCGCTCCTTCTGTGACTGACTGAAGCCTCAGCAACTTGTTGTCCAAGACCAGGAATTTGTAACCTCCCAGGCTCTGGAAACCCATTGCACAAACCTTTCTGCAAGGCCTCCCGAAAACGTTTCATCCTCTGCTCCCTCTGCGACGGCTGGATAAGGTCCGCAACCTTACCCTTGTAACGTGGATCAAGGAGGGTTGCCAGCCAGTAATGATCCCTCTCCTTGATACTACAAATACGAGGATCCTTTCGCAGGCTTTGCAGGATCAGGGAGGCCATACAGCGTAGGTTTGTTGAGGCATTCGGTCCGGAGTCCTCTGGGTCACTAAGGACAACATGATCCGCAGCCACCTCCTCCCAGCCACGTACAAGTCCATGGGTTTCTTGGGACTGTAAATTATCCCTTGAAGACTGCTGCTGATGCTGAGTGCTAGGCTCCACCTCCATGCTGACACAATCCTCCTCCTCGTCCTCTTCCTATGTGATCGGCAGGCCAGCAGGAACACTGTCTGGATAAAGGGGGCCTTGAGAGGTAAGGAAGTCCTCCTCTTCCTCCCTCTGTTCTGCCTCAAGTGCCCTGTCCATTATTCCATGCAGCGTGTGCTCCAACAGGTGGACAAGAGGGACAGTGTCACTGATGCATGCACTGTCACTGCTCACCATCCTCGTGGCCTCCTCAAATGGTGACAGGACAGTGCATGCATCCCTGATCATGATCCACTGGCGTAGCAAAAAAAAACAAGCTCCCCTGACCCTGTCCTGGTTCCATAGTCGCACAGGTACTCATTGATGACCCTCTGCTGCATATGCAGCCGCTGCAGCATTGGCAACGTTGAGTTCCACCTGGTGGGCATGTCACAGATTAGGCGGTTCTTGGGCAGGTTGTATTCCTTTTGGAGATCAGCCAGCCGAGCACTGGCATTATATGACCGTCTAAAATGCACACAGACTTTCCTGGCCTGCCTCAGGACATCCTGTAAGCCCAGGTACCTGCCCAAGAACCGCTGCACCACCAAGTTAAAGTGGTTGTAAACCCACTTTTTAAACAAAGACCTACAGGTAAGCCTAGATTAAGGCTTACCTGTAGGTGCATGAAATATCTCCTTAACCTACACGGTTAAGGAGATATTTGTATGTAAATGCGGCGACGCTGACGTCACCCCATTCACAAATTCGGCTAGGTCGCAACATTCGACGACGTAGCCGAATTCGACAGCTCACGCGCGCATGCGCGGAGTCACGTCTTCACCGCTCCGGCCAATCACAGCGCCGGAGCGGCGCTGTGATTGGCTGCAGCGGCGATACCCAGAAGTAACATTCCGGCTATCGCCGCAGTGATGGATGCGGCTAGAGGAGGGACACGGATGACTTCGGGGGCCCCGATCGAAGGTAAGTTGTACATAATGAGCTAGTATGCTAGTCATACTAGCTCATTATAGCTTTGTCTTGCAGCTGTCCCTGTCGGAGGGCGGAGAGGAGGTTGGTGCCATTGTCGCAAACCACCATTCCTGGCTTAAGCTGGCATGGTGTCAACCATCTCTGAGCCTGCCCCTGCAGAGCTGACAGAATCTCTGCCCCAGTGTGGCTCCTGTCCCCCAAGCACACCAGTTCAAGCACCGCATGGCATCTTTTTGACTGCGTACTTGCCTAGCCCCTTGAAAGCCTACGGAGCACCGCTGGTTCCGAGGACAAATCAGCACAGGAAGAGACCCTGGAGGAAGAAGAGGAGGGGTTGGAGGAGAGAGGTGTGTCAGAATCACCACTAGTAGCATTTTGGAGGCGTGGTGGCGGGACAACCTCCAACACAACTGCACCCTGTCCTGCATCCTTCCCAGCTGCCAGCAGAGTCACCCAGTGGGCCGTGAAAGATAGGTAACGTCCCTGTCCATGCCTGCTGGACCATGAGTCAGCGGTAATATGCAGCTTACCGCTGACTGCCCTGTCCAGTGAGGCCAAGACATTGCCTTCCACATGCCGGTAGAGAGCCGGAATTGCCTTTCGTGAAAAAAAGTGGCGTTTGGGAAGCTGCCACTGAGGAACCGCACATTCCACAAACTCACGGAAGGGGGCAGAGTCTACCAACTGAAAAGGCAGCAGTTGAAGTGCTAGTACTTCAGCCAAGCTAGCATTCAACCATTGGGCATGTGCAGGGCCGTTTGAAGGAATTTGGGGGCCCCAAGCAGATTGAGAATTTGGGGCCCCAAAGCGGGGGGGGTGCTACTGATTTTTTTTTGGAGAAGCGGGGAGGGTGCTACACAATTTTTTTACTTTTTTTTTTTAATTCAGAAGGGGGGGTGCTAACGCGGGACATCGTAGCCGATCGCGAGAGGGGGGGCCGCCAATCACGGGAGGGGGGGCGCCAATCGCGGGGGGCGCCAATCGCTGGAGGGGGCGCCAGTCGTGGGAGGGGGGCCGCCAATCGTGGGAGGAGGGGGCCGCCAATCGCAGGAGGAGGGGGCCACCAATCTCGGGAGGAGGGGGCCGCCAAACGCGGGTGGGGGGGCCGGCAATCGTGGGTGAGGGGGGGGCTGCCAAATCGCGGGAGGGGGGGCCGCCAAATCGCGGGTGGGGGGGCCGCCAATCGCGGGACGGGGGGCTGCCAATCGCGGGATGGGGGCCGCCAAATCGCGGGTGGGGGGCGCCAATCGCGGGAGGGGGGCCGCCAATCACGGGAGGAGAAGGCCGCCAATCGCGGGTGGGGGGGCCGCCAATCGCGGAAGGGGAGGCAGCTCTGCTGGGGCCCCAGGCCAGCTGGGGGCCCCAAGCAGTTGCTTGGTTTGCCTGTCCTGTTCCGACGGCCCTGGGCATGTGGATGGCTGGGAGCGAATTTCTTTCGGCGGTGCAGCAGCTGGGGCAGGGAAATTTGCCTGGTACAATCGGACATTGGTGTACCGATAGCAGATTGCCCACAAGTACTTGGCAGTGACACACCTAATTCTACACCTTCATTCCTCTCAGTGCAGGTTTCTGAGAGGACTGAATGTATAGTGGGGTTGGAGATCCCAGCTGATATGGAGCAATGAGAGGTCCGCTTTGTTCTTTGGTGTGGGTCTTTTATGTGCGCTTGCCAACGGACTGCATGGCAGGTTGACATATGTCTGGTCAAGCATGTGGTGTCCAAGCGGCTGATGTTTTGGCCATGCGAGATACGCTTCAGTAGTGATGAGCCGAACACCCCCGGGTTCGGTTCGCACCAGAACCCGCGAACGGACCGAAAGTTCGTACGAACATTAGAACCCTATTAAATACAATGGATGCGAACGTTCGAATTCTAAAGTGCTAATTATAACGACTATTATGCATGTTATTGTCCTAAAAAGGGTTTGGGAACCCGGGTTCTGCACCAGGGGACATGTATCAATGCAAAAAGAAGTTTTAAAAACGGTCGTTTTTCGGGAGCAGTCATTTTAATGATGCATAAAGTGAAAAAAAAAAGTCAAATATTCCTTTAAATATCGTACCTGGGGGGTGTCTAAAGTATGCCTGTGAAGTGCCACGTGTTTCCCGTGTTTAGAACTGTCCCTGCACAAAATGACACTTCTAAAGGAAAAAAAAGCCATTTAAAACTGCTTGCGGCTTTAATGTAATGTCTGGTCACGGTAATATGGATGAAAATCTTTAAGAAAAATGGCATAGCTACCCCATGACCCCCCCCCCTACCCCAGCCCATTACCAGCCCCTTTGGGTCTTGTATGGATATTAAGGGGAACACCGCACACAAAATAAAAAAGGCCCTATATACTCTGAACAGCCGTATACAGGCGGTGCATACAAGACAGGGACTGTAGGTTTGTTCTTATGTAGAATCTGTTTGTAATTTTGAACAGGTACATTGTTTAAGTGTAGCTCCAGCCCAAAAATCTATTTTCTTGTTCATACATCACGGGACACAGAGCAGCATAGTCATTACTATGTGGGTTATATAGAATTACCTTCAGGTGCTGGCACTGGCAACTTCCAAAACAGGAAGTACCCTCCCCTATATAAGCCCCTCCCATCCGGGAGCACCTCAGTTTTTTGCCAGTGTCTAAGGTGTTGGCCAAGGTTAATATGTATTCATCTGGGCTTGTGTACAGGTTCTCTGGGCCTTAGCAAGCTATTCCGGATCCGACCAAAAAAGCTTCATAGCTAAACGGTCGGTACCCGGGCCTTGCAGAGAAGAGCAGGGTTTTGCCTGTAATGCCTCTCTTAGGAGGGCTGGACCCTGGGATCCAGAGCTCTGGTCATACCCAAAACCAAGAGGCTATCTGTGCAGGGTGCTATACAGGTCCAGGGGAGTGGAATCCTTGGGAACCCGGTCCCTGAAGGTCTAGTACAATGCCTGCCGTGAGAGGTGAAGTTTGGGCTTCTGTGGACCAAACAAAGTCCTGCGGCGGGGAAAAGGTAAGTGGGGGCCCCTCAGGAACTTGGTTCTATTGAGGGGACCCCCAAGCCTAATATGTCTTTCTGCCTGTTACCTAAAGGTATTCCCGCTAATAGCTGTATATGCCTAAGAAATCCTAGAAATGTCTTTTCATAAGGAAGTTTTAAAAACTGTAAACCTAGAAATGTTTTTCATAAAGGGGGTTTTAAAAAAAAAAAAAAAAAAGACAAAGTGCGGTACCTGTGTTTGTCCACTAGAGGCCGCTGTGGAACGTCTTTTTTTCTTGGGACTATTCCTTCCATGGTGAAAGTCCAGGCAGATGAGTGAGCTCTCTATCAGGGAAGCTGCATTCCTCTGTCATGCTGCCAAGTAGTTTCCTTCCATCCCCGAGTCCTGGTGAAACATGGACCCTGGCTCCTCTCCCTACATGGCGCCAAGAGCGCACACGTGCACGCACGCGCGCGCACGCACACACACTTTATTTTTATAAGATTTAGCTTCAAAAAAGGGGGCGGAGCCTGGCGGATGAGGCGCTCTGTGCGCCCAGCGCTTCTGCGCATGTGCGGGCGTCCCAGCAAGATAAAAGGACTCAGTCCACGCTGCTTGCTATGGACACAGAGCATGAAAAGGAGCTGGTAGCATGGTATAGGGGCTTACAGCGGGCGGTTGATACAGGCATCCCCAGAAAGACGCATTAGTAGACACCCACTGATGTACATAGCAGCAAATTGCATTAGACTATTTCAGTAAAGGGGTGTATTGCGGCTGGAATACCTCAGCTTTGAACTAAGGAATATGCCGCCTAAAAAACTCCGAGATATACCTCTCAGGAAGTGTAGGGGGTCTCCATCGGGCTCTGAGGATCTGGATCAGTCATCTGCACCTTCCTCCCCTGAGAAATCAGAGGTTAATACCCATAAGGAACCCCCGGGAGTGCCAGGTACTGCGGCTGTCCTCAGTCCACCTGCTCCTGCATATATAACAGAGGAGGTTTTTGCCTCAACTCTGGAGGGATTGGAGCAGAGATTGGCAGCATTGATCGCTTCTTCTCTACAGGAAAGAAAGCGCGCCAGATCTCCATCCCCTCCATTAGAGTGCCTGTTGGCAGAGCAACAGTCCCAGGAAGGGACTGACCTACCTGAAGGGGATCAGGAGGAGGTTAACTCTGTTTTTGAGGAATCGACAGTAGATGAACCATTTTCAGCATCAAAGACTGAAAGATTGTGGGTCCAGACCCTAACTGACATGGTTCGATCTGCATTTAAAATGCCTCTTGTTGAACCATCAACTACTGCTGTCTCCTCGTTGGGGTCGCTAAAAGCTCCCCAGATTAATTGCTCCTTTCCAATTCATCCATTATTGGAAGGACTTATATACCAGGACTGGGAACATCCTGATAAACTATTTGTTCCACCTAAGAAATTTCAGGTGATCTATCCCATGGAGGAAAAATTCACCCAGAGATGGAATGTTCCTACGGTGGACGCAGCCATTTCTTCTGTGAACAGATCACTGACATGTCCAGTAGATAATGTTCAAATGTTCAAAGATCCAGTAGATAAAAAATTGGAATCTTTATTAAAATCTGCTTTTTCCACAGCAGGGGCTGTTACACAGCCAGCAGTGGCAGCTATTGGGGTCTGCCAAGCTTTAAAGGATCAAATGAAAATGGTCCTGAGGGATTTGCCAGACCAGCAGGCCCAGGCTCTGGCTGATCTGCCTAGAGCATTATGCTTTGCGGTTGACGCCATCAAGGATTCTATCCATCAGGCCTCCCGCCTCACGCTGTCTTTGGTACATATGCGTAGGCTTCTGTGGCTCAAGAACTGGTCTGCTGAGGCTCCCTGTAAGAAGCTCTTAGTTAGCTTCCCATTTCATGGAGAACGCCTTTTTGGCGAAGACCTGGATAAATATATCCAGAAGATTTCCAGTGGTAAAAGTACTCTCTTACCAATTAAAAAGAGGTCTAGGGGTCCGTCTTTTAAGAGGACTACCTCTCCTATCCCTGGGACGTCTGCTACTAAGCAATTCCGACGGCCTCCTCGGTCAAACTCAGGAGGTAAAAATCAGGGACAGTCACAGGGTAATAAAAAGCCCTGGATCCGAAGAGGTACTAAACCAGCCTCCAAGTCAAGCCTATGAAGGGCTGCCCCCACTCAAACGGGTGGGGGGAAGACTTCAGTTGTTCACAGAGACCTGGCGGGAGACGATCAAAGACAGATGGGTGCTCTCCGCAGTAACTCGGGGATACAAGTTGGAGTTAAAAGAGTCTCCTCCTTCCCATTTTATGTGGTCAGGCATGCCAAAAGACCCTCTGAAAAGAAGGTGTCTCCTAGTGGCGTTAGAACAACTATTGCTCCAAGGAGTAATTATGGAGGTTCCTATGGAAGAGTGGGGGTTGAGTTTCTACTCAAACCTTTTCACAGTCCCGAAACCAAACGGGGACATAAGACCCATATTGGACCTAAAGAGTCTAAACAAATTTCTAAACGTCCGGTCCTTCCGGATGGAGTCGATCCGATCGGTCACCGCTGCCCTACAGGGGGAGGAATGGTTAGCCTCGATCGACATCAAAGATGCTTACTTGCATGTTCCCATCTTTCCAGGTCATCAAAAATTTCTACGCTTTGCAGTAGAAGGGCGCCATTTTCAGTTCAGAGCCTTACCATTCGGTCTGGCCACAGCACCACGAGTGTTCACAAAAATTCTGGCCCCACTGTTGGCCGATCTAAGTACACGAGGTGTAACGATAATGGCATACCTACACGACCTGTTGTTGATGGACCACTCAGTTGCCAAGCTAGAAGTGGTAATTGTCGATAGAATCAAGTATCTAGAATCTCACGGTTGGGTCATCAACCTGGACAAGTCAGCCCTACAGCCAGTGAAAAACCTGGTATATCTAGGGCTACGGCTGGATTCAGACCAGAGGAAGATTTTCTTACCTCTAGACAAGGTATCCTCTCTGAGGGGCTTGGTCCGTCTGCTTTGTGCAAAAAGACAGCCGTCCATACGCCTGTGCATGAGGCTGCTAGGAAAGATGGTAGCATCATTCAAAGCTGTGCCATACGCCCAATTACACTCAAGGAATTTACAGAGGGCCATATTGTCAGCCTGGAACGGAAAGATTCAGGCTCTAGACTTCCCGATGGCTTTGTCCCCTTCCGTTCGGAAGAGTCTCTGCTGGTGGTTGATCCCCCAGAATCTCCAGAAGGGAAAACCCTTCAGTCCGATATCCTGGAAGGTGGTCACTACAGATGCCAGCCTTATAGGCTGGGGGGGCAGTACTGGAGCAATGGTCTCTCCAGGGCAGATGGTCAAATGTAGTAAGAACCCTGCCCATCAATCTCTTAGAGATACGAGCAGCCCGGTATGCCCTAGTAGCCTGGACATCCAGACTCCAAGGGTCCCCTGTCAGAATCAATCAGACAATGCCACAGCAGTGGCATATATCAATCATCAGGGAGGCACCAGGAGTCGTGCAGCCCAGAGGGAAGTAAGTCACATCCTGGAATGGGCAGAAAAGCATGTCCCATGTATATCAGCTGTCTTCATTCCAGGGGTGGAGAATTGGAAGGCGGACTTTCTGAGTCGCCAACAGTTATGCCCAGGGGAATGGTCCCTTCATCCCGAGGTCTTCCGAGCAATATGTCAGCGGTGGGGAACACCGGATGTAGATCTGCTAGCATCCAGATTCAACGCAAAGGTGGACAGATTTGTCTCCCGGACAAGGGATCCCCTCGCTTGCGGCGCGGATGCTCTGGTGTTCCCGTGGGATCAGTTCAGACTGATATATGCATTCCCTCCGCTACAATTGTTGCCTCGACTCCTTCGCAGAGTCAGGTTGGGAAAGAAGCCGGTGATCCTGGTGGCTCCAGCGTGGCCCCGAAGGGCCTGGTACGCGGAGATCATCAAAATGTCTGTGGGGAGTCCTTGGACCCTTCCACGTCGACCGGACCTGCTTTCGCAAGGACCGATATACCACCCTTCCTTACTAACTCTAAGTTTAACGGCCTGGCTATTGAATCCCACATCCTAAAGAAGAGAGGTCTCTCTAACTCTGTGGTATCAACTATAATCAATGCCAGGAAGCCTGTATCCAGGCAGATCTACTATAGAGTTTGGAAGGCGTACATCACTTGGTGCGAGGCCAGAAAATGGCATCCACGTAAGTACGTTATAGGCAGAATTCTGGACTTCCTGCAGTGGGCTGTAGACAGGAAGTTTGCCTTAAGTACTATCAAGGGCCAGGTTTCGGCCTTATCAATACTATTTCAAAGGCCCCTGGCTATGCATTCACTTGTCAAATCCTTTATGCAAGGTGTGACTCGTATTATTCCACCGATTAAAGCTCCCATATGCCCATGGGATCTAAATTTGGTTCTGTCGGTTCTGCAGAAGCAGCCATTTGAACCTTTGCGGCACATTTCCTTGGTTCTACTCACCAGAAAATTGATATTTTTAGTAGCCATATGCTCGGCTAGAAGAGTGTCGGAATTAGCCGCCATGTCCTGTAAAGAGCCATATCTGGTTATTCATAAGGACAGAGTAGTATTACGCCCTCACCCAGCCTTTCTTCCTAAGGTGGTATCGGGGTTTCACTTGAACCAGGATGTGGTTCTTCCTTCTTTTTTTCCCCAAACCAAGCTCGGTAGAGGAAAAGTTATTGCATTCTTTGGATGTAGTAAGAGCAGTTAAAGCTTATCTAAAAGCCACTGCTCAGATTTGTAGAACGGATTCTTTGTTTGTTCTGCCGGAAGGCCCCAGAAAGGGTCAGGCAGCATCAAAATCTACTTTAGCCAAGTGGATTCGACAGGTCATAATACAAGCCTATGGCTTGAGAAGTAGACCGCCTCCGTTCAAAGTTAGGGCGCACTCCACGAGAGCAGTTGGAACTTCATGGGCAGTGCATTACCAGGCCTCCCTGGCTCAAATTTGTAAGGCCGCAACATGGTCTTCAGTACACACGTTTACTAGGTTCTACCAGGTGGACGTTAGAAGTCAGGAGGATGTCGCCTTTGGGCGCAGTGTGTTGCAGGCCGCAAAAGATCCTCATGCCTGATAGCGCCCAGCTTATGTATGGTGTATCCCCCCCTCATTTGGCATTGCTTTGGGACGTCCCACATAGTAATGACTATGCTGCTCTGTGTCCCGTGATGTATGAACAAGAAAGTAGGATTTTTAAAACAGCTTACCTGTAAAATCCTTTTCTTGGAGTACATCACGGGACACAGAGCTCCCACCCCTCTTTTGGGGACACGTATTGCTTTGCTACAAAACTGAGGTGCTCCCGGATGGGAGGGGCTTATATAGGGGAGGGTACTTCCTGTTTTGGAAGTTGCCAGTGCCAGCACCTGAAGGTAATTCTATATAACCCACATAGTAATGACTATGCTGCTCTGTGTCCCGTGATGTACTCCAAGAAAAGGATTTTACAGGTAAGCTGTTTTAAAAATCCTACTTTTAAACTTTTTGGAAAACATAGGTAAGGGTTATCACCCCTGTAACATTTGTTTTGCTGTCTGTGCCCCTGTTCAGAACATTTCACCTCACTTTCCGTCCCAATGACAACTGTTTTTGAAATGTGGTGTTTTTCTTGAAACAAGGATTGGTGATAAAGCATCAGTACAGAGGAGACACCTTTCTCCCATATTAATTCTTACAGGAGAGAATTTTCCTTCCTAGGGGTAGATTTCCTCTCACTTCCTGTTGTCTTCTTGCGTTTGCAAGTAGGAGTCGTTTGTAAGTTGGATGTTTGAAAGTAGGGACCTGCCGTATATACTCTGCAGAAATAGGCCCCTTAGTTGTTGGTGTTGGCACAACACTGTAAGCACTCACAGTTACTCTTGGTTGGTGCTGGAACGCCCTGCTGTCAACTATTATATCAGGAATTGTAATTACATATAATTGTTGAACAGTGGTAGTAAAAATTGGGCCTTTGATGGTGGTGCTGGTGCCAGAACACTGTAAGCCCTGACAGTTACTCTTGGTGGGTGCAGCAATGGGCCCTGCTGTGAATTATTAGATCAAGAATTGTAATTGCATGCCCCTGTTGAACAGGGGCTGAAAAATTGGGCCTTTCGTGGTGGTGGTGGTGGTGGTGGTGTTGCCACAACACTGTAAGCCCTCAGAGTTACTCTTGGTGGGTGCAGGAATGGGCCCTGCTGTGAATTATTAGATCAAGAATTGTAATTACATGCCCCTTTTGAACAGGGGCTGAAAAATTGGGCCTTTCATGGTGGTGGTGGTGGTGGCGTTGCCACAACACTGTAAGCCCTCAGAGTTACTCTTGGTGGGTGCAGCAATGGGCCCTGCTGTGAATTATTAGATCAAGAATTGTAATTACATGCCCCTGTTGAACAGGGGCTGAAAAATTGGGCCTTAGGCACTGGTGGCACAACACTGCAACCCCTCACAGATACTGTACTTGGAGCACAGCAATGAGCCCTGTTGCAAAGTATTGCTTCAAAAATTGTAATTACACGCCCCTGTTAAACAGGGGCTGAAAAATTGGGCCTTAGCCACTGGTGGCGGCACCCATAAACAAAAATGATCTTCCAAGCTATCATCATCAATCGTATCATTGAGGACTCGGAGGAGGAGGATAGCCAGTCAACATAACAGCACAGGCACTCAGCATCAGCATCAGTCTTGAAGGGATGTGACATGTTAAAATCAATTAGTCTGTTATATCAGCATCAGGTGTGTGGTAGCTGGTGGTGATCCAAGACTGGTTCATCTTGATGAAAGTCAGTCGATCAACCGAGTCGGTGGACAGGCGCACCCTGTGATCCGTGACAAATCCTCCAGCAGCACTGAATGTGCGTTCCGAAAGAACGCTGGATGCAGGACAGGCCAGTAGCTCAATTGCATACTGTGCAAGCTCTGGCCAGTGATCCATCCTCAAGACCCAGTAAGCCAGAGGATTTTCGGTGGGGAAGGTGTCCAAGTCTGACCTTGCCCCTAGATATTCCTGCACCATGTTTATCAGACGCTGGCGATGGTTGCTGGAACGGATCATACTTTGGGGCTGCGGACTAAAGAATTGTCTGAACGCATCGGTCAGACGGCCACCTTCCCCACCGCTCCTTCTTTGACTGGCCGAAGCCTCAGCAACTCGTTGTCCAGGACCAGGAGTTTGTAACCTCCCAGTCTCTGGGAACGCGTTGCACAGACCTTTCTGCAAGGCCTCCCGGAGTTGTCTCATCCTCTGCTCCCTCTGCGACGGTAACATAAGGTCCGCAACCTTACCCTTGTACCGTGGATCAAGGAGAGTGGCCAGCCAGTAATGGTCCCTCTCCTTGATCCGAAGAATACGAGGATCCTTCCGCAGACTTTGCAGGATCAGGGAGGCCATGCAGCATAGGTTAGCTGAGGCATTCGGTCCGGAGTCCTCTGGGTCACTAAGGACGACATGATCCGCAGCCACCTCCTGCCAGCCACGTACAAGTCCACTGGTTTCTTGGGACTGTAAATCATCCCTAAAAGACTGCTGCTGATGATGCTGAGTGCCAGCCTCCACCTCCATGCTGACACAATCCTCCTCCTCCTCCTCCTCCTCCTCTTCCTGTGCGATGGGTGGGACAGAAGGAACACTGTCTGGGTAAAGGGGGCCTTGAGAGGCAAGGAAGTCCTCCTCTTCCTGCCTCTGTTCTGCCTCAAGTGCCCTGTCCATTATTCCACGCAGCGTGTGCTCCAACAGGTGGACAAGAGGTACAGTGCCACTGATGCATGCACTGTCACTGCTCACCATCCTCGTGCCCTCCTCAAATGGTGCCAGGACAGTGCATGCATCCCTGATCATGCCCCACTGGCGTGGAGAAAAAAAACCAAGCTCCCCTGACCCTGTCCTGGTGCCGTAGTCGCACAGGTACTCATTGATGGCCCTCTGCTGCGTGTGCAGCCGCTGCAGCATGGCCAACGTTGAGTTCCACCTGGTGGGCATGTCACATATAAGGCGGTTCTTGGGCAGGTTCAACTCCTTTTGCAGCTCAGCCAGGCGAGCACTGGCATTATAAGATCTGCGGAAATGCACACAGACTTTCCTGGCCTGCCTCAGGACATCCTGTAAGCCCGGGTACCTGCCCAAGAACCGCTGCACCACCAGGTTAAGGACGTGAGCCACACAGGGCACATGGGTCAGTTGTCCCTGTCGGAGGGCGGAGAGGAGGTTGGTGCCATTGTCGCAAACCACCATTCCTGGCTTAAGCTGGCGTGGCGTCAACCACCTCTCGGCCTGGCCCTGCAGAGCAGACAGGACCTCTGCCCCAGTGTGGCTTCTGTCCCCCAAACACACCAGCGCAAGCACGGCATGGCATCTTTTTGCCTGCGTACTTGCGTAGCCCCTTGAACGGCTACGGAGCACCGCTGGTTCAGAGGACAAAGCACAGGAAGAGGCCATGGAGGAAGAAGAAGAGGAGGGGGTGGAGGAGAGAGGTGTGTCACAACCAGTAGTAGCATTTTGGAGGCGTGGCGGTGGAACAACCTCCAACACTACTGCACCTTGTCCTGCATCCTTCCCAGCTGCCAAAAGAGTGACCCAATGGGCCGTGAAAGAAAGGTAACGTCCCTGTCCATGCCTGCTGGACCATGAGTCAGCGGTAATATGCACCTTACCGCTGACCGCCCTGTCCAGCGAGGCCAAGACATTGCCTTCCACATGCCGGTAGAGAGCCGGAATAGCCTTCCGTGAGAAAAAGTGACGTTTGGGAACCTGCCACTGAGGAACCGCACATTGCACAAACTCACGGAAGGGGGCCGAGTCTACCAACTGAAAAGGCAGCAGTTGAAGCGCTAGCAATTTAGCCAAGCTAGCATTCAACCGCTGGGCATGTGGATGGCTGAGAGTGAACTTCTTTCGACGGTCCAGCAGCTGGGGCAGGGAAATTTGCCTGCTAGAATCGGACGTCGGTGTACTGCTAGCAGAGTGGCCGCAAGTACTTGGCTGTGACACACCTAATTCTACACCTTCATTCCTCTCAGTGCATGTTTCAGAGAGGACTGAAGTTATAGTGGGGTTGGAGATCCCAGCTGATGCGGTGCAAGGAGAGGTCCGCTTTGTTCTTTGGTGTGGGTCTTTGAGGTAGGCTTGCCAACGAGCTGCATGGCAGGTCAACATATGTCTGGTCAGGCATGTGGTACCCAAGCGGCTGATGTTTTGGCCACGCGATATACGCTTGAGACATATGTTGCAAACAGCAGCTGTGCGATCTGATGCACTAGCCTCAAAAAAGGCCCACACCAAAGAACTTTTTGAATGACGGGCAGAGGCAGCGCCCTGCACAGGCGGAGCTCTGCGGTGTGATTCCGTCGGTCTGCTGCCATACGCTGGCCACCCAAGGGCATCCTGCCTCGTTGGAGATGTGCCTCCTCCTCATCCTCCTCCTCCTCCTCTCTCCTATTAGGCACCCACGTGGAGTCAGTGACCTCATCATCCCCTCCCTCCTCATCACTGGAGCCAATCTGGCAGTATGTTGCAGCTGCTGGAACATGACTGCCAGATTGGTGTCCTTCTTGAGCATCCCCTCTGTCTGCTCTCACGCTACTGCCTTCCTGTAGCTGGGTTTCATCATCAGACCCTTCGAAACGCTGGGCATCCTCCTGGAGCATGTACCCAACACTGTGCTCAAAGAGTTCGGGGGACTCCTCAGGAGGAGGACATGGTGGGTCTAGGGAAGGAGTGACTGATGATGAGTCTGACATTGATACCAGGGAAGAGGACGCTTTGGCAGCTGCTTTGCCAGTACCCTGAGCCTGGGTGAGAGAGGATGAGGAGGGCTTGGTCATCCACTCTACCAAGTCTTCGGCATGATGTGGCTCAACATGTCCAGCTGCCGAAAAGAAGGACAAGCGTGTCCCATGGCCATGTGCTGATGACAATGCACCGCGTCCACGACCAGCACTGTTGCCCCCAGACACAGAGCCTGCTTGCCCTCTTTTATTGCCTCCTGACTGTCTGCCTCTCCTTGTTTGCCTTCCAGACATTCTAATGGATGGCCTGCAGGGAGATGGGAAAAAAGCAATATGGGCTACCTTCAGGTGTCCTTCTCTGTCCCTTTACTTAAGGATTTCTAAATATGGTTGAGGATGATTGCTTTCGCACAGAATAGCACAATGACAATTTCCCTGACTGTCCAAAAAACAAGGATTTCAAAGATGGTTGATGAGGAATGCTTTAGCACAGTATAGCACAATGAGAATTTCCCTCACTGTCCTTCCCTGTCCCTACAAACAAGGATTAGCACAGTAAAACACACTGACACTCTCCCTACCTATAGTTTTCTGTCCCTATAAAAAATGTTTTTTTAAAGATGGTTGATGATGAATGCTTTAGCACAGTATAGCACAAGGAGAATTTCCCTCACTGTCCTTCCCTGTCCCTACAAACAAGGATTAGCACAGTAAAACACACTGACACTCTCCCTACCTATAGTTTTCTGTCCCTATAAAAAATGTTTTTTTAAAGATGGTTGATGATGAATGCTTTAGCACAGTATAGCACAAGGAGAATTTCCCTCACTGTCCTTCCCTGTCCCTACAAACAAGGATTAGCACAGTAAAACACACTGACACTCTCCCTACTGTGAGGGGGTTAGCTCGGCAGCGGGTGTGTGTGACCCCCGGGATGGGCTCCCCACACAAAACAGGCCCCGCAAACGGAGGTTGTGGTTTTCAAAATCAAAAAGGTGCGGTTTATTTTCTATTTACAGTGACAAAACACAGCAAAGCAAAAGAAACATAAACAAAATAAATCCTGGTCAAGTTGACCTCTGACTAAACATACAGGTTTCCTAACTAACAACTGGGATCAGCCTAGGGCTGTCCTAGTCCCTAAGTCCCTGGTTTTAAATGTCCAAGCAAATAGCCACACAGGCTTTGTCTCACCGCACAGGGGTTCACTCTCCCTAGACAGTCCACACAGGTCTGGTTCCAGGCATGAGCTAACATCTAATGAAGCTGGGAGTTTTTATAGAGGCCTAAATGAGCTGACAAGCTTCAGCTGGTCTCATCAACTCCCTGTCTGCACGACGCCCCACACTCTCCCAAGAGGTATGAGTCATCCATGAGCCCACTAGCCTTATACAACTCTCCACCTAGTTGTATAAGTCGGCGTAAAGCCTGAATCTGGGCGAAATATATCTACCCCCCTGGATGCAACCAGGTGACTTTACCTTCCTGCTGTCACATACCCCCCCCTCTTGTTTTAACCTCGGGGTTGGAACACCAGCAATCAGGCATTCATGTACTCGAGACAAAGCATCCACATTCCCCATTTGAACGCCAGGGCGATGCTTTACTGTGAAGTTGAATTCCTGGAGGGCCAGGAACCACCTATTCACTCTTCTATTTGTTTCCTTGTTTTGAGCCATCCACTTTAACGGAGCGTGATCCGTAACCATGTCAAAGTGCCTACCTAGCAGGTAGTACCGAAGGGAATCTAGAGCCCACTTCACCGCTAAACACTCCTTTTCAACGGTGGCGTAATTTACCTCATGGGACTTCAACTTCCTGCTGAGGTAAATGACTGGGTGCTCTTCCCCGTTCCAGACCTGGGACAATACTGCTCCTAACCCCACATCTGACGCATCACTTTGTACGACAAAGTCTTTAGAGAAGTCGGGTGAGTACAACACTGGCTGGCTACATAAGGCTTGTTTCAAGAATTGGAATGCTGCCTCAGCCTCGGGGGTCCATTTAATCATGACCGACCCTTTCCCCTTCGTCAGGTTGGTTAGGGGCACAGCCTTAGAAGCAAAGTGGGGAATGAATCGCCGATAATACCCAGCGATTCCCAGAAAGGCTCGTACCTGCTTCTTGCTGTTGGGACGTGGCCAACTCTGGATGGCCTCGACTTTGTTGAGTTGGGGTTTTATTACTCCCCTCCCAATGGTGTACCCAAGATATTTGGCCTCCTCCTGCCCAATGGTACACTTCTTGGGGTTAGCCGTAAACCCCGCTTCCCGAACAGAGTCCAGGACTGCTTGCACTTTTGGCAGATGTGAGGCCCAATCTGTGCTATGGACAATTACGTCATCCAGGTAAGCCGCAGCATACTTCCGATGGGGCCTCAGCATCTGGTCCATTTTCCGCTGGAATGTGGCCGGCGCATTCTGTAACCGAACGGCATTCTTTTATATTGGAACGCCCCGTCTGGGGTTACAAATGCGGTTTTCTCTTTGGCCGACTTGGCCAGGGGGATTTGCCAATACCCTTTTGTGAGGTCAAGAGTAGGGATGAGCTTCGTGTTCGAGTCGAACATACGTTCGACTCGAACATCGGCTGTTCGATCGTTCGACGAAGATCGAACGATTTGGGCCGTTCGAGCCAAATTCGAGTGACGCGAACGGCCCACAATGCACTACGCCATCGCAGTGTCATCCAGGCGCTGTGATTGGCCAAGCATGCACTGTGACCCCGCATGCTTGGCCAATCACAGCGCCGGCAGCGAGGAGAGCAATGATTGGCCACAGGCAGGATGCCTGTGGCCAATTATTGCTGAGGGTGTTTAGTACACGCCCCACACTATAAAAGGCCGCCAGCACGGCGGCCTAGTGTAGTGTGTTCCGGAGCAGGGATAGAGCAGCATAGGCAGGGACAGTGACTGTTATTTCTTTCTTGCTTAACCTGGATTCCTTTAGTTTAGGGAAAGAGAAGGATAGGTAGGGAGAGTGTCAGTGTGTTTTGTGCTTGTGCTATAGTGTGCTTAAAAAAAACATTTATTCTAGGGACAGAAAACTGTAGGTAGGGACAGTGTCAGTTTCTTTCACTCTGCAAGTCCTTGTTTCCAGGGACCTGGAAGGACAGTGAGTGAATTGTCCTTGTGCTATATTGTGCTTAAAAAAACATTTATTCTAGGGACAGAAAACTGTAGGTAGGGAGAGTGTCAGTTTCTTTCACTCTGCAAGTCCTTGTTTCCAGGGACCTGGAAGGACAGTGAGTGAATTGTCCTTGTGCTATATTGTGCTTAAAAAAAACATTTATTCTAGGGACAGAAAACTGTAGGTAGGGAGAGTGTCAGTTTCTTTCACTCTGCAAGTCCTTGTTTCCAGGGACCTGGAAGGACAGTGAGTGAATTGTCCTTGTGCTATATTGTGCTTAAAAAAAACATTTATTCTAGGGACAGAAAACTGTAGGTAGGGAGAGTGTCAGTTTATTTCACTCTGCAAGTCCTTGTTTCCAGGGACCTGTAAGGACAGTGAGTGAATTGTCCTTGTGCTATATTGTGATTAAAAAAAACATTTTTTCTAGGGACAGAAAACTGTAGGTAGGGAGAGTGTTTTTTTCCTTTCACTCTGCAAGTCCTTGTTTCCAGGGACCTGTAAGGACAGTGAGTGAATTGTCCTTGTGCTATATTGTGCTTAAAAAAAACATTTATTCTAGGGACAGAAAACTGTAGGTAGGGAGAGTGTCAGTTTATTTCACTCTGCAAGTCCTTGTTTCCAGGGACCTGTAAGGACAGTGAGTGAATTGTCCTTGTGCTATATTGTGCTTAAAAAAAACATTTATTCTAGGGACAGAAAACTGTAGGTAGGGAGAGTGTCAGTTTATTTCACTCTGCAAGTCCTTGTTTCCAGGGACCTGTAAGGACAGTGAGTGAATTGTCCTTGTGCTATATTGTGATTAAAAAAAACATTTTTTCTAGGGACAGAAAACTGTAGGTAGGGAGAGTGTTTTTTTTCTTTCACTCTGCAAGTCCTTGTTTCCAGGGACCTGTAAGGACAGTGAGTGAATTGTCCTTGTGCTATATTGTGCTTAAAAAAACATTTATTCTAGGGACAGAAAACTGTAGGTAGGGAGAGTGTCAGTTTATTTCACTCTGCAAGTCCTTTTTTTTCCAGGGACCTGTAAGGACAGTGAGTGAATTGTCCTTGTGCTATATTGTGATTAAAAAAAACATTTTTTCTAGGGACAGAAAACTGTAGGTAGGGAGAGTGTTTTTTTTCTTTCACTCTGCAAGTCCTTGTTTCCAGGGACCTGTAAGGACAGTGAGTGAATTGTCCTTGTGCTATATTGTGCTTAAAAAAAACATTTATTCTAGGGACAGAAAACTGTAGGTAGGGAGAGTGTCAGTTTATTTCACTCTGCAAGTCCTTGTTTCCAGGGACCTGTAAGGACAGTGAGTGAATTGTCCTTGTGCTATATTGTGCTTAAAAAAAACATTTATTCTAGGGACAGAAAACTGTAGGTAGGGAGAGTGTCAGTTTATTTCACTCTGCAAGTCCTTGTTTCCAGGGACCTGTAAGGACAGTGAGTGAATTGTCCTTGTGCTATATTGTGCTTAAAAAAAACATTTATTCTAGGGACAGAAAACTGTAGGTAGGGAGAGTGTCAGTTTATTTCACTCTGCAAGTCCTTGTTTCCAGGGACCTGTAAGGACAGTGAGTGAATTGTCCTTGTGCTATATTGTGATTAAAAAAAACATTTTTTCTAGGGACAGAAAACTGTAGGTAGGGAGAGTGTTTTTTTTCTTTCACTCTGCAAGTCCTTGTTTCCAGGGACCTGTAAGGACAGTGAGTGAATTGTCCTTGTGCTATATTGTGATTAAAAAAAACATTTTTTCTAGGGACAGAAAACTGTAGGTAGGGAGAGTGTTTTTTTTCTTTCACTCTGCAAGTCCTTGTTTCCAGGGACCTGTAAGGACAGTGAGTGAATTGTCCTTGTGCTATATTGTGCTTAAAAAAAACATTTATTCTAGGGACAGAAAACTGTAGGTAGGGAGAGTGTCAGTTTATTTCACTCTGCAAGTCCTTGTTTCCAGGGACCTGTAAGGACAGTGAGTGAATTGTCCTTGTGCTATATTGTGATTAAAAAAAACATTTTTTCTAGGGACAGAAAACTGTAGGTAGGGAGAGTGTTTTTTTTCTTTCACTCTGCAAGTCCTTGTTTCCAGGGACCTGTAAGGACAGTGAGTGAATTGTCCTTGTGCTATATTGTGCTTAAAAAAAACATTTATTCTAGGGACAGAAAACTGTAGGTAGGGAGAGTGTCAGTTTATTTCACTCTGCAAGTCCTTGTTTCCAGGGACCTGTAAGGACAGTGAGTGAATTGTCCTTGTGCTATATTGTGCTTAAAAAAAACATTTATTCTAGGGACAGAAAACTGTAGGTAGGGAGAGTGTCAGTTTATTTCACTCTGCAAGTCCTTGTTTCCAGGGACCTGTAAGGACAGTGAGTGAATTGTCCTTGTGCTATATTGTGATTAAAAAAAAAAATTTTCTAGGGACAGAAAACTGTAGGTAGGGAGAGTGTTTTTTTTCTTTCACTCTGCAAGTCCTTGTTTCCAGGGACCTGTAAGGACAGTGAGTGAATTGTCCTTGTGCTATATTGTGCTTAAAAAAAACATTTATTCTAGGGACAGAAAACTGTAGGTAGGGAGAGTGTCAGTTTATTTCACTCTGCAAGTCCTTGTTTCCAGGGACCTGTAAGGACAGTGAGTGAATTGTCCTTGTGCTATATTGTGCTTAAAAAAAACATTTATTCTAGGGACAGAAAACTGTAGGTAGGGAGAGTGTCAGTTTATTTCACTCTGCAAGTCCTTGTTTCCAGGGACCTGTAAGGACAGTGAGTGAATTGTCCTTGTGCTATATTGTGCTTAAAAAAAACATTTATTCTAGGGACAGAAAACTGTAGGTAGGGAGAGTGTCAGTTTATTTCACTCTGCAAGTCCTTGTTTCCAGGGACCTGTAAGGACAGTGAGTGAATTGTCCTTGTGCTATATTGTGCTTAAAAAAACCATTTATTCTAGGGACAGAAAACTGTAGGTAGGGAGAGTGTCAGTTTATTTCACTCTGCAAGTCCTTGTTTCCAGGGACCTGTAAGGACAGTGAGTGAATTGTCCTTGTGCTATATTGTGATTAAAAAAAACTTTTTTTCTAGGGACAGAAAACTGTAGGTAGGGAGAGTGTTTTTTTTCTTTCACTCTGCAAGTCCTTGTTTCCAGGGACCTGTAAGGACAGTGAGTGAATTGTCCTTGTGCTATATTGTGATTAAAAAAAACATTTTTTCTAGGGACAGAAAACTGTAGGTAGGGAGAGTGTTTTTTTTCTTTCACTCTGCAAGTCCTTGTTTCCAGGGACCTGTAAGGACAGTGAGTGAATTGTCCTTGTGCTATATTGTGCTTAAAAAAAACATTTATTCTAGGGACAGAAAACTGTAGGTAGGGAGAGTGTCAGTTTATTTCACTCTGCAAGTCCTTGTTTCCAGGGACCTGTAAGGACAGTGAGTGAATTGTCCTTGTGCTATATTGTGCTTAAAAAAAACATTTATTCTAGGGACAGAAAACTGTAGGTAGGGAGAGTGTCAGTTTATTTCACTCTGCAAGTCCTTGTTTCCAGGGACCTGTAAGGACAGTGAGTGAATTGTTCTTGTGCTATATTGTGATTAAAAAAAACATTTTTTCTAGGGACAGAAAACTGTAGGTAGGGAGAGTGTCAGTTTATTTCACTCTGCAAGTCCTTGTTTCCAGGGACCTGTAAGGACAGTGAGTGAATTGTTCTTGTGCTATATTGTGATTAAAAAAAACATTTTTTCTAGGGACAGAAAACTGTAGGTAGGGAGAGTGTTTTTTTTCTTTCACTCTGCAAGTCCTTGTTTCCAGGGACCTGTAAGGACAGTGAGTGAATTGTCCTTGTGCTATATTGTGCTTAAAAAAAACATTTATTCTAGGGACAGAAAACTGTAGGTAGGGAGAGTGTCAGTTTCTTTCACTGTGAAAGTCCTTGTTTCAAGGGACAGAGAAGGACACCTGAAGGTAGCCCTTATTGCTTTTTTCCCATCTCCCTGCAGGCCATCTATTAGAATGTCTGGAAGGCAAACAAGGAGAGGCAGACAGTCAGGAGGCAATAAAAGAGGGCAAGCAGGCTCTGTGTCTGGGGGCAACAGTGCTGGTCGTGGACGCGGTGCATTGTCATCAGCACATGGCCATGGGACACGCTTGTCCTTCTTTTCGGCAGCTGGACATGTTGAGCCACATCATGCCGAAGACTTGGTAGAGTGGATGACCAAGCCCTCCTCCTCCTCCTCATCCTCTCTCACCCAGGCTCAGGGTACTGGAAAAGCAGCTGCCAAAGCGTCGTCTTCCCTGGTATCAATGTCAGACAAATCATCAGTCACTCCTTCCCTAGACCCACCATGTCCTCCTCCTGAGGAGTCCCCCGAACTGTTTCAGCACAGTGTTGGGTACATGCTCCAGGAGGATGCCCAGCGTTTCGAAGGGTCTGATGATGAAACCCAGCTAGAGGAAGGCAGTAGCGTGAGAGCAGACAGAGGGGATGCTCAAGAAGGACACCAATCTGGCAGTCATGTTCCAGCAGCTGCAGCATACTGCCAGATTGGCTCCAGTGATGAGGAGGGAGGGGATGATGAGGTCACTGACTCCACGTGGGTGCCTAATAGGAGAGAGGAGGAGGAGGAGGATGAGGAGGAGGCACATCTCCAACGAGGCAGGATGCCCTTTGGTGGCCAGCGTAAGGGCAGTACACCGACGGAATCACACCGCAGAGCTCCGCCTGTGCAGGGCGCTGCCTCTGCCCGTCATTCAAAAAGTTCTTTGGTGTGGGCCTTTTTTGAGGCTAGTGCATCAGATCGCACAGCTGCTGTTTGCAACATATGTCTCAAGCGTATATCGCGTGGCCAAAACATCAGCCGCTTGGGTACCACATGCCTGACCAGACATATGTTGACCTGCCATGCAGCTCGTTGGCAAGCCTACCTCAAAGACCCACACCAAAGAACAAAGCGGACCTCTCCTTGCACCGCATCAGCTGGGATCTCCAACCCCACTATAACTTCAGTCCTCTCTGAAACATGCACTGAGAGGAATGAAGGTGTAGAATTAGGTGTGTCACAGCCAAGTACTTGCGGCCACTCTGCTAGCAGTACACCGACGTCCGATTCTAGCAGGCAAATTTCCCTGCCCCAGCTGCTGGACCGTCGAAAGAAGTTCACTCCCAGCCATCCACATGCCCAGCGGTTGAATGCTAGCTTGGCTAAATTGCTAGCGCTTCAACTGCTGCCTTTTCAGTTGGTAGACTCGGCCCCCTTCCGTGAGTTTGTGCAATGTGCGGTTCCTCAGTGGCAGGTTCCCAAACGCCACTTTTTCTCACGGAAGGCTATTCCGGCTCTCTACCGGCATGTGGAAGGCAATGTCTTGGCCTCGCTGGACAGGGCGGTCAGCGGTAAGGTGCATATTACCGCTGACTCATGGTCCAGCAGGCATGGACAGGGACGTTACCTTTCTTTCACGGCCCATTGGGTCACTCTTTTGGCAGCTGGGAAGGATGCAGGACAAGGTGCAGTAGTGTTGGAGGTTGTCCCACCGCCACGCCTCCAAAATGCTACTACTGGTTGTGACACACCTCTCTCCTCCACCCCCTCCTCTTCTTCTTCCTCCATGGCCTCTTCCTGTGGTTTGTCCTATGAACCAGCGGTGCTCCGTAGCCGTTCACGGGGCTACGCAAGTACGCAGGCAAAAAGATGCCATGCCGTGCTTGCGCTGGTGTGTTTGGGGGACAGAAGCCACACTGGGGCAGAGGTCCTGTCTGCTCTGCAGGGCCAGGCCGAGAGTTGGTTGACGCCACGCCAGCTTAAGCCAGGAATGGTGGTTTGCGACAATGGCACCAACCTCCTCTCCGCCCTCCGACAGGGACAACTGACCCATGTGCCCTGTGTGGCTCACGTCCTTAACCTGGTGGTGCAGCGGTTCTTGGGCAGGTACCCGGGCTTACAGGATGTCCTGAGGCAGGCCAGGAAAGTCTGTGTGCATTTCCGCAGATCTTATAATGCCAGTGCTCGCCTGGCTGAGCTGCAAAAGGAGTTGAACCTGCCCAAGAACCGCCTTATATGTGACATGCCCACCAGGTGGAACTCAACGTTGGCCATGCTGCAGCGGCTGCACACGCAGCAGAGGGCCATCAATGAGTACCTGTGCGACTACGGCACCAGGACAGGGTCAGGGGAGCTTGGTTTTTTTTCTCCACGCCAGTGGGGCATGATCAGGGATGCATGCACTGTCCTGGCACCATTTGAGGAGGCCACGAGGATGGTGAGCAGTGACAGTGCATGCATCAGTGACACTGTACCTCTTGTCCACCTGTTGGAGCACACGCTGCGTGGAATAATGGACAGGGCACTTGAGGCAGAACAGAGGCAGGAAGAGGAGGACTTCCTTGCCTCTCAAGGCCCCCTTTACCCAGACAGTGTTCCTTCTGTCCCACCCATCGCACAGGAAGAGGAGGAGGAGGAGGAGGAGGAGGAGGAGGATTGTGTCAGCATGGAGGTGGAGGCTGGCACTCAGCATCATCAGCAGCAGTCTTTTAGGGATGATTTACAGTCCCAAGAAACCAGTGGACTTGTACGTGGCTGGGAGGAGGTGGCTGCGGATCATGTCGTCCTTAGTGACCCAGAGGACTCCGGAGCGAATGCCTCAGCAAACCTACGCTGCATGGCCTCCCTGATCCTGCAAAGTCTGCGGAAGGATCCTCGTATTCTTCGGATCAAGGAGAGGGACCATTACTGGCTGGCCACTCTCCTTGATCCACGGTACAAGGGTAAGGTTGCGGACCTTATGTTACCGTCGCAGAGGGAGCAGAGGATGAGACAACTCCGGGAGGCCTTGCAGAAAGGTCTGTGCAACGCGTTCCCAGAGACTGGGAGGTTACAAACTCCTGGTCCTGGACAACGAGTTGCTGAGGCTTCGGCCAGTCAAAGAAGGAGCGGTGGGGAAGGTGGCCGTCTGACCGATGCGTTCAGACAATTCTTTAGTCCGCAGCCCCAAAGTATGATCGGTTCCAGCAACCATCGCCAGCGTCTGATAAACATGGTGCAGGAATATCTAGGGGCAAGGTCAGACTTGGACACCTTTCCCACCGAAAATCCTCTGGCTTACTGGGTCTTGAGGATGGATCACTGGCCAGAGCTTGCACAGTATGCAATTGAGCTACTGGCCTGTCCTGCATCCAGCGTTCTTTCGGAACGCACATTCAGTGCTGCTGGAGGATTTGTCACGGATCACAGGGTGCGCCTGTCCACCGACTCGGTTGATCGACTGACTTTCATCAAGATGAACCAGTCTTGGATCACCACCAGCTACCACACACCTGATGCTGATATAACAGACTAATTGATTTTAACATGTCACATCCCTTCAAGACTGATGCTGATGCTGAGTGCCTGTGCTGTTATGTTGACTGGCTATCCTCCTCCTCCGAGTCCTCAATGATACGATTGATGATGATAGCTTGGAAGATCATTTTTGTTTATGGGTGCCGCCACCAGTGGCTAAGGCCCAATTTTTCAGCCCCTGTTTTACAGGGGCGTGTAATTACAATTTTTTTAGCAATAATTTGCCATAGGGCTCATTGCTGTGCTCCAAGTACAGTATCTGTGAGGGGTTGGAGTGTTGTGGCACCAGTGCCTAAGGCCCAATTTTTCAGCCCCTGTTTAACAGGGGCGTGTCATTACAATTTTTGAAGCAATACTTTGCAACAGGGCTCATTGCTGTGCTCCAAGTACAGTATCTGTGAGGGGTTGTAGTGTTGTGCCACCAGTGCCTAAGGCCCAATTTTTCAGCCCCTGTTCAACAGGGGCATGCAATTACAATTCTTGATCTAATAATTCACAGCAGGGTCCATTGCTGCACCCACCAAGAGTAACTCTGAGGGCTTACAGTCTTGTGGCAACGCCACCACCACCACCACCACGAAAGGCCCAATTTTTCAGCCCCTGTTCAAAAGGGGCATGTAATTACAATTCTTGATCTAATAATTCACAGCAGGGCCCATTGCTGCACCCACCAAGAGTAACTGTCAGGGCTTACAGTGTTGTGGCACCAGCACCACCATCAAAGCCCCAATTTTTACTACCACTGTTCAACAATTATATGTAATTAAAATTCCTGATATAATAGTTGACAGCAGGGCGTTCCAGCACCAACCAAGAGTAACTGAGTGCTTACAGTGTTGTGCCAACACCAACAACTAAGGGGCCTATTTCTGCAGAGTATATACGGCAGGTCCCTACTTTCAAACATCCAACTTACAAACGACTCCTACTTGCAAACGAAAGAAGACAACAGGAAGTGAGAGGAAATCTACCCCTAGAAAGGAAAATTCTCTCCTGTAAGAATAAATATGGGAGAAAGGGGTCTCATCTGTACTGATGCTTTATCAGCAATC
The DNA here is from genome assembly GCA_029206835.1 of Rana muscosa. Classification (NCBI taxonomy): domain Eukaryota; kingdom Metazoa; phylum Chordata; class Amphibia; order Anura; family Ranidae; genus Rana; species Rana muscosa. Next base: position 24,050,112 of record CM055122.1, read on the forward strand.
CTTGTTTCAAGAAAAACACCACATTTCAAAAACAGTTGTCATTGGGACGGAAAGTGAGGTGAAATGTTCTGAACAGGGGCACAGACAGCAAAACAAATGTTACAGGGGTGATAACCCTTACCTATGTTTCCCAAAAAGTTTAAAAATAGATTTTTGGGCTGGAGCTACACTTCAACAATGTACCTGTTCAAAATTACAAACAGATTCTACATAAGAACAAACCTACAGTCCCTGTCTTGTATGCACCGCCTGTATACGGCTGTTCAGAGTATATAGGGCCTTTTTTATTTTATGTGCAGGGTTCCCCTTAATATCCATACAAGACCCAAAGGGGCTGGTAATGGGCTGGGGTAGGGGGGGGGGTCATGGGGTAGCTATGCCATTTTTCTTAAAGAATTTCATCCATATTACCGGGACCAGACATTACATTAAAGCCGCAAGCAGTTTTAAATGGCTTTTTTTTCCTTTAGAAGTGTCATTTTGTGCAGGGACAGTTCTAAACACGGGAAACACGTGGCACTTCACAGGCATACTTTAGACACCCCCCAGGTACGATATTTAAATGAATATTTGACTTTTTTTTTTTCACTTTATGCATCATTAAAATGACTGCTCCCGAAAAACGACCGTTTTTAAAACTTCTTTTTGCATTGATACATGTCCCCTGGTGCACAACCCGGGTTCCCAAACCCTATTTATGATAATAACATGCATAATAGTTGTTATAATTAGCACTTTAGAATTCGAACGTTCGCATCCATTGTATTTAATAGGGTTCTAATGTTCGTTCGAACTTTCGGTCCGTTCGCGGGTTCTGGTGCGAACCGAACCCGGGGGTGTTCGGCTCATCACTAGTCAAGAGTCGTCATGTATCGGGCTGTTCCCAGCCGGTCGATCAACTCATCTATACGTGGCATGGGGTAGGTGTCAAATTTTGTAACTTTGTTCAACTGACGAAAATCGTTACAAAATCGCCAGCTCCCATCCGGTTTAGGCACCAACACGATGGGACTAGACCAATCACTTTGGGACTCCTCTATCACCCCTAAGTTCAGCATTTTCTGTACTTCCTCCCGTATTGCCTCCCGTCGGGCCTCTGGGATCCGATAGGGTTTTAACTTCACCCTTTCACCGGGCGGGGTAATGATGTCATGCTCTACCCCAGATGTTTGTCCCGGCAGCTCAGAGAATACCTCCTTGTTGCGAAGCACAAACTCCTTAACCTCCTGTTGTTGGGGTTGTGACAAGGTGGCTGCTATTCCAACCTCAGGAATCACGCAACCAGTTTGAGCTGGTGACCAAGTGTCTGCGACTAGGGACTCTCTATCCCTCCAGGCTTTCAACAGATTAACGTGATAGATCTGTTCGGGCTTTCGCCTTCCTGGTTGTCTGACCTTGTAATTCACTTCGCTCACTTTTTCCATTATCTCGTAGGGGCCTTGCCATTTGGCAAGGAATTTACTTTCAACCGTAGGGACAAGTACCAGTATCCTATCCCCCGGGGAAAAGGTACGGGTCTTGGCTCCACGGTTGTACACTCTCTGCTGTGCTAACTGCGCTTGGGCCAAATGTTCCTTCACGATGGGCATTACCTGTGCAATTCGGTCTTGCATCAGGGCGACATGCTCAATCACACTCCTGTGGGGAGAACTCTCACTTTCCCAAGTTTCCTTGGCAATATCCAACAGCCCTCTTGGGTGTCTCCCATACAGTAACTCAAAGGGGGAGAATCCCGTAGAGGATTGGGGCACCTCCCTAATAGCAAACATCAGATAAGGAAGTAGACAGTCCCAATCCTTTCCATCTCTATCCACCACTTTCTTCAACATTTGTTTTAGGGTTTTGTTGAATCTTTCAACCAGCCCATCGGTTTGGGGGTGATACACAGATGTACGTAATTGCGTCACTTTGAATAATTTACACAGCTCCTTCATAACCCGGGACATAAAGGGTGTACCTTGGTCCGTAAGCAGTTCTTTACAAATACCCACCCGGCTAAACACAAGAGATAGCTCTTTGGCTATGGTTTTGGCCGAGGTATTTCGGAGAGGGATCGCTTCTGGATAACGGGTGGCATAGTCCATTATAACTAATATGTACTGGTGCCCCCTAGCGGACTTGATTATAGGACCTACCAAATCCATGGCGATCCTCTCAAACGGGACCTCAATGATGGGTAGAGGGACCAGCGGGCTACGGAAATGTGGCATCGGGGCCGACCTCTGACACACAGGGCAGGAGGAACAATAATTTTCTACGTCCTTCATCACCCCCGGCCAATAGAATCTCTGTAATACCCTCTCTCGGGTTTTCTCTGTCCCCAGATGACCTCCAAGAATGTGCCCATGGGCCAACTCCAACACCAACTTCCTGTAAGGTTTGGGCACCACAAGCTGCTCAACGGTTTCTTCTGCCCTTTTTGCCACCCGATACAGTAGGTCCTTCTCTACGCTGAAGTATGGGTAAGTGCAGGTATTATCTGGGTTCACTAACTCGCCATCTATTTTCACTACGTTTTCCCGTGCCTTTATTAGGGCGGGGTCTTTCAACTGTTCTGTGGCAAAGTTTTCCCTGTGAACCTCAAGATCAGAAAACTCCACAGACGGTAGGCTTTCGTCTGAGGAGGTGGGCTCCTCTCCAGTTTCTTGAGTCTCCCCTGCCAATACTGATAAGGGAAATTCCAGAGAGTCCTCACCACTCTCAGGGGAGTTCTGGCTATCACATTCCTGGTACATAGGGGCACCAGTGAGGGGCTCAGGATCATCCCACAGTTCCCAGAACTTCGGAAAATCCCTTCCCACAATGGCGTCATGCGGTAACTGAGATACTAAGCCCACTGGATGAGAGAGGGTACCTTTGGGGGTCTCGAAACACACTGTAGTCACTGGATACTCTCGGGTGTCCCCATGCACACAAATAACAGCTACCTTGCTATTCCCAGAGACCTCTGTTTTAACTAACTCAGCCTTTATCAGGGTCACAAGGCTACCTGAATCCAGCAATACCACAACATTTCTACCATTAACACACATTTTGCATAAATGTTTCTCAGTTCCTCGAATGGCAGTGCATGCGACTGTCGCACACAGCGACTGACGTCTGCCCGTCAGAAAGTCACACTGCATGGGTTCCTCCACAACCGGGCAATTGGCTGCAATATGTCCCGCTTGCCGGCAGCGGTAGCAAACGATCCTTCTTGCCGCCTCTTGAGCCGCTAATTTCCCAGGCTGTTCTCGCCAAACTTGGGGTAGAGCTCCCACCCTCTCACTCTCTCCACCCTCACCCCTTGGAATCCTCTTATCCGCCCCTGGGGATGGTCTGGTCTTAGGGTGGAAAGTCCGAGTGTCTCTGGAAGAGGCCGTCAGGTTCTCTGTAGCCAAGTATTTCTCCACACGATCCACAAGACCATCGGCCGTCTCTGGGTCTCCATGGCTTACCCACTTTTGGATGGCAGTAGGAAGAGCTCTCAAAAACCGATCCATTACAACACGTTCCACAATCTTTGGTGCGGACAAAGTCTCTGGCTGTAGCCACTTTCTGCTCAGGTGAATGAGATCATACATTTGAGACCTGGGGGGTTTTCCAAGCTGGAAAGTCCAGTTATGCACACGCTGAGCCCGGACAGCCTGGGTGACACCCAGCCTTGCCAATATTTCAGCTTTTAGCATCACATAGTCTTTTGCTTGGTTAGGCTCTAGGTCATAGTAAGCTTTCTGCGATTCACCAGTTAACAGAGGAGCCACCAGTCCAGCCCACTGCTCCTCAGGCCACTTTTCTCTTTCAGCGGTCCTTTCAAATGTGGTCAAAAATACCTCTGGATCATCCTCTCCAGTCATTTTTGTCAATAAACGACTCACCCCAAAGGACGCGGTATTAGTGTGACGGCTTTCCTCACTGGTCTGCGGACGTTGCTGCATTACTGCTTCCATCTGTTGTTGTAGTCTCTGCTCTTGCTTCTGCAACAGGTCTATGAAGCGGGCCCCAGATTGCTGCTGGGCTCGTTGCTGAGCCTCCAGACTCTGTTGCAAAGTTGCGTTTGTCTGCTGCTGGGCTGCAAGGCTCTGTTGATGAGCTTGCTGCTGGGCTGCGAAGTTCTGTTGTTGAGCTGCAAGGCTCTGTTGATGAGCTGCAAGGCTCTTTTGCAAACCTGCATTTGTCTGCTGTTGATTGGCATTTGCTAGAGCCAGCTGCTTCAGTATCTCCTCCATGCTGGCTTAAAAAAAAACTGCCACTGGTTCTCCACCAACTGTGAGTGGGTTAGCTCGGCAGCGGGTGTGTGTGACCCCCGGGATGGGCTCCCCACACAAAACAGGCCCCGCAAACGGGTGCGGTTTATTTTCTATTTACAGTGACAAAACACAGCAAAGCAAAAGAAACATAAACAAAATAAATCCTGGTCAAGTTGACCTCTGACTAAACATACAGGTTTCCTAACTAACAACTGGGATCAGCCTAGGGCTGTCCTAGTCCCTAAGTCCCTGGTTTTAAATGTCCAAGCAAATAGCCACACAGGCTTTGTCTCACCGCACAGGGGTTCACTCTCCCTAGACAGTCCACACAGGTCTGGTTCCAGGCATGAGCTAACATCTAATGAAGCTGGGAGTTCTTATAGAGGCCTAAATGAGCTGACAAGCTTCAGCTGGTCTCATCAACTCCCTGTCTGCACGACGCCCCACACTCTCCCAAGAGGTATGAGTCATCCATGAGCCCACTAGCCTTATACAACTCTCCACCTAGTTGTATAAGTCGGCGTAAAGCCTGAATCTGGGCGAAATATATCTACCCCCCTGGATGCAACCAGGTGACTTTACCTTCCTGCTGTCACACTACCTATAGTTTCCTGTCCCTATAAAAAATGTTTTTTTAAAGATGGTTGATGATCAATGCTTTAGCACAGTATAGCACAAGGAGAATTTCCCTCACTGTCCTTCCCTGTCCCTACAAACAAGGATTAGCACAGTAAAACACACTGACACTCTCCCTACCTATAGTTTTCTGTCCCTATAAAAAATGTTTTTTTAAAGATGGTTGATGATCAATGCTTTAGCACAGTATAGCACAAGGAGAATTTCCCTCACTGTCCTTCCCTGTCCCTACAAACAAGGATTAGCACAGTAAAACACACTGACACTCTCCCTACCTATAGTTTTCTGTCCCTATAAAAAATGTTTTTTTAAAGATGATTGATGATGAATGCTTTAGCACAGTATAGCACAAGGAGAATTTCCCTCACTGTCCTTCCCTGTCCCTACAAACAAGGATTAGCACAGTAAAACACACTGACACTCTCCCTACCTATAGTTTTCTGTCCCTATAAAAAATGTTTTTTTTAAAGATGGTTGATGATCAATGCTTTAGCACAGTATAGCACAAGGAGAATTTCCCTCACTGTCCTTCCCTGTCCCTACAAACAAGGATTAGCACAGTAAAACACACTGACACTCTCCCTACCTATAGTTTTCTGTCCCTATAAAAAATGTTTTTTTAAAGATGGTTGATGATCAATGCTTTAGCACAGTATAGCACAAGGAGAATTTCCCTCACTGTCCTTCCCTGTCCCTACAAACAAGGATTAGCACAGTAAAACACACTGACACTCTCCCTACCTATAGTTTTCTGTCCCTATAAAAAATGTTTTTTTAAAGATGGTTGATGATCAATGCTTTAGCACAGTATAGCACAAGGAGAATTTCCCTCACTGTCCTTCCCTGTCCCTACAAACAAGGATTAGCACAGTAAAACACACTGACACTCTCCCTACCTATAGTTTTCTGTCCCTATAAAAAATGTTTTTTTTAAGATGGTTGATGATCAATGCTTTAGCACAGTATAGCACAAGGAGAATTTCCCTCACTGTCCTTCCCTGTCCCTACAAACAAGGATTAGCACAGTAAAACACACTGACACTCTCCCTACCTATAGTTTTCTGTCCCTATAAAAAATGTTTTTTTTAAGATGGTTGATGATCAATGCTTTAGCACAGTATAGCACAAGGAGAATTTCCCTCACTGTCCTTCCCTGTCCCTACAAACAAGGATTAGCACAGTAAAACACACTGACACTCTCCCTACCTATAGTTTTCTGTCCCTATAAAAAATGTTTTTTTAAAGATGGTTGATGATCAATGCTTTAGCACAGTATAGCACAAGGAGAATTTCCCTCACTGTCCTTCCCTGTCCCTACAAACAAGGATTAGCACAGTAAAACACACTGACACTCTCCCTACCTATAGTTTTCTGTCCCTATAAAAAATGTTTTTTTTAAGATGGTTGATGATCAATGCTTTAGCACAGTATAGCACAAGGAGAATTTCCCTCACTGTCCTTCCCTGTCCCTACAAACAAGGATTAGCACAGTAAAACACACTGACACTCTCCCTACCTATAGTTTTCTGTCCCTATAAAAAATGTTTTTTTTAAGATGGTTGATGATCAATGCTTTAGCACAGTATAGCACAAGGAGAATTTCCCTCACTGTCCTTCCCTGTCCCTACAAACAAGGATTAGCACAGTAAAACACACTGACACTCTCCCTACCTATAGTTTTCTGTCCCTATAAAAAATGTTTTTTTTAAGATGGTTGATGATCAATGCTTTAGCACAGTATAGCACAAGGAGAATTTCCCTCACTGTCCTTCCCTGTCCCTACAAACAAGGATTAGCACAGTAAAACACACTGACACTCTCCCTACCTATAGTTTTCTGTCCCTATAAAAAATGTTTTTTTAAAGATGGTTGATGATCAATGCTTTAGCACAGTATAGCACAAGGAGAATTTCCCTCACTGTCCTTCCCTGTCCCTACAAACAAGGATTAGCACAGTAAAACACACTGACACTCTCCCTACCTATAGTTTTCTGTCCCTATAAAAAATGTTTTTTTAAAGATGGTTGATGATCAATGCTTTAGCACAGTATAGCACAAGGAGAATTTCCCTCACTGTCCTTCCCTGTCCCTACAAACAAGGATTAGCACAGTAAAACACACTGACACTCTCCCTACCTATAGTTTTCTGTCCCTATAAAAAATGTTTTTTTAAAGATGGTTGATGATCAATGCTTTAGCACAGTATAGCACAAGGAGAATTTCCCTCACTGTCCTTCCCTGTCCCTACAAACAAGGATTAGCACAGTAAAACACACTGACACTCTCCCTACCTATAGTTTTCTGTCCCTATAAAAAATGTTTTTTTAAAGATGGTTGATGATGAATGCTTTAGCACAGTATAGCACAAGGAGAATTTCCCTCACTGTCCTTCCCTGTCCCTACAAACAAGGATTAGCACAGTAAAACACACTGACACTCTCCCTACCTATAGTTTTCTGTCCCTATAAAAAATGTTTTTTTAAAGATGGTTGATGATCAATGCTTTAGCACAGTATAGCACAAGGAGAATTTCCCTCACTGTCCTTCCCTGTCCCTACAAACAAGGATTAGCACAGTAAAACACACTGACACTCTCCCTACCTATAGTTTTCTGTCCCTATAAAAAATGTTTTTTTAAAGATGGTTGATGATCAATGCTTTAGCACAGTATAGCACAAGGAGAATTTCCCTCACTGTCCTTCCCTGTCCCTACAAACAAGGATTAGCACAGTAAAACACACTGACACTCTCCCTACCTATAGTTTTCTGTCCCTATAAAAAATGTTTTTTTAAAGATGGTTGATGATCAATGCTTTAGCACAGTATAGCACAAGGAGAATTTCCCTCACTGTCCTTCCCTGTCCCTACAAACAAGGATTAGCACAGTAAAACAGACTGACACTCTCCCTACCTATCCTTCTCTTTCCCTAAACTAAAGGAATCCAGGTTAAGCAAGAAAAAAAAAAGGTCACTGTCCCTGCCTATGCTTCTCTTTCCCTGCTCCGGAACACACTACACTAGGCCGCCGTGCTGGTGGCCTTTTATAGTGTGGGGCGTGTACTAAACACCCTCAGCAATAATTGGCCACAGGCATCCTGCCTGTGGCCAATCATTGCTCTCCTCGCTGCCGGCGCTGTGATTGGCCAAGCATGCGGGGTCACAGTGCATGCTTGGCCAATCACAGCGCCTGGATGACACTGCGATGGCGTAGTGCATTGTGGGCCGCGAATTAGGCGCGGATGGCCCAAATCGTTCGTTGTTCGGCGAACGATCGAACAGCCGATGTTCGAGTCAAACGTATGTTCGACTCGAACACCGAGCTCATCCCTACGCTTCAGACATATTTTGCAAATAGCAACGGTGCGATCTGCTGCACACGTCTCAAAAAAGACCCACACCAAAGAACTTTTGGAATAACGCGCAGAGACAACAGGGCCCTGCACATGCGGAGCTCTGCGGTGTGATGCAGTCGGTTGGCTGCCCTTAAGCTGGCCCCTGGAGGGCATCCTGCCTCGTTGGAGATGTGCCTCCTCCTCCTCCTCTCTCCTATCAGGCACACATGTAGCGTCAGTGACCACATCATCCCCTCCCTCCTCGTCACGGAGCAAACCTGGCAGTATGCTGCAGCTGGGGAAACATGACTGCCAGTTTGCTGTCCTTCTTGGGCACCCCCTCTCTCTGGGCTCAAGTTACTGCTTTCCTCAAGCTGGGTACCATCATCGGAGCCTTCAAAACGCTGCGCATCCTCCTGCAGCATGTACCCCACACTGTGGTCAAACAGTTCGGGGGACTCCTCAGGACATGGTGGGGCTAGGGAAGGAGTGACTGATGCCATTGAGCTGAGGGAAGAGGCCGCTTTGGCAGCTGCCTTGGCAGACAAAGTACCCTGAGCCTGGGTGAGAGAGGATGAGGAGGATGAGGACGGCTTGGTCATCCACTCTATCAACTCTTCTGCATGTTGCGGCTCAACGCGGCTAGCTGCTGAAAAAAAGGACAAGCGTGCCCCACGGCCACGTGCGCCGTGTCCACGAGCAGCACGCCATGTCCACGAGCAGCTTCTAGACACAGAGCCTGCGTGCCCTTTTTTATTGGCCTGTGTGTGTCTGCCTCTCCTTGTTGGCCTTCCAGACATACTTTATTTGATGTATTGGAATAGGTACACAAGGAATTGTCTGCAGTCAGCTTTACGTGCACACTGTGGCCAGTATACAGTACACTGACTTAATATACTGCAGGTTAGCTCAATCAACTGCCTGTATTATCAGTAATAGAAAAGGAATAGTCTGCTGTCAGCTTTACGTGCACACTGAGCCCCGTATACAGTACACTGACTTAATATACTGCAGGTTAGCTCAATCAACTGCCTGTATTATCAGTAATAGAAAAGCAATAGTCTGCAGTCAGCTTTACGTGCACACTGTGGCCAGTATACAGTACACTGACTTAATATACTGCAGGTTAGCTTAATCAACTGCCTGTATTATCAGTAATAGAAAAGGAATAGTCTGCAGTCAGCTTTACGTGCACACTGAGCCCAGTATACAGTACACTGACTTAATATACTGCAGGTTAGCTCAATCAACTGCCTGCATATATTATTAGGAAGAGAACAGGGATTGTCTGCAGTCAGATTTACGTGCACACTGTGGCCAATATACAGTACACTGACTTAATATACTGCAGGTTAGCTCAATCAACTGCCTGTATTATCAGTAATAGAAAAGGAATAGTCTGCAGTCAGCTTTACGTGCACACTGTGGCCAGTATACAGTACACTGACTTAATATACTGCAGGTTAGCTCAATCAACTGCCTGTATTATCAGTAATAGAAAAGGAATAGTCTGCAGTCGGCTTTACTTGCACACTGTGCCCAGTATACAGTACACTGACTTAATATACTGCAGGTTAGCTCAATCAACTGCCTGCCTATATTATTAGGAAGAGAACAGGGATGGTCTGCAGTCAGCTTTAACTGCACACTGAGCCCAGTATACAGTACACTGACTTAATATACTGCAGCGAGAATAACAGGAACACTCTGAAGTGAGATCTAGCTAAACTGAATACAGTGTATGTGTATATATATATATATATATATATATATATATATATATATATATATATATATATATACTGTATATATATATAGCAATACCCCCAGTTAAGAGGGCTGCCTTGATTGTTTTGGGCCCTGTAGTGCACCGCTGTCAACCCCTGGCAATCTGCTCTAACTTCTCGTGGCACAGTTAGTAAAGGGGATGATAGAATTGCAATCACTCTAATATTCTCTATGACACAATCCCACAGTAAGGCACACAGTAATGGTATAGAACAGTAAATGACACTGACAACCAATATACTTAACTCTAATATTTTACTGTTGGTAAAGGTTAAAATGATAAACAGTATGCAATGTCACATGCAGAGCCCTGCAATATGGATATACTTATTAAAACATCAAAACGTTCAGCAATATGATAGACAGTTTAACAGACCCCGCTGCAGCTATCCTCCCTCATGGACAAAATGGCGCCCAGCAATGTCCTACACTACACAGTCAGGCCTGACTATGATTTGGGTATAGTTCTGTGGAAGAAATCTTCGCTAGCAAACACGGTGGTGCACTTTAAGAACAAATTGTAATCCAACAAAGTAACGATGATCGGTAACTTTATAATGCCAGGGAGACTGATAGCTCAGTTCTGTAGATAGTCTCCTCAAAGTGTAACTGCAATCACTGTGGTGGCCTTGAATACAGTCAGTGGGCCTAAAGATACTGTGGTGTAGTTCTGAGCAGGTGCTCTCTCACCCAACCGGACTAGTCCTTGTCCGTTACTTCCGTTGCTGTGACTTGATTCACAGTGTCCACGACACCCGGGTCTTTGGTCCTCCTGGTAACAGCACTCAGCAACTGGATCAGATGCTCCGCAGGTTCCTCGGTGGAGCGGAAGGCTCTTTGGAAAAGCACAAGGCCCAGGCTTCAGTAGGGTGACCAAATTTCCAAACGGCCATTCAGGGACCCCCTTCCCAAAAATCATCTTGTGCTGTAATTATTCACATCACAGCTGGGGCAGCGGATGCGCACTCTACCCAGAAGAACTGATCACGCCCCCAAAAGTGGCATTGCCACTTTACTCACTGACAGCACTTGTCCTGACTGGCCGAGACCCGTTTTACCTTGTTCCAATGCTGGCTTTACACCGCCCTGCTGTGATTAGACACAAGAGGTGGGATTTATGATTTCTCCAATCACAAGCAGGGGGCGGGGATTGTGCCTCTCCAGACATTCCCGGCCAGGACAAGTGCTGTCAGTGAGTAAAGCGGCAATGTGGTGGCCTTTTTTGGGGGCAACAGATAATGGGGAGGGGGGGTGGCTGTGTCAGCTTCATTCCGGGACACTGTATTGTCCTGGAATGAAGGTGCCCGGGACCTGGCACAGACCTGAAAAATGCGGGACTGTCCCGGGCAATCCGGGACACGTGGTCACCCTAGCCGCTTCAGGCCTTGTACACACAGCAGGTCAGCACAGGGATCCTCTTGCTAGGAGGGCGGTGTCCAAAGAGAAAGAAGTGGGGCCCGCCTCCCTCTTATAAAGTCCACCCCAGCAGTCTTTGCACGGGGCAATGCACCCTGGGTGCCTCAAGGTGTACTGGGTACTGTAGTCTCTGTGGAATTAAAAGGGCAATACCCCGCTATATATATATATATATATATATATATATTGTGAGGGGGTTAGCTCGGCAGCGGGTGTGTGTGACCCCCGGGATGGGCTCCCCACACAAAAACAGGCCCAGCAAACGGAGGTTGTGGTTTTCAAAATCAAAAAGGTGCGGTTTATTTTCTATTTACAGTGACAAAACACAGCAAAGCAAAAGAAACATAAACAAAATAAATCCTGGTCAACTTGACCTCTGACTAAACATACAGGTTTCCTAACTAACAACTGGGATCAGCCTAGTGCTGTCCTAGTCCCTAAGTCCCTGGTTTTAAATGTCCAAGCAAATAGCCACACAGGCCTTGTCTCACCGCACAGGGGTTCACTCTCCCTAGACAGTCCACACAGGTCTGGGTCCAGGCATGAGCAAACACCTAATGAACCTGGGAGTTTTTATAGAGGCCTTAAACGAGCTGACAAGCTTCAGCTGGTCTCATCAACTCCCTGCCTGCACGACGCCCAGCCCTCTCCCTAGAGGTATGAGTCATCCATGAGCCCACTAGCCTCAGCTGGGCTTATACAACTCTCCACCTAGTTGTATAAGTCGGCGTAAAGCCTGAATCTGGGCGAAATATATCTACCCCCCTGGATGCAACCAGGTGACTTTACCTTCCTGCTGTCACATACCCCCCCCTCTTGTTTTAACCTCGGGGTTGGAACACCAGCAATCAGGCATTCATGTACTCGAGACAAAGCATCCACATTCCCCATTTGAACGCCAGGGCGATGCTTTACTGTGAAGTTGAATTCCTGGAGGGCCAGGAACCACCTATTCACTCTTCTATTTGTTTCCTTGTTTTGAGCCATCCACTTTAACGGAGCGTGATCCGTAACCATGTCAAAGTGCCTACCTAGCAGGTAGTACCGAAGGGAATCTAGAGCCCACTTCACCGCTAAACACTCCTTTTCAACGGTGGCGTAATTTACCTCATGGGACTTCAACTTCCTGCTGAGGTAAATGACTGGGTGCTCTTCCCCGTTCCAGACCTGGGACAATACTGCTCCTAACCCCACATCTGACGCATCACTTTGTACGACAAAGTCTTTAGAGAAGTCGGGTGAGTACAACACTGGCTGGCTACATAAGGCTTGTTTCAAGAATTGGAATGCTGCCTCAGCCTCGGGGGTCCATTTAATCATGACCGACCCTTTCCCCTTCGTCAGGTTGGTTAGGGGCACAGCCTTAGAAGCAAAGTGGGGAATGAATCGCCGATAATACCCAGCGATTCCCAGAAAGACTCGTACCTGCTTCTTGCTGTTGGGACGTGGCCAACTCTGGATGGCCTCGACTTTGTTGAGTTGGGGTTTTATTACTCCCCTCCCAATGGTGTACCCAAGATATTTGGCCTCCTCCTGCCCAATGGTACACTTCTTGGGGTTAGCCGTAAACCCCGCTTCCCGAACAGAGTCCAGGACTGCTTGCACTTTTGGCAGATGTGAGGCCCAATCTGTGCTATGGACAATTACGTCATCCAGGTAAGCCGCAGCATACTTCCGATGGGGCCTCAGCATCTGGTCCATTTTCCGCTGGAATGTGGCCGGCGCATTCTGTAACCCGAACGGCATTCTTTTATATTGGAACGCCCCGTCTGGGGTTACAAATGCGGTTTTCTCTTTGGCCGACTTGGCCAGGGGGATTTGCCAATACCCTTTTGTGAGGTCAAGAGTCGTCATGTATCGGGCTGTTCCCAGCCGGTCGATCAACTCATCTATACGTGGCATGGGGTAGGTGTCAAATTTTGTAACTTTGTTCAACTGACGAAAATCGTTACAAAATCGCCAGCTCCCATCCGGTTTAGGCACCAACACAATGGGACTAGACCAATCACTTTGGGACTCCTCTATCACCCCTAAGTTCAGCATTTTCTGTACTTCCTCCCGTATTGCCTCCCGTCGGGCCTCTGGGATCCGATAGGGTTTTAACTTCACCCTTTCACCGGGCGGGGTAATGATGTCATGCTCTACCCCAGATGTTTGTCCCGGCAGCTCAGAGAATACCTCCTTGTTGCGAAGCACAAACTCCTTAACCTCCTGTTGTTGGGGTTGTGACAAGGTGGCTGCTATTCCAACCTCAGGAATCACGCAACCAGTTTGAGCTGGTGACCAAGTGTCTGCGACTAGGGACTCTCTATCCCTCCAGGCTTTCAACAGATTAACGTGATAGATCTGTTCGGGCTTTCGCCTTCCTGGTTGTCTGACCTTGTAATTCACTTCGCTCACTTTTTCCATTATCTCGTAGGGGCCTTGCCATTTGGCAAGGAATTTACTTTCAACCGTAGGGACAAGTACCAGTATCCTATCCCCCGGGGAAAAGGTACGGGTCTTGGCTCCACGGTTGTACACTCTCTGCTGTGCTAACTGCGCTTGGGCCAAATGTTCCTTCACGATGGGCATTACCTGTGCAATTTGGTCTTGCATCAGGGCGACATGCTCAATCACACTCCTGTGGGGAGAACTCTCACTTTCCCAAGTTTCCTTGGCAATATCCAACAGCCCTCTTGGGTGTCTCCCATACAGTAACTCAAAGGGGGAGAATCCCGTAGAGGATTGGGGCACCTCCCTAATAGCAAACATCAGATAAGGAAGTAGACAGTCCCAATCCTTTCCATCTCTATCCACCACTTTCTTCAACATTTGTTTTAGGGTTTTGTTGAATCTTTCAACCAGCCCATCGGTTTGGGGGTGATACACAGATGTACGTAATTGCGTCACTTTGAACAATTTACACAGCTCCTTCATAACCCGGGACATAAAGGGTGTACCTTGGTCCGTAAGCAGTTCTTTACAAATACCCACCCGGCTAAACACAAGAGATAGCTCTTTGGCTATGGTTTTGGCCGAGGTATTTCGGAGAGGGATCGCTTCTGGATAACGGGTGGCATAGTCCATTATAACTAATATGTACTGGTGCCCCCTAGCGGACTTGATTATAGGACCTACCAAATCCATGGCGATCCTCTCAAACGGGACCTCAATGATGGGTAGAGGGACCAGCGGGCTACGGAAATGTGGCATCGGGGCCGACCTCTGACACACAGGGCAGGAGGAACAATAATTTTCTATGTCCTTCATCACCCCCGGCCAATAGAATCTCTGTAATACCCTCTCTCGGGTTTTCTCTGTCCCCAGATGACCTCCAAGAATGTGCCCATGGGCCAACTCCAACACCAACTTCCTGTAAGTTTTGGGCACCACAAGCTGCTCAACGGTTTCTTCTGCCCTTTTTGCCACCCGATACAGTAGGTCCTTCTCTACGCTGAAGTATGGGTAAGTGCAGGTATTATCTGGGTTCACTAACTCGCCATCTATTTTCACTACGTTTTCCCGTGCCTTTATTAGGGCGGGGTCTTTCAACTGTTCTGTGGCAAAGTTTTCCCTGTGAACCTCAAGATCAGAAAACTCCACAGACGGTAGGTTTTCGTCTGAGGAGGTGGGCTCCTCTCCAGTTTCTTGAGTCTCCCCTGCCAATACTGATAAGGGAAATTCCGGAGAGTCCTCACCACTCTCAGGGGAGTTCTGGCTATCACATTCCTGGTACATAGGGGCACCAGTGGGGGGCTCAGGATCATCCCACAGTTCCCAGAACTTCGGAAAATCCCTTCCCACAATGGCGTCATGCGGTAACTGAGATACTAAGCCCACTGGATGAGAGAGGGTACCTTTGGGGGTCTCGAAACACACTGTAGTCACTGGATACTCTCGGGTGTCCCCATGCACACAAATAACAGCTACCTTGCTATTCCCAGAGACCTCTGTTTTAACTAACTCAGCCTTTATCAGGGTCACAAGGCTACCTGAATCCAGCAATACCACAACATTTCTACCATTAACACACATTTTGCATAAATGTTTCACAGTTCCTCGAATGGCAGTGCATGCGACTGTCGCACACAGCGACTGACGTCTGCCCGTCAGAAAGTCACACTGCATGGGTTCCTCCACAACCGGGCAATTGGCTGCAATATGTCCCGCTTGCCGGCAGCGGTAGCAAACGATCCTTCTTGCCGCCTCTTGAGCCGCTGATTTCCCAGGCTGTTCTCGCCAAACTTGGGGTAGAGCTCCCACCCTCTCACTCTCTCCACCCTCACCCCTTGGAATCCTCTTATCCGCCCCTGGGGATGGTCTGGTCTTAGGGTGGAAAGTCCGAGTGTCTCTGGAAGAGGCCGTCAGGTTCTCTGTAGCCAAGTATTTCTCCACACGATCCACAAGACCATCGGCCGTCTCTGGGTCTCCATGGCTTACCCACTTTTGGATGGCAGTAGGAAGAGCTCTCAAAAACCGATCCATTACAACACGTTCCACAATCTTTGGTGCGGACAAAGTCTCTGGCTGTAGCCACTTTCTGCTCAGGTGAATGAGATCATACATTTGAGACCTGGGAGGTTTTCCAAGCTGGAAAGTCCAGTTATGCACACGCTGAGCCCGGACAGCCTGGGTGACACCCAGCCTTGCCAATATTTCAGCTTTTAGCATCACATAGTCTTTTGCTTGGTTAGGCTCTAGGTCATAGTAAGCTTTCTGCGATTCACCAGTTAACAGAGGAGCCACCAGTCCAGCCCACTGCTCCTCAGGCCACTTTTCTCTTTCAGCGGTCCTTTCAAATGTGGTCAAAAATACCTCTGGATCATCCTCTCCAGTCATTTTTGTCAATAAACGACTCACCCCAAAGGACGCGGTATTAGTGGGACGGCTTTCCTCACTGGTCTGCGGACGTTGCTGCATTACTGCTTACATCTGTTGTTGTAGTCTCTGCTCTTGCTTCTGCAACAGGTCTATGAAGCGGGCCTCAGATTGCTGCTGGGCTTGTTGCTGAGCCTCCAGACTCTGTTGCAAAGTTGCGTTTGTCTGCTGCTGGGCTGCAAGGCTCTGTTGATGAGCTTGCTGCTGGGCTGCGAAGTTCTGTTGTTGAGCTGCAAGGCTCTTTTGCAAACCTGCATTTGTCTGCTGTTGATTGGCATTTGCTAGAGCCAGCTGCTTCAGTATCTCCTCCATGCTGGCTTAAAAAAAAACTGCCACTGGTTCTCCACCAACTGTGAGGGGGTTAGCTCGGCAGCGGGTGTGTGTGACCCCCGGGATGGGCTCCCCACACAAAAACAGGCCCAGCAAACGGAGGTTGTGGTTTTCAAAATCAAAAAGGTGCGGTTTATTTTCTATTTACAGTGACAAAACACAGCAAAGCAAAAGAAACATAAACAAAATAAATCCTGGTCAACTTGACCTCTGACTAAACATACAGGTTTCCTAACTAACAACTGGGATCAGCCTAGTGCTGTCCTAGTCCCTAAGTCCCTGGTTTTAAATGTCCAAGCAAATAGCCACACAGGCCTTGTCTCACCGCACAGGGGTTCACTCTCCCTAGACAGTCCACACAGGTCTGGGTCCAGGCATGAGCAAACACCTAATGAACCTGGGAGTTTTTATAGAGGCCTTAAACGAGCTGACAAGCTTCAGCTGGTCTCATCAACTCCCTGCCTGCACGACGCCCAGCCCTCTCCCTAGAGGTATGAGTCATCCATGAGCCCACTAGCCTCAGCTGGGCTTATACAACTCTCCACCTAGTTGTATAAGTCGGCGTAAAGCCTGAATCTGGGCGAAATATATCTACCCCCCTGGATGCAACCAGGTGACTTTACCTTCCTGCTGTCACAATATATTGTAAGATTAAGGGTTGTTAGCTCTCGTGGTGGATGCGTTTTTTCAGTGATTCAGGCCAGTCAGGAACTCTGTTTAAGGGCATGGTAGCCCATTTTTATTTAAAAGCACAAAAGTTCACCAATACATCCGTAGCATTCACAGGGGGGTTCCACCATTCCTGTGTAGTGCTACCCCCAGTTAAGAGAGCCGCTGAGTTTTGTTTCGGGCCCTGTATACAGCACCGCCAACCCCCGGCAATCTACTCAACCCACACTGGCACAGTTAGTCTAGGGATTGTAACCTCGTAACGGTCTATACCTGATCATACACAATCTGGCAGTATTGATAGATAACCACTATCTGCAAAGATGACACTAATACTAATGTGATAAAATATAACTGGATTTATATTTTGGTATAAGGATTCAAGTTAAACACATCACACAGTATACATGCAGAGCCCTGCAGCAATAAACATATTATTCAGTGATAGTGCAGAGTGATCACCCGCCACATGCAACTATCTTCTTTCCCTGTGCACAATATGGCGCAGCAACAAAGTTTTAACCCCCACCCTGGTCAGGCCTGACCCAGATTAAAACTCAGTCCCTTATGAGAACACTTCTTCGCATGCAACTTGAACGGTGGTGCACTTTCAGGAAACAATATTTGTAATCCAAGGGGTAGTAAATAACAGGGTGGGCCAAGGCAGTCACTAGGCCCAACAAAGTAACAGGGTAATGAAGTGAGCAAGTGCTCGCTCACCACTCCGGACGCGATCCCAGTCCGGGCTTCCACCACTGTGTATCCACACACAGTGTCTCCAATGGCCAGGTCTCCGGTCCAGCTGACGTCAGCAAACTCGAGCAGGAACAGGTGCCACCCAGGCTCCGCAGTGGGGTGGAAGGCTCTTTGGTTGGTATGCAAGGCCCAGGCTTCAGGCCTTACACAGCAGCAGATCCGCACAGGAGTCCTGTTGCTTGCAGCGTGGTGTCCAAAGAGGTCGAGCCTAGGCTCGCCCTCTTCTTATATAGCCCCACCCATGAGTCTCTGCGGCGGCCCAATGCACCCTGGGTGCCAAACGGGGTTCTGGGTAACGTAGTCCAGGGGCCATAAAGGAGACCCCGCTACACACTCCCCCCACTTAAACTCTTTGGTTCCCAAAGATAAAAGTTAACACATGCTGCGCACAACATTTGACAAAGCTGCGTATGATGTCGGCAGAGGGAGTTCCCACCAAAAACGAGGGGGGGATTCCCTTGCCCACAGGTCACACTGTCATTCGTGGCCTGCCTAGCCGTGCCAGCGGGTGAGTTGGGGTTGCCCCCCACTAAATAAACAGTGGAGGGATCAGGGTCTTCCACACTCCTCCTGGCAGTAATCACAGTGTCTTCTGAGCTCTCCCACATTTGTGGGTAAGTACATTTTCGGGGAAGCCTTATGGTCCTTCTCATCCTTCGTTCTCTTGGGATTTCTGGTTCTGGTAATACAGGTTCCTCTTCTGGAACCGACTTTGGAGTTTCTACTGATTCTGGGACACTGGACTCAGGAGCAGGGAGATACATAGAATCTCTTGGATCCTCTTCTAGGAGTAAGTCGCAGGCGTCTTCCCAGGAGTCCGACAAAGGACTGGACGGGATGAACTCAGTAGCTTCTGCATTCAGTTTGGAGCTCACTGGAGATGATGGGCACCCGGTTGACTCCTTCACCGGGGCCCTCTAAAGTTTTCCGCCGGCTTGCGGTTATTCATTTTTTTCTTCTTGGGACTGGAATACACTTTGGCGATATGACCAGTCCCTCCACAGTTGAAACAAATCGCATCCCCCCAATCTTGCAGGGATGCGGGTGCTGAGGTGTCTGGAAACAGCTCCTTCCTCGGACTTTCCCTCTCTGGTACCCCTTGATCCTTGGCCATCAGGGAGGTCAGCATCCCCAACACCTGGGACATCTGCGACTTCAAGGTATCCACCTCTGAGTCTCTCTCTAAGGTCATGGCCGTCCTGACCATCACCGCCGGAGGATGGGTTGGCTCAACTGTTTGGTTCCTTCTTTTGTCTTCCAACATAGCCTCTTCTTCTCTGACCACTCGGATTAAGTCGGGGTACTCCAGGCTCTTCCCATCCTGTCGAGTGCGTAACGCCAATGCGATGGGGTCCAGGGGCTGAGCTCCCCGCAACACCTGCTGCACACGGGCCTCATCCACCTTCCTTGGGTCGATTCCCTTCTTCAGTATAATTTTATGCAGGATCTTATCCAGACGCCTCATGAACTCTGACAGTTTCTCTCCTGTCTTTTGGTAGCAGTGTTCCAGCTGGTACGTGAGCTCAGTGACTTTCTCTGTTCCTCTGAACACTTTCTGCAAAATGCCCAGATAATCCTGTGCATCACAGTCTTTCTTGCTCAGCTTGAGGTTGCGTATGGCCTCCAAGGCAGGCCCCTTCAGACGCTCTGTGATTCTCTGTTTCTTTCGGTGTTCTGGGACTTGCCATTCTTCTAAAGCCTGAGTGGCACCGTCTAGCCACTCTTCAAATCCCTCTTCTCCCGAAGGTACAGGCTTCCTTCCAGAAAATATCCTAAGTTTTCTGTATCCCGACACCGGGTAGTCTGTAGGATCCTTCTTACACTGGGCTACAATCTCCCCCAGGACCGCGCATAATTCTGCGCTGAGGGTGGCCGGTGGTGATCAGGGACTCTCTTTCTTATGCTTTCCTGCTTTTGGGGACTGCACTGGAGATTAGTGATGAGCCGAACACCCCCGGGTTCGGTTCGCACCAGAACCCGCGAACGGACCGAAAGTTCGTACGAACATTAGAACCCTATTAAATACAATGGATGCGAACGTTCGAATTCTAAAGTGCTAATTATAACAACTATTATGCATGTTATTGTCCTAAAAAGGGTTTGGGAACCCGGGTTCTGCACCAGGGGACATGTATCAATGCAAAAAGAAGTTTTAAAAACGGTCGTTTTTCGGGAGCAGTCATTTTAATGATGCATAAAGTGAAAAAAAAAAAGTCAAATATTCCTTTAAATATCGTACCTGGGGGGTGTCTAAAGTATGCCTGTGAAGTGCCACGTGTTTCCCGTGTTTAGAACTGTCCCTGCACAAAATGACACTTCTAAAGGAAAAAAAAGCCATTTAAAACTGCTTGCGGCTTTAATGTAATGTCTGGTCCCGGTAATATGGATGAAAATCTTTAAGAAAAATGGCATAGCTACCCCATGACCCCCCCCCCTACCCCAGCCCATTACCAGCCCCTTTGGGTCTTGTATGGATATTAAGGGGAACCCCGCACATAAAATAAAAAAGGCCCTATATACTCTGAACAGCCGTATACAGGCGGTGCATACAAGACAGGGACTGTAGGTTTGTTCTTATGTAGAATCTGTTTGTAATTTTGAACAGGTACATTGTTGAAGTGTAGCTCCAGCCCAAAAATCTATTTTTAAACTTTTTGGAAAACATAGGTAAGGGTTATCACCCCTGTAACATTTGTTTTGCTGTCTGTGCCCCTGTTCAGAACATTTCACCTCACTTTCCGTCCCAATGACAACTGTTTTTGAAATGTGGTGTTTTTCTTGAAACAAGGATTGCTGATAAAGCATCAGTACAGAGGAGACACCTTTCTCCCATATTTATTCTTACAGGAGAGAATTTTCCTTCCTAGTGGTAGATTTCCTCTCACTTCCTGTTGTCTTCTTGCGTTTGCAAGTAGGAGTCGTTTGTAAGTTGGATGTTTGAAAGTAGGGACCTGCCGTATATACTCTGCAGAAATAGGCCCCTTAGTTGTTGGTGTTGGCACAACACTGTAAGCACTCACAGTTACTCTTGGTTGGTGCTGGAACGCCCTGCTGTCAACTATTATATCAGGAATTTTAATTACATATAATTGTTGAACAGTGGTAGTAAAAATTGGGCCTTTGATGGTGGTGCTGGTGCCACAACACTGTAAGCCCTGACAGTTACTCTTGGTGGGTGCAGCAATGGGCCCTGCTGTGAATTATTAGATCAAGAATTGTAATTGCATGCCCCTGTTGAACAGGGGCTGAAAAATTGGGCCTTTCGTGGTGGTGGTGGTGGTGTTGCCACAACACTGTAAGCCCTCAGAGTTACTCTTGGTGGGTGCAGGAATGGGCCCTGCTGTGAATTATTAGATCAAGAATTGTAATTACGTGCCCCTTTTGAACAGGGGCTGAAAAATTGGGCCTTTTGTGGTGGTGGTGGTGGTGGCGTTGCCACAATACTGTAAGCCCTCAGAGTTACTCTTGGTGGGTGCAGGAATGGGCCCTGCTGTGAATTATTAGATCAAGAATTGTAATTACATGCCCCTGTTGAACAGGGGCTGAAAAATTGGGCCTTAGGCACTGGTGGCACAACACTGCAACCCCTCACAGATACTGTACTTGGAGCACAGCAATGAGCCCTGTTGCAAAGTATTGCTTCAAAAATTGTAATGACACGCCCCTGTTAAACAGGGGCTGAAAAATTGGGCCTTAGCCACTGGTGGCGGCACCCATAAACAAAAATGATCTTCCAAGCTATCATCATCAATCGTATCATTGAGGACTCGGAGGAGGAGGATAGCCAGTCAACATAACAGCACAGGCACTCAGCATCAGCATCAGTCTTGAAGGGATGTGACATGTTAAAATCAATTAGTCTGTTATATCAGCATCAGGTGTGTGGTAGCTGGTGGTGATCCAAGACTGGTTCATCTTGATGAAAGTCAGTCGATCAACCGAGTCGGTGGACAGGCGCACCCTGTGATCCGTGACAAATCCTCCAGCAGCACTGAATGTGCGTTCCGAAAGAACGCTGGATGCAGGACAGGCCAGTAGCTCAATTGCATACTGTGCAAGCTCTGGCCAGTGATCCATCCTCAAGACCCAGTAAGCCAGAGGATTTTCGGTGGGGAAGGTGTCCAAGTCTGACCTTGCCCCTAGATATTCCTGCACCATGTTTATCAGACGCTGGCGATGGTTGCTGGAACCGATCATACTTTGGGGCTGCGGACTAAAGAATTGTCTGAACGCATCGGTCAGACGGCCACCTTCCCCACCGCTCCTTCTTTGACTGGCCGAAGCCTCAGCAACTCGTTGTCCAGGACCAGGAGTTTGTAACCTCCCAGTCTCTGGGAACGCGTTGCACAGACCTTTCTGCAAGGCCTCCCGGAGTTGTCTCATCCTCTGCTCCCTCTGCGACGGTAACATAAGGTCCGCAACCTTACCCTTGTACCGTGGATCAAGGAGAGTGGCCAGCCAGTAATGGTCCCTCTCCTTGATCCGAAGAATACGAGGATCCTTCCGCAGACTTTGCAGGATCAGGGAGGCCATGCAGCGTAGGTTTGCTGAGGCATTCGCTCCGGAGTCCTCTGGGTCACTAAGGACGACATGATCCGCAGTCACCTCCTCCCAGCCACGTACAAGTCCACTGGTTTCTTTGGACTGTAAATCATCCCTAAAAGACTGCTGCTGATGATGCTGAGTGCCAGCCTCCACCTCCATGCTGACACAATCCTCCTCCTCCTCCTCCTCCTCCTCTTCCTGTGCGATGGGTGGGACAGAAGGAACACTGTCTGGGTAAAGGGGGCCTTGAGAGGCAAGGAAGTCCTCCTCTTCCTGCCTCTGTTCTGCCTCAAGTGCCCTGTCCATTATTCCACGCAGCGTGTGCTCCAACAGGTGGACAAGAGGTACAGTGTCACTGATGCATGCACTGTCACTGCTCACCATCCTCGTGGCCTCCTCAAATGGTGCCAGGACAGTGCATGCATCCCTGATCATGCCCCACTGGCGTGGAGAAAAAAAACCAAGCTCCCCTGACCCTGTCCTGGTGCCGTAGTCGCACAGGTACTCATTGATGGCCCTCTGCTGCGTGTGCAGCCGCTGCAGCATGGCCAACGTTGAGTTCCACCTGGTGGGCATGTCACATATAAGGCGGTTCTTGGGCAGGTTCAACTCCTTTTGCAGCTCAGCCAGGCGAGCACTGGCATTATAAGATCTGCGGAAATGCACACAGACTTTCCTGGCCTGCCTCAGGACATCCTGTAAGCCCGGGTACCTGCCCAAGAAACGCTGCACCACCAGGTTAAGGACGTGAGCCACACAGGGCACATGGGTCAGTTGTCCCTGTCGAAGGGCGGAGAGGAGGTTGGTGCCATTGTCGCAAACCACCATTCCTGGCTTAAGCTGGCGTGGCGTCAACCACCTCTCGGCCTGGCCCTGCAGAGCAGACAGGACCTCTGCCCCAGTGTGGCTTCTGTCCCCCAAACACACCAGCGCAAGCACGGCATGGCATCTTTTTGCCTGCGTACTTGCGTAGCCCCGTGAACGGCTACGGAGCACCACTGGTTCATAGGACAAACCACAGGAAGAGGCCATGGAGGAAGAAGAAGAGGAGGGGGTGGAGGAGAGAGGTGTGTCACAACCAGTAGTAGCATTTTGGAGGCGTGGCGGTGGGACAACCTCCAACACTACTGCACCTTGTCCTGCATCCTTCCCAGCTGCCAAAAGAGTGACCCAATGGGCCGTGAAAGAAAGGTAACGTCCCTGTCCATGCCTGCTGGACCATGAGTCAGCGGTAATATGCACCTTACCGCTGACCGCCCTGTCCAGCGAGGCCAAGACATTGCCTTCCACATGCCGGTAGAGAGCCGGAATAGCCTTCCGTGAGAAAAAGTGGCGTTTGGGAACCTGCCACTGAGGAACCGCACATTGCACAAACTCACGGAAGGGGGCCGAGTCTACCAACTGAAAAGGCAGCAGTTGAAGCGCTAGCAATTTAGCCAAGCTAGCATTCAACCGCTGGGCATGTGGATGGCTGGGAGTGAACTTCTTTCGACGGTCCAGCAGCTGGGGCAGGGAAATTTGCCTGCTAGAATCGGACGTCGGTGTACTGCTAGCAGAGTGGCCGCAAGTACTTGGCTGTGACACACCTAATTCTATACCTTCATTCCTCTCAGTGCATGTTTCAGAGAGGACTGAAGTTATAGTGGGGTTGGACATCCCAGCTGATGCGGTGCAAGGAGAGGTCCGCTTTGTTCTTTGGTGTGGGTCTTTGAGGTAGGCTTGCCAACGAGCTGCATGGCAGGTCAACATATGTCTGGTCAGGCATGTGGTACCCAAGCGGCTAATGTTTTGGGCACGCGATATACGCTTGAGACATATGTTGCAAACAGCAGCTGTGCGATCTGATGCACTAGCCTCAAAAAAGGCCCACACCAAGGAACTTTTTGAATGACGGGCAGAGGCAGCGCCCTGCACAGGCGGAGCTCTGCGGTGTGATTCCGTCGGTGTACTGCCCTTACGCTGGCCACCAAAGGGCATCCTGCCTCGTTGGAGATGTGCCTCCTCCTCATCCTCCTCCTCCTCCTCTCTCCTATTAGGCACCCATGTGGAGTCAGTGACCTCATCATCCCCTCCCTCCTCATCACTGGAGCCAATCTGGCAGTATGCTGCAGCTGCTGGAACATGACTGCCAGATTGGTGTCCTTCTTGAGCATCCCCTCTGTCTGCTCTCACCCTACTGCCTTCCTGTAGCTGGGTTTCATCATCAGACCCTTCGAAATGCTGGGCATCCTCCTGGAGCATGTACCCAACACTGTGCTCAAACAGTTCGGGGGACTCCTCAGGAGGAGGACATGGTGGGTCTAGGGAAGGAGTGACTGATGATGAGTCTGACATTGATACCAGGGAAGAGGACGCTTTGGCAGCTGCTTTGCCAGTACCCTGAGCCTGGGTGAGAGAGGATGAGGAGGAGGAGGAGGGCTTGGTCATCCACTCTACCAAGTCTTCGGCATGATGTGGCTCAACATGTCCAGCTGCCGAAAAGAAGGACAAGCGTGTCCCATGGCCATGTGCTGATGACAATGCACCGCGTCCACGACCAGCACTGTTGCCCCCAGACACAGAGCCTGCTTGCCCTCTTTTATTGCCTCCTGACTGTCTGCCTCTCCTTGTTTGCCTTCCAGACATTCTAATAGATGGCCTGCAGGGAGATGGGAAAAAAGCAATAAGGGCTACCTTCAGGTGTCCTTCTCTGTCCCTTTACTTAAGGATTTCTAAATATGGTTCAGGATGATTGCTTTTGCACAGAATAGCACAACGACAATTTCCCTGACTGTCCAAAAAACAAGGATTTCAAAGATGGTTGATGAGGAATGCTTTAGCACACTATAGCACAAGGAGAATTCCCCTCACTTTCCTTCTTTGTCCCTAGAAACAAGGACTTGCACAGTGAAAGAAACTGACACTCTCCCTACCTAGAGTTTTCTGTCCCTAGAAAAAATGTTTTTTTTAAGCACACTATAGCACAAGGAGAATTCACTCACTGTCCTTCCCAGTCCCTAGAAACAAGGACTTGCACAGTGAAAGAAACTGACACTCTCCCTACCTAGAGTTTTCTGTCCCTAGAAAAAAAGTTTTTTTTAAGCACACTATAGCACAAGGAGAATTCACTCACTGTCCTTCCCAGTCCCTAGAAACAAGGACTTGCACAGTGAAATAAACTGACACTCTCCCTACCTAGAGTTTTCTGTCCCTAGAAAAAATGTTTTTTTTAAGCACACTATAGCACAAGGAGAATTCACTCACTGTCCTTCCCAGTCCCTAGAAACAAGGACTTGCACAGTGAAAGAAACTGACACTCTCCCTACCTAGAGTTTTCTGTCCCTAGAAAAAATGTTTTTTTTAAGCACACTATAGCACAAGGAGAATTCACTCACTGTCCTTCCCAGTCCCTAGAAACAAGGACTTGCACAGTGAAAGAAACTGACACTCTCCCTACCTAGAGTTTTCTGTCCCTAGAAAAAATGTTTTTTTTAAGCACACTATAGCACAAGGAGAATTCACTCACTGTCCTTCCCAGTCCCTAGAAACAAGGACTTGCACAGTGAAAGAAACTGACACTCTCCCTACCTAGAGTTTTCTGTCCCTAGAAAAAATGTTTTTTTTAAGCACACTATAGCACAAGGAGAATTCACTCACTGTCCTTCCCAGTCCCTAGAAACAAGGACTTGCACAGTGAAAGAAACTGACACTCTCCCTACCTAGAGTTTTCTGTCCCTAGAAAAAATGTTTTTTTTAAGCACACTATAGCACAAGGAGAATTCACTCACTGTCCTTCCCAGTCCCTAGAAACAAGGACTTGCACAGTGAAAGAAACTGACACTCTCCCTACCTAGAGTTTTCTGTCCCTAGAAAAAAAGTTTTTTTTAAGCACACTATAGCACAAGGAGAATTCACTCACTGTCCTTCCCAGTCCCTAGAAACAAGGACTTGCACAGTGAAAGAAACTGACACTCTCCCTACCTAGAGTTTTCTGTCCCTAGAAAAAATGTTTTTTTTAAGCACACTATAGCACAAGGAGAATTCACTCACTGTCCTTCCCAGTCCCTAGAAACAAGGACTTGCACAGTGAAAGAAACTGACACTCTCCCTACCTAGAGTTTTCTGTCCCTAGAAAAAATGTTTTTTTTAAGCACACTATAGCACAAGGAGAATTCACTCACTGTCCTTCCCAGTCCCTAGAAACAAGGACTTGCACAGTGAAAGAAACTGACACTCTCCCTACCTAGAGTTTTCTGTCCCTAGAAAAAATGTTTTTTTTAAGCACACTATAGCACAAGGAGAATTCACTCACTGTCCTTCCCAGTCCCTAGAAACAAGGACTTGCACAGTGAAAGAAACTGACACTCTCCCTACCTAGAGTTTTCTGTCCCTAGAAAAAAAGTTTTTTTTAAGCACACTATAGCACAAGGAGAATTCACTCACTGTCCTTCCCAGTCCCTAGAAACAAGGACTTGCACAGTGAAAGAAACTGACACTCTCCCTACCTAGAGTTTTCTGTCCCTAGAAAAAATGTTTTTTTTAAGCACACTATAGCACAAGGAGAATTCACTCACTGTCCTTCCCAGTCCCTAGAAACAAGGACTTGCACAGTGAAAGAAACTGACACTCTCCCTACCTAGAATTTTCTGTCCCTAGAAAAAATGTTTTTTTTAAGCACACTATAGCACAAGGAGAATTCACTCACTGTCCTTCCCAGTCTCTAGAAACAAGGACTTGCACAGTGAAAGAAACTGACACTCTCCCTACCTAGAGTTTTCTGTCCCTAGAAAAAATGTTTTTTTAAGCACACTATAGCACAAGCACAAAACACACTGACACTCTCCCTACCTATCCTTCTCTTTCCCTAAACTAAAGGAATCCAGGTTAAGCAAGAAAGAAATAAAAGTCACTGTCCCTGCCTATGCTGCTCTTTCCCTGCTCCGGAACACACTACACTAGGCCGCCGTGCTGGCGGCCTTTTATAGTGTGGGGCGTGTACTAAACACCCTCAGCAATAATTGGCCACAGGCATCCTGCCTGTGGCCAATCATTGCTCTCCTCGCTGCCGGCGCTGTGATTGGCCAAGCATGCGGGGTCACAGTGCATGCTTGGCCAATCACAGCGCCTGGATGACACTGCGATGGCGTAGTGCATTGTGGGCCGTTCGCGTCACTCGAATTTGGCGCGAACGGCCCAAATCGTTCGATCTTCGTCGAACGATCGAACAGCCGATGTTCGAGTCGAACGTATGTTCGACTCGAACACGAAGCTCATCCCTACTGGAGATATCTGTGGAGGTGATGGAATTGGTGTCTGAAACCATCCTCCCCTGACTGGCAGCGCATTTATCAAGCCATAGGTCTGATCATCCATTGCTTTTATGCTTGGACTCTTGAAATGCTCTGGGATTTCATTCTTCCATTCTATTAGTGCGTGGGTCAGTGAAGAATTCGACCTAACATCCATGACCCACGCTCTCTGGTGTGGGGACAGCGACATTACTAGCTGCTTTACCGCCGCTTCTTGCCAAATCCCCAGGAGTTCAATGACTACTGCCGCGGCTGAATCGGTGCCAGCCACCGCGCACCACCGTTCCACTTCTAATGGGTCCATGCCGGTACTTTTGGCGCGTTGCTTGCTGTATCAGGATCCCGGACTCGAGAGCCCCCACATGTAGCGCTACCCCCAGTTAAGAGAGCCGCTGAGTTTTGTTTCGGGCCCTGTATACAGCACCGCCAACCCCCGGCAATCTACTCAACCCACACTGGCACAGTTAGTCTAGGGATTGTTACCTCGTAACGGTCTATACCTGATCATACACAATCTGGCAGTATTGATAGATAACCACTATCTGCAAAGATGACACTAATACTAATGTGATAAAATATAACTGGATTTATATTTTGGTACAAGGATTCAAGTTAAACACATCACACAGTATACATGCAGAGCCCTGCAGCAATAAACATATTATTCAGTGATAGTGCAGAGTGATCACCCGCCACGTGCAACTATCTTCTTTCCCTATGCGCAATATGGCGCAGCAACAAAGTTTTAACCCTCACCCTGGTCAGGCCTGACCCAGATTAAAACTCAGTCCCTTATGAGAACACTTCTTCGCATGCAACTTGAACAGTGGTGCACTTTCAGGAAACAATATTTGTAGTCCAAGGGGTAGTAAATAACAGTGTGGGCCAAGGCAGTCACTAGGCCCAACAAAGTAACAGGGTAATGAAGTGAGCAAGTGCTCGCTCACCACTCCGGACGTGATCCCAGTCCGGGCTTCCACCACTGTGTATCCACACACAGTGTCTCCAACGGCTGGGTCTCCGGTCCAGCTGACGTCAGCAAACTCGAGCAGGAACAGGTGCCACCCAGGCTCCACAGTGGGCTGGAAGGCTCTTTGGTTGGTATGCAAGGCCCAGGCTTCAGGCCTTACACAGCAGCAGATCCGCACAGGAGTCCTGTTGCTTGCAGCGCGGTGTCCAAAGAGGCTCGAGCCTAGCCTTGCCCTCTTCTTATATAGCCCCACCCATGAGTCTCTGCGGCGGCCCAATGCACCCTGGGTGCTAAACGGGGTTCTGGGTAACGTAGTCCAGGGGCCATAAAGGAGACCCCACTACACCTGTATCTTGCATACTCAACAGTTTAGCCTCCTAGCTTTACCTTCTTGCTATCCGGCTGTTTCAGGCCTTTAGCCTAGGCCTTAGGTCTGCTCCTCAGACCCAAACAGTTTCCAAGAGTTAAGCTGTCTCCTCGCTTACCCCTGGTCAGCACCTTTGTTGCTGACTCACCAACGATGTCTGCCTCCTGCAGACATGCCTATTCTGGCTGCACCCATGCAGCGTAGATAGCCCCTGACTCCACTTCACAGGGATGAGAGAGTCCACCTGACTCTCCAAGCACAAACTTCCTGTCTGTTGGGTGGGGGCCCTGATCCATAGTCAGGGCAGGACTAAAAAGCCAAAGACACAGCTGTTCAATCAGCATGTCTTTCTCTACAAACTCTGGTGTAAACCAACACTCTTTAAGGTCGCACAGAGTCGCACCGTTACATATCCTCCCCCTGTTTCGAACCGGAGGGAGGAACACAAAAACCCGTTACTATAAATGGGACACCTCTGTGCCAGCCATTGGCTGCGTAGGCCCATTTCTTTTTCCGGGTATGTGTCCATCAGCACTTCACCTTGGCGCCTCTGTACCAACTATCAGTAGCAGGAGTCCTAATCTGCCCAACCTTTTCTCTAAAGGGGCACTCCACCCAAATCTTCTTCCGGGCGTGCTTCCACCAGCACTTCTTCCTGCACCGTGGGCTCCCACTAATCTCTCTATCCCTTCTACCTTCTGGCCTCTGGATCCTCTTTTTTTCTCCCACAGACCTACTCTCCCGGGACTGTCGGGGACCCACTTCCATGACATCGGTCAGGGACTGGCCACTCTCACTACCTGACGCAACATTAACCAACAACATTTGTTTCTCAGGTTCACTAACCCCTGTGTGGTTACTCTTGGCACCCAAACCATCCGAGATCAACACCACATCCTTATTCAACTCAATATTGTCATTGGGACCTCTTGTCCCCTTGTTTGCTAGGACAGTGTCTATGGAGGGACCACCTACAGGCAAGCAGTTACTCCCTATGGGACAGTCCCGCAGTTTCACATCGCCCCCTGTTGTCCAACACTCCAATAGCAATTGTCCTACCAACGCACATGTTTCACCACATTTTTCCATACCAATCTCTTTAACCATTTCTGTGTCCATTGGTACCTCAACCAATAGCTCAGAGTTGTCTGACAGTGCTCCACAGTGCTTCTCAGACGTATTTCCGTTACAGTTACCATCACTGTTATTTCCTGTCAAAGTGTCTCCGGGTACCTCAAATTGCAACTCTCTGCAAGTGATGGACTGAAACCCCACTACTGCCATGTCCATTCCGGGCCCTTCCTTTACATGAGGTCTAGCGGGTGAGACAGTACGCGTGCCATGTACCAGCCACTGCTTAGCCGCACCTCGGACCGCACCAGCAGGAAGAGACTTCCCCTATGTCTATTATCTCTAATTTCTCCAACAATTCCCCTGAACGCCTTCCGCACATAACCGCCCCTGGAAGCACTCTCGAAGAGAACTGTGAGACAACTTTCCACAAAAGCAACTAACAGTGTAGCAACCAATTTTTATCAACATTGCTTAACAACGCATGTATCACCTGCATCCACCGATTGGTACTACGCAGTACCATGTCGCCTTTCTGCTGTGGATACATGCAGGTGTACATTGGAAAGATTTTCACAAATTCCCACAATATCTCTATTTATTTCTAGACATGCCGCATCTAAACACAGAACTCTAGGAACTTTTCCTTTACTAACGATGTGGAGGGGCTCATTTGCTAAAGCGTGAGATAAATCGAGACACTTAAAGAGACCTCTACCTCAGAGGCAACTGACAAAATTTGCGTCTCCCCCTGAGCACTGCAAATCGCATGTGTCACACTCATCCTCTCACTTTCAGCAACACTGAGCCCTTCCAAATCGCTATCCATTACCCCATCAACCTGACGCTCAACATTACTCATCTCTTTTGCTGTGGACAAAACCTCTGCCATGTATGCGCCCTTTTCAGATCCTTCCAACTGGAGAGGGTTAATTTCTGCAAAGGCCAACACACCTGTGTCTACCGGCCCTGCAGGCTCTCCGTTTAGTGTAGCAGAAATTGTGTCCACTCCACTGTTACCCACTGAGCCTTCCTTGTTTAAATGCACTTGTGGCAAAACATTTTTAAACACAACAGGCTGCAGTAACATAAATTCACCACTTTGCTCAGGTGGCGCTTCATTAAACCCATGAGGACTTTCCCTGTCAGAAGCGACAGACCGCAGCAACTCATTATCACTACACGCAATTTCAAACATTTGAGTTTTACCATTTTTCTCATCTCCAAGGTCAAGTACCCTCTTATCTATCAGAGCGGCACCACAGTTGTCCCAGGCAACCTCTGGCTCCAACACACAGAGCTCCCTGGAGGTTTCTAAGGACACCTCTGCAGCCTTAGATACTGTTGCCAAGGGGAATCGCATATCCTGCTTAGCGATCACCCCTACCTCATTAAGCATCACATTACCATAAGCACATGTATCATCAGCATTCATAAACATAGCAGTTTTATAAGCTTTATCAAATTGACCTTTGTCAAAACGCATGGCACCCTGCGTGCCACTCAGCACGCCACCCTTTCTCTCCAAAGGCATTCTTTTGCCCACTAGGGTAGCTTCACAGTTGTCCTGGGAAACCACTTGCCTCACCACAGCAGGCTCCTTGGTGGTTTCCCTTGGCAACTCTGCAGCACCTGTCACTGTCACTAGGGAACCTGGCACATCCATTGATTTGGTCACCTCTAGCACATCTCTCCCAGCACTCTGCTGGACTACCTTAGGTGCACACAGAGTCCACATGTCCTTTTCAGTTCTTGACTTTGCTGCAAGCTGGGTTTTAACCTGTGTCTCCCCATTGCTCTGGGTAGCACACTGCAGCAAGTCCGTTTTTACACCTTCCGCGGATCTCCGCACTGAACATAATGCCACTTCACTCAGATCAGTCTCACAAACTGCAACAGTCTTACCATATCCTGCAGGTGGTGTAATAGCCTTCACTTGAGTGCGTTGTCTCACAGGTGTGGTGTCTCCACAGGCAGGGCCATCTTTTCCATTGGGCACGCTGGGCAGTTGCCCGGGGGCCACACTTGCCTGGGGGGCCCCACCAGCTGCCCAGCGACCCCAGTAAAAAATGGTGGGAAGCAGCGGGTCAGAACTGGGCATGCGCAGTTTGCGGAAATCGCTGAGAATATCCGATCCTCCACGAGTGCTGCCTCTGTCTGTCAGCCGATGATGATGTTAGCCACACCCACCAGACTTAAAAAAAAAAAGCAGGAGGAGCTGAGGGTGAATGGACAGAGTAGAGTGGTCAGAGCAGACAACACAGCAGGCTTGAAGCAGAGTGTGCCGGTTTTCGTGAGCCTATAACCTGCCCAGCCACCAGTCAGTACAGACACGGAGTGCCCTGGTCGGTGTCGTACGGTGAGTGGCTGTCTTGCTGACTGTGCAGCTTGCACAAAGAGATCGGGGGGTGTTCTGTTACTCTGATGTTAGTGGGAACTCTGATGTAAAGAAAAGCAGTGGACTCTGATATAAGGTGGTCTCTGGTCACCACAGCCCCCCTTACATCAGCGTTTCCCCTTACATCATGATCTGCAGCGTTCCCCTTTACATAAGAGTTCCCTTTCACTGTAAGGGGGAATCCTGCAGACTCTGATGTAAGAGGAAACTCTGTGCTGGCTGGGTTATAGTAACCTAACCTTCATGTCAATAAAGAAATGTTTTTTTTTTACTTTTGTTTAACTTAAACACATTGCTAATAGCACGATCTATATGTTTATAGTTTAAATACTGACATTTGCACTGTTTGGCACTGAAAACTGTAATTTTAGGTACCTTTTTGGAGTGGCAGTAAAAAATGTGGTTCTGCCAGTAAATGTCATGTTTTTTGTCAGTAAAACATTCTCGTGCGTGATTGTGTAGACAGGGCCCCAGTGCACCGTATTGCCCGGGGGCCTATAATGCTGTTAAGATGACACTGTCCACAGGCTGACTACCCATGTGGCCATGGAGCCTTTCCGGATTTTCCAACATCGCCTGCAGGCAAAACTAATTTTCTGTTGTCAGGGGCAACAGCAGACCCACACACCTGGTCATACCCCTTGCAGGATGCTGGATACGATACCCTCTTCTCTGGGCTTGCAAGCAAAGCATTAAGCCCAGCAACAAGATCAGCAGTTGTATTCCACAAACTTGGACAAGAAAAGATCCCGTGCCCCAGCTGACCACATTCGAGGCATGGTACTTGCCGACTTTCTCCCGTTGCTATGGGAGACCACATTCTCCCCACGGATCTTTTCCAGCGCTCTCTAGATTGGATTGCTCCTAGAAAAATTGTCGTACTCATCTCGGTTACTATACATCCCACGGTATACCTCCTGGTACTCCTCCGTCAGAAAAGGTTGCACCAACTCAACCCAGCGACTTTGGGGCCATCCTTGGGCGGAAGCAATCATCGTAAAATCCTCCAAAAAAATCTCATCCTTTAGAAGACAACATAGGCCGTATGAAGTAAGCTGTACAGATTTCTGCTTTCTTGCCATGGTGTCAGGGAAATCTCCCTTCCAGCAGTGCCAGTCAGCATCCAATGCGCACGCGCGGGGAAACGGCACTTCGGCGCATGCGAGTGCGCGGGACGGCACTTCGGCGTTCACGGGTGCGTGTGCCGGCGCAACGGTGCACGCGCATGCGCATTGGCGCACCAATAGGAATCCAGGTGGGCCTATTTAAAGAAGCCTAGATGCATGAACGAGTTGCTGGTTTGTCAGCTTCCTGTGTACCTGCTGTATTCTACCCTCAGCCAACCCGGCACTACCAGACCTTCCAGCAAGATTCCTGCACCTGCTGGTAGCCAGTGCCTCTTTGTGCCATCCGCTCCCTGTCTCACCTCCAGGAGGCAGAGTGCACTGAGTCGCAAGGGTGAACCGCTCTCAGCATCTCGGCCCCGGTAAGTACGCACCTGATACATGGGCAACTGCACACACCTGCTCACTCTTTACACTCAGAGCAGGCGTCTCATACCTTTGCTTTGCTGGAGCCTGAGACGAAGGGCACTTGGAAACTTCAAGAAAAAATATATATATAGTCGCGCTAACTTATGACTGAACATAAGCCCACCACTGAATAATTGAAAAAAATCCAAATACCAACAGTGATAAATCATATAAATACTCAATGAAGAACCATGAAAAATCTGTAAATTATAAATAATAATAAGGTGAGTGAACCATGATTAAACAGTTAATAAGATGATAGTCCACAACTGCTATATGAAACTCTCAAGGTTCACGTCTAAAAGTCCATAATAAACAAAACACCCGTGAGTAAGTGTCCAAAAAAGCCAACGACAGAAATCTTCTTATAATCCGTGACTTTCACCACCACCAGTAAGAATTCCTGCTTACCAAAAAGGGATGGTCCCCTATGACAGAGGACCTAAAACAGCCTCAAATGATACTCAGTGGAACCTCCGGATTTCAGCAGATGATGAACTTCAATGGTTTAGTAGCCCGACAGCTCATACAGCCTCATGCGAATGTTCAACATCAACATGAAAAGAAGGAAGGACACCGAATAGTGTAAAATCCTTGGTGTACATTTATTAAAGGAATAATGGAATCATACTCACAAAAGCAGTTAAAAAGACAGCCTTAAAGTGCGTCAGCGCCGACCGGTCAGAGGCGCTGGCACACAAATACGTCCGTGGAAGCCGAGCAGTGGAGGGTGACGTCAGCACAAAGCTCGTATCCTGCCCTACGCGTTTCGTGAAAATTCACGTCGTCTCGGGGCACGGGCGATGGGCTGCGTCACCCCCTCTTTATAGGGAACACACCAGAGGAAGGTCCAACCCGAAGAAGAGCGCGCGCACGCGCGTGCATCACGCCGCGAGGCAACCACGTCTCGCTAACGTGCAGCTAGGCCAGTCCAACGCCGGGTGCGCACGCATCTCTCACCACGAGGAAACCAAGCCTCGTTTGAAAAAAACGTTATGTGCACGTCATCACGCTAAACCGGAATGACGAAAGCACAAGGGGAGAGAGTGTGCCGCACATCCGCGTGACCATGGCAACAGGGATCATAGCAACGATACGCACGCTCTCCAAGGGGGAGGGAACCCCCCAGGTGTGTCACAGGAAGCAGTAAAGCCCACAACCTCCGCCGCAACCCACAAACAATGGGTGCAGCGGGCGCAATGGGACAATAAACTGCTCCGGATGTTAAATCCTAACAACAGAAAAAATATATACATTGATACTGGAACTAAGGAGCATACTAGTTCATACCGATATCAAAAAAACATACATAATTTACAATAGACAAAAAATAATAAAATAAGTTTGCCTAAATAGTATTTAAAAAGTTATTAATAATAAATGACACTAAAACCACATAGATTAAAAGCTGTCATCATTTAGTCACACCCCTCCCTACACCCCATTCAATGTAACCAAAAGACAAAATCAGTAACTGAATGTCCTTAGGAAAAAAAAAAAGGGGGAGAAGGGAGGGGGGAGGAAAGAATCAAATGCAGCACAATATCAATCAACACATTATATCATACAGTCAATATTATTAATCCCGGAAATCTGTTATAAAAACATGATTATCAATGGATAAGAAAAAACCTAGGAATTATTGATAAAGGCATTGACATCGGTGTCAACGTTGAGACCAAATGGAACATAAGTTCTCAACCTGCACACCCATGCCATTTCCTGCTTAGAGATTTCTCTAACAAGCGAACTGCCTCTCCAGTGAGGTCTGTATTTGTCAATTGCAATAAATAGCATACCAGACGGGTCCCTCTTATGGACCTGATCATAGTGCCGGGATACAGAGTGCTTATCGAATCCTTTCCGTATATTAGCTATATGCTCATTAAGTCTTACTCTTACTGCCCTTTTGGTCCTCCCCACATATTGGAGACCACAAGGGCACTGTATGAGGTAGACAACCCCCAAAGATGAGCATGTTATAAAAGGTACGATTTCATAGGTTCGGCCAGTACTTGTTGAAGAAAAATGACTGATCTTCCTGTCCCTGCAGCTATTCAAGCTGCACACTTGGCATTTCTTACATCTATAATACCCTGTCAGGTTCTCTAAGAATGTCCTATTGGCCCGTGGGGGATCCTGGACACTTGGGGCCACTCTATTGGAAAGTGTTGAAGCACCTCTAAACACAATAACTGGTTTTTCTGGAAGAGAAGGTGCCAACACTAAGTCACTGGTTAAGACATGCCAGTGCCTGCGTATAAGGCTTTTGATGGTCTGATGCTGCATGGAGAAAGTGGTGATAAATGGAAGAGAAAACTTACCATCCCTCACCACCCTCTCCTTATCAACCAAAAGTGATCCTCGATCAACCTCACTCACAGTTTGTATCAATCGAGACATGTCAGTTTGTTGATAACCTTTATCCACAAATCTCTTAGAGAGGATCTCGGCCTGGCCTTTGAAAGCCTCTAAATCTGTACAATTACGTCTCAGTCTAGTGAGTTGTCCCCGAGGGACAGCCTTCAGCCAAGGGGCATAATGGCAGCTGTCAAGCGGGATATATGAATTTCTATCGGTTGGTTTGAAATAAGTGGTCGTGACAAATTTGCTGTCAGCCACTGAAATTTTCAAATCCAGATAGTGAACTGATTCCTGGCTTGCCTCAAAGGAAAATCTAATGCCCCTATTGTTATCATTCAGGGACAGCATGTAATCCCGCAAAGCAGGTTCACTACCGTCCCATAGGAGGAGGACGTCGTCGATGTACCTTACCCAGAGTACAACCTCTGGTCTCCGGCAAACATCGACCACGTCCTCCTCCCATTTGGCATAAAAAGATTGGCCAGGCTGGGGCATACTTCGCCCCCATCGCCACACCACGGTCCTGGCGGAAAAATTGATTATCACACCAGAAATAATTGTGACTTGCTGCGTATTTCAGCAAAGTCACAATAAATTCAATTTGCCGGGGTGGCAAGTCTGAACCTCTCGTCAAATACAGTTCTACAGCCTCAAAACCACACTCATGGGGGATGATGGTATAAAGTGAGGTCACGTCTGCCGTGACCATCCATATACCCTCTGTGGGAGTAAGGTCTTTAAGTAAGTTAATGACATGTCTAGTGTCCCTTACATAAGAGGGGATCTGCTGGACCAAAGGTTGCAGAAAAAAGTCAATATACTTCCCCACCCGGGACGTAATCGAATCTATCCCACTAACGATGGGTCGTCCCGGGGGGGAAGTAAGACTTTTATGGATCTTCGGGAGATAGTAGATGACGGGAGTCCGTGGGGCGCAAGGTATCAGAAACAATCTCTCCCTGTCACTGAGAATACCTTCCCGGTATCCCTCATCCACAATAGTTTCAAGTTCTCTTTTATACTTGATGACAGGATCCCTATTGAGAGGAGTATAGGTTTCAGTGTCATCCACGATTCTGTGTAACTCTTTAAGGTAGTCACATCTATCGAGAATGACTATCCCTCCCCCTTTGTCTGCGGGTCTAATGACCAGAGATTTGTTAGAACAGAGGGACTCAAGCCCACTCTCCAAATTCCTCTGCATCTTGACCTTTTTTACCTTGATCTTTTCCAGATCTTTAAGTACCACGCCCCTGAATATTTTAATGCTCGGGGCCAATGAGCCGGGGGGATTGAACAAGGATGCATTGGCTAAACCAGTATGTTTGTACTCAGGTAAAGGATTCACTCTATCCGTAATAGGATTAGACAGAAAATGCCTTTTAATATTGAGCTTTCTCGCAAACTTGTGAACGTCCATAAAGGTTTGAAACTTGCTCAAGCTCCTAGGCGGAGCAAATTTCAAACCCTTATCCAGCAAGCATTGTTCGGATTCTGATAGAGGCTGTTGGCTCAAATTAAAGATGCCCGTGCCTATATTCTTTTTCTTTTTGAGCAACTGGGCCCTCCTCCCCCCTCTGATCCCTCTCTTCGTTCCGGTGGGCCGAACCGACCTTGGTGGCCCATGGGAAAACCCCAACTGGGGTTGGGTCTAAAGTCATATTGACCTGGGGGGTAAGGAGGTCTAGAATAATCGTAACCCCTGTCATAATAGTTAGACTGAGGGAACTGACCATTCCTATCCTGGTTGTCAAATCCAAATCGTCTTTCCACAGGTTCACGGCCTTGAGGCCCCAGTGAGTCTGTTAAAGGAAAAAAACGATTTTGGGTGGGGGTGTTATACTCCCACCTGCCATTGGTCTCAAAGCTGGGTCTCATAAATCCCTGGTTGTACCCCACATCATGATGGGTGGATCTAGATGAAGGATGCTCCCAACCTCCCAAAGATTCATCCCGATAGTGTTGAAACTGTGCATCAGGTTTATGAGTTTTCATTTTTTTAGGCGTTTTAGATGAAAAAGTGCCTTGTTTGGGCCCATTCTTAGTTTTGGCCTTATTATTGCGTTGAGCTGGAGTCGGTATGGGGGGGTTAGAAACCCCTCCCCTACCAGTCATAGGAGGAATGCTAACCAAACCGGGTGGCACTACACCCTGAGGGGCAGTATCCATTACAACCTCGTTTGTCTCCTCAGCTGCCAGCTTCTTCTGCCACAAAAAAACCAGACCAGACTGATAATCCTCAAAGTCTCTAAGGTACTTTTTCTTCTTTTTCACTTTTTGGTCCTTTTCTTCCCTCTCCAAAGTTTTTTGGAGAGAGTTGGAACACTCCCTATATTCCTCTCCATTTTTCGAAGAGGCCAGCAGGTCCCTAACCATTTTAATTTCGGTATCGAGTCTTTGCAACTTCTCGCTCTTTCGTTGAGCCAGAAATCGCAAAAAAGAGACTCCAGCCTCATTAAAATATTTGGCCCAAACCTCTAAATCTGACTCGCCCTTTTGAGGGCTTACCTCCCAACGGAGGCTTCTAGGGACCATAGCATTTCTAATATAATTCTCAAGAAACGCTATGTCCCACTGAGTATGTATCTCGGTCGTCATGAGGTTCTTTAGTCTCATAAAGAGACCACTGATATCAGAACCTCCCGAGGCCGGGGTGGAATCAAACACCCCAGTCGTATTGACTATCCGATTCGCTCGGAAATCAAAAATATCCATTTTGGTCAAAATATCGACCACTCACTAAGCAGCAATTAATGGTAGTTTATGTAAGAATTGGAAAAAAATATAAAGAAACTGCGCTATAGTGTAAAACCTGGTAAATAATTAAATTTAACTAGAAAAAAGGGAAATAAAGGAAAGCAGCAACTATTCTGAAAACAATCATCAGTGCATGTAAATAAGAAAAAATATATATATAGTCGCGCTAACTTATGACTGAACATAAGCCCACCACTGAATAATTGAAAAAAATCCAAATACCAACAGTGATAAATCAT
Source organism: Rana muscosa (assembly GCA_029206835.1). Lineage (NCBI taxonomy): Eukaryota > Metazoa > Chordata > Amphibia > Anura > Ranidae > Rana > Rana muscosa. The sequence goes on from CM055122.1 coordinate 24,089,659, forward strand.
ATAAATACTCAATGAAGAACCATGAAAAATCTGTAAATTATAAATAATAATAAGGTGAGTGAACCATGATTAAACAGTTAATAAGATGATAGTCCACAACTGCTATATGAAACTCTCAAGGTTCACGTCTAAAAGTCCATAATAAACAAAACACCCGTGAGTAAGTGTCCAAAAAAGCCAACGACAGAAATCTTCTTTTCTTTTTCGTACATCACGGGACACAGAGCGACTTAGTCATTACTAATGGGTTATATAGATTACCTTCAGGTGTTGGCACTGGCCAATTCCAAACCGGAAGTACCCTCCCCTATATAAGCCCCTCCCATCCGGGAGCACCTCAGTTTTTTGCCAGTGTCTAAGGTGTTGGCCAAAGAGTAACATGTGTTTTCACTGGGCTTGCGTACAGGTTCTTTTGGGCCTTAGTAAGCTGTTCCGGATCCCACCAAAAAAGCTTCATAGCTAAACGGTCGGTACCCGGGCCTTGCAGCAGAAGAGCAAGGTTTTGCCTGTAATGGCTCTCTTAGGAGGGCTGGACCCTGGGATCCAGAGCTCTGGTCATACCCACGACCAAGATGTTGTCTGTGCAGGGTGCTATACAGGTCCAGGGGAGTGGAATCCTTGGGAACCCGGTCCCTGAAGGTTTAATTACAATGCCTGCCGTGATAGGTGAAGTTTGGACTTCTGTGGACCAAACAAAGTCCTGCGGCGGGGATCAGGTAAGTGGGGGCCCCCAGGAACTTGGTTCTATTGGGGGACCCCCAAGCCTAATTTGTCTTTCTGTCTGTTACCTAACGGTATTCCCGCTAATATCTGTGTATGCCTGTAACTACTGAAAATGTAAAATTTTAATAGTAGTCAAGAAAAAAAAAAAAAAAAAAGGGACCGCGGTACCTGTGTTAAACCACTAGAGGCCGCTGTAGTCCATTTTTCTTGTCATGTGGATCTTTGGTTTTCTCAAGTCAAAAGATCCAGGCAGTTGGTAAGTTTCTCTGTGGGAATCCACTTCCTCTGCCCTGTTGCTGCGCTCATCCACCGCACAGGCCCTCCAGCAAAAAGGGCCCTGGCTCCTAGTCCCTGTTTGATTTCGAAAAGGGCGCCAATGGCGCACGGGCGCGCGCGCGGGCGCGTGCACGCGCCTCCTATGAAAAAAAGGGGCGGGGCGGGTGGATGACGCTCGATGCGCGCCGCGTCGCTTCTGCGCATGTGCAGGCGTCCCAGCATGGATAAAAGACACAGTACAAGTGTCAGCTGGATGCAAACAGAGCTAGCAACAAACAGTGGCACACAGAGGCGGTTGATGCAGGCATCCCCATAAGAAAGGCACTTTAGTGGACACCAGCTGGTATATAGCAGCAACTGTGTTAGACTATTACCAGCAAAAATTGGTGTATGATGACGGGAATACCTCAGCTTTGTGCTTAAAGGATATGTCGTCCAGACGCTCCGGAAATAGGTCTTCCAGGAAGCCAAAGGGGTCTCCATCGGGCTCTGAGGATATTGGGCATGCTTGTACTGCACCAATCTCCCCTGAGAATTCAGAGGTCAGTAGCCGTAGAAACCCCGCAGGAGTGCCTGGTGCTGCGGCTGTCCCCAGTCCACCTGCTCCTGTATATATAACAGAGGAGGTTTTATCCTCAACTCTGGGAGGATTGGAAGAGAGATTAACAGCATTGATCGCTGCTTCCCTGTCACAGGAAAAGCGCGTCCGATCTCCGTCTCCTCCTTCAGAGTGCCTGTTAGTGGAGGAACAGCCCCACACAGAGATCGACCTACCTGAAGGGGATCAGGATGAGGTTGATTCAGTTATGGAGGAATCAACAGTGGAAGAACCTTTCTCAGCATCTCAGGCTGAAAGATTATGGGTTCAGTCTCTGACTAACATGGTCCGATCAGCATTTAAAATGCCTCTGGCGGAACCACCATCCACTACGGTTTCCTCGCTGGGGTCGCTAAAAGCTCCCCAGGCTGTCTGTTCCTTCCCAATCCACCCTTTATTAGAAGGGCTTATTTACCAGGATTGGGAGCATCCTGATAAAATATTTGCTCCCCCCAAGAGATTTCCGGTGATCTATCCCATGGAGGATAAGTTCATAAAAAAATGGAGGGTCCCTACAGTGGACGCAGCCATCTCTTCTGTTAACAAATCACTGACATGTCCAGTAGATAATGTTCCAATGTTCAAAGACCCAATAGATAAAAAATTGGAGTCTTTACTAAAATCTGCTTTCTCTACAGCAAGCATGGTGACACAACCTGCGGTAGCAGCGATTGGAGTCTGCCAAGCAGTGAAAGATCAGTTGAAACAAGTCTTAAGGGACTTACCAGATCAGCAGGCTCTTGCCCTAGCTGACCTGCCTAGAGCCTTGTGTTTTGCGGTGGACGCCATAAAGGATACAATCCAACAGGCCTCCCGCTTTACGCTGTCTATAGTACATATGCGTAGGCTTCTGTGGCTCAAAAACTGGTCTGCTGAAGCTCCCTGTAAAAAACTGCTGGTTAGCTTCCTATTTCATGGAGAACGCTTATTTTGAGAAGATCTGGACAAATATATCCAGAAAATTTCTGCCGGTAAAAGTTCACTCTTACCGGTTAAGAACAAGGGTAGAAGTCCTTCTTTTAAGAGGCCTACTTCTCCAGTCCCGGGCACATCGGCTGTGAAGCAGTTCCGACGGCCTCCGCGGTCAAATTCAGGGGGCAGAAATCAGGGACAATCACAGGGTAACAAGAAACCCTGGATCAAGAGAGGTACAAAACCTCCCCCCAAGGCATGAAGCGTTGCCCCCACTCAATCGGGTGGGGGGAAGACTTCAGTTGTTCACAGAGACCTGGCGGGACACCATCAGAGACAGATGGGTGCTCTCCGCAGTAAGTCTGGGATACAAGCTGGAGTTAAAAGGCACTCCTCCTGCCCAATTTATGAGGTCAAACGTGCCAAGAGATCCCCAGAAGAGAGGATCCCTCCTTCTGGCACTAGAACAACTATTGCTCCAAGGTGTAATCATGAAGGTTCCCCTGGAAGAAAGCGGATTCGGGTTTTACTCGAACCTTTTCACAGTCCCCAAACCAAATGGGGACGTGAGGCCCATATTAAATCTAAAAGGGCTAAACAAGTTCCTAAATATCAGGACTTTTCGGATGGAGTCGATCCGATCGGTGGCTACCGCCCTACAAGGGCAGGAATTGTTAGCCTCGATCGACATAAAGGATGCTTATCTGCATATTCCCATCTTTCCGGCCCACCAGAAATTTCTACGCTTTGCAGTAGAAGGGCGCCATTTTCAGTTCAGAGCCTTACCTTTCGGTCTGGCCACAGCACCACGAGTGTTCACAAAAATTCTGGCCCCATTATTGGCCAATCTAAGAACACAGGGTGTAACGATAATGGCATATCTAGACGACCTGCTACTAATAGACCACTCAGTGGAAAAGCTGGAAGTAGCTATTCACAAGACAATCAAGTATCTGGAATATCACGGTTGGATTATCAACCGGGACAAGTCAGCTCTAAGACCAGTCAAAAGTCTGGAATACTTAGGGCTAAGGCTGGATTCAAATCAGAGAAAGATTTTCTTACCTCCAGAGAAGGTGTCGTCTTTAAAAGATTTGACCCACTTAGTGGGTACAAAAAGAAAACCATCCATACGCCTCTGCATGAGGCTGCTGGGAAAAATGGTGGCTTCATTCGAAGCGGTACCCTACGGTCAATTCCATTCAAGGAATTTGCAAAGGGCCATACTGTCAGCCTGGAACAAAAAAGTTCAGGCTTTAGACTTACCAATGTCCCTGTCCCCTTCCGTTCGCAAGAGCCTCCATTGGTGGTTGGTGCCCCAGAATCTGGAAAAAGGGAAACCCTTCAGTCTGGTTTCTTGGAAGGTAGTCACTACAGATGCCAGCCTCATAGGCTGGGGGGCAGTACTGGAGCAATGGTCTCTCCAGGGCAAGTGGTCAGAAGCAGAAAAGGCCCTGCCCATCAATCTCTTAGAGATACGAGCAGCCCGGTATGCCCTAGTAGCATGGACATCCAAACTCCAAGGGTCCCCTGTCAGAATTCAATCAGACAATGCCACAGCAGTGGCATATATCAATCACCAGGGTGGCACCAGGAGTCGTGCAGCCCAGAGGGAAGCAAATTGCATCCTGGAGTGGGCAGAAAAATATGTCCCAGCCATATCCGCGGAGTGGAAAATTGGAGAGCGGACTTTTTAAGTCGCCAACAATTATGCCCGGGGGAATGGTCTCTTCACCCCGAGGTTTTCCAGGCAATATGCCAGCGGTGGGGAACACCGGATGTAGATCTGCTAGCATCCAGATTCAACGCAAAGGTGGACAGATTTGTGTCTCGCACAAGGGATCCTCTAGCTTGCGGCTCGGATGCCCTAGTGTTCCCTTGGGATCAGTTCAAGCTGATATATGCATTCCCACCGCCACAATTGTTACCGCGATTACTCCGCAGAATCAGGGTAGAAAAGAAACCAGTGATTCTGGTGGCTCCAGCGTGGCCACGAAGGGCATGGTATGCAGAGATTGTAAAAATGTCAGTGAGGAGTCCTTGGACCCTCCCACATCGTCCGGACCTGCTTTCGCAAGGACCGATATACCACCCTTCCTTACCAGCCCTAGGTTTGACGGCCTGGCTATTGAAGCCCACATTCTGAAAAAGAGAGGGCTCTCTAATTCTGTGGTATCTACCATGATCAATGTCAGGAAGCCGGTATCCAGGCAGATCTATTATAGGATCTGGAAAGCGTACATTACGTGGTGTGAGGCCAAGAGATGGCATCCACGTAAGTACGTGATAGGGAGGATTTTGGACTTCCTACAGTGGGCTGTAGATAGGAAGCTGGCCTTGAGTACTATCAAGGGTCAGATTTCGGCCTTGTCAATATTTTTTCAAAGGCCCTTGGCTTCGCATTCACTAGTCAAAGCTTTCATACAAGGAGTGATGCGTATTAGCCCTCCGGTTAGTATTCCCATATGTCCTTGGGACTTAAACCTGGTTCTGTCAGTTCTACAGAAACAACCGTTTGAACCATTGCAACACATTTCCTTGGTTCTTCTCACCAGGAAATTGATTTTCTTAGTAGCCGTTTGTTCGGCTAAAAGAGTATCGGAATTAGCCGCCTTGTCCTGTAAGGAGCCATATCTGGTTGTCCATAAGGACAGAGTAGTATTACGTCCTCATCCAGCCTTTCTTCCTAAGGTGGTATCGAGGTTTCATTTGAACCAAGATGTGGTTCTTCCTTCTTTTTTCCCCAAACCTAGCTCGGTAGAGGAAAAGTTATTACATTCCTTGGATGTAGTAAGAGCAGTTAAAGCTTATCTAAAAGCCACTGCTCAGATTCGCAGAACGGATACTTTGTTTATTCTGCCGGAAGGCCCTAAAAAGGGTCAGGCAGCATCAAAATCCACTTTAGCCAAGTGGATTCGACAGGTCATAATACAAGCCTATGGCTTGAGAAAGAGACCGCCTCCGTTCAAAGTTAGGGCGCACTCCACAAGAGCAGTTGGAACTTCATGGGCAGTGCATCACCAGGCCTCCCTGGCTCAAGTATGTAAGGCCGCAACATGGTCTTCGGTACACACGTTTACTAGATTCTACCAGGTAGACGTTAGAAGTCAGGAGGATGTCGCCTTTGGGCGCAGTGTGTTGCAGGCCGCAAAAGATCCTCATGCCTGATGGCGCCCAGCTTATGTATCCCTCCCCTCATTTGGCATTGCTTTGGGACGTCCCATTAGTAATGACTAAGTCGCTCTGTGTCCCGTGATGTACGAAAAAGAAAAAGGGATTTTTATAACAGCTTACCTGTAAAATCCTTTTCTTGGAGTACATCACGGGACACAGAGCTCCCACCCCTCTTTTTGGGACACTTATTGCTTGGCTACAAAACTGAGGTGCTCCCGGATGGGAGGGGCTTATATAGGGGAGGGTACTTCCGGTTTGGAATTGGCCAGTGCCAACACCTGAAGGTAATCTATATAACCCATTAGTAATGACTAAGTCGCTCTGTGTCCCGTGATGTACTCCAAGAAAAGGATTTTACAGGTAAGCTGTTATAAAAATCCCTTTATAATCCGTGACTTTCACCACCACCAGTAAGAATTCCTGCTTACCAAAAAGGGATGGTCCCCTATGACAGAGGACCTAAAACAGCCTCAAATGATACTCAGTGGAACCTCCGGATTTCAGCAGATGATGAACTTCAATGGTTTAGTAGCCCGACAGCTCATACAGCCTCATGCGAATGTTCAACATCAACATGAAAAGAAGGAAGGACACCGAATAGTGTAAAATCCTTGGTGTACATTTATTAAAGGAATAATAAATAATTCAATAATAAATGATATCAATAATTCCTAGGTTTTTTCTTATCCATTGATAATCATGTTTTTATAACAGATTTCCGGGATTAATAATATTGACTGTATGATATAATGTGTTGATTGATATTGCGCTGCATTTGATTCTTTCCTCCCCCCTCCCTTCTCCCCCTTTTTTTTTTTTTTTTTTCCTAAGGACATTCAGTTACTGATTTTGTCTTTTGGTTACATTGAACGGGGTGTAGGGAGGGGTGTGACTAAATGATGACAGCTTTTAATCTATGTGGTTTTAGTGTCATTTATTATTAATAACTTTTTAAATACTATTTAGGCAAACTTATTTTATTATTTTTTGTCTATTGTAAATTATGTATGTTTTTTTGATATCGGTATGAACTAGTATGCTCCTTAGTTCCAGTATCAATGTATATATTTTTTCTGTTGTTAGGATTTAACATCCGGAGCAGTTTATTGTCCCATTGCGCCCGCTGCACCCATTGTTTGTGGGTTGCGGCGGAGGTTGTGGGCTTTACTGCTTCCTGTGACACACCTGGGGGGTTCCCTCCCCCTTGGAGAGCGTGCGTATCGTTGCTATGATCCCTGTTGCCATGGTCACGCGGATGTGCGGCACACTCTCTCCCCTTGTGCTTTCGTCATTCCGGTTTAGCGTGATGACGTGCACATAACGTTTTTTTCAAACGAGGCTTGGTTTCCTCGTGGGGAGAGATGCGTGCGCACCCGGCGTTGGACTGGCCTAGCTGCACGTTAGCGAGACGTGGTTGCCTCGCGGCGTGATGCACGTGCGTGCGCGCGCTCTTCTTTGGGTTGGACCTTCCTCTGGTGTGTTCCCTATAAAGAGGGGGTGACGCAGCCCATCGCCCGTGCCCCGAGACGACGTGAATTTTCACGAAACGCGTAGGGCAGGATACGAGCTTTGTGCTGACGTCACCCTCCACTGCTCGGCTTCCACGGACGTATTTGTGTGCCAGCGCCTCTGACCGGTCGGCGCTGACGCACTTTAAGGCTGTCTTTTTAACTGCTTTTGTGAGTATGATTCCATTATTCCTTTAATAAATGTACACCAAGGATTTTACACTATTCGGTGTCCTTCCTTCTTTTCATGTTGATGTTGAACATTCGCATGAGGCTGTATGAGCTGTCGGGCTACTAAACCATTGAAGTTCATCATCTGCTGAAATCCGGAGGTTCCACTGAGTATCATTTGAGGCTGTTTTAGGTCCTCTGTCATAGGGGACCATCCCTTTTTGGTAAGCAGGAATTCTTACTGGTGGTGGTGAAGGTCATGGATTATAAGAAGATTTCTGTTGTTGGCTTTTTTGGACACTTACTCACGGGTGTTTTGTTTATTATGGACTTTTAGACGTGAACCTTGAGAGTTTCATATAGCAGTTGTGGACAATCATCTTATTAACTGTTTAATCATGGTTCACTCACCTTATTATTATTTATAATTTACAGATTTTTCATGGTTCTTCATTGAGTATTTATATGATTTATCACTGTTGGTATTTGGATTTTTTTCAATTATTCAGTGGTGGGCTTATGTTCAGTCATAAGTTAGCGCGACTATATATATATTTTTTCTTATTTACATGCACTGATGATTGTTTTCAGAATAGTTGCTGCTTTCCTTTATTTCCCTTTTTTCTAGTTAAATTTAATTATTTACCAGGTTTTACACTATAGCGCAGTTTCTTTATATTTTTTTCCAATTCTTACATAAACTACCATTAATTGCTGCTTAGTGAGTGGTCGATATTTTGACCAAAATGGATATTTTTGATTTCCGAGCGAATCGGATAGTCAATACGACTGGGGTGTTTGATTCCACCCCGGCCTCGGGAGGTTCTGATATCAGTGGTCTCTTTATGAGACTAAAGAACCTCATGACGACCGAGATACATACTCAGTGGAACATAGCGTTTCTTGAGAATTATATTAGAAATGCTATGGTCCCTAGAAGCCTCCGTTGGGAGGTAAGCCCTCAAAAGGGCGAGTCAGATTTAGAGGTTTGGGCCAAATATTTTAATGAGGCTGGAGTCTCTTTTTTGCGATTTCTGGCTCAACGAAAGAGCGAGAATTTGCAAAGACTCGATACCGAAATTAAAATGGTTAGGGACCTGCTGGCCTCTTCGAAAAATGGAGAGGAATATAGGGAGTGTTCCAACTCTCTCCAAAAAACTTTGGAGAGGGAAGAAAAGGACCAAAAAGTGAAAAAGAAGAAAAAGTACCTTAGAGACTTTGAGGATTATCAGTCTGGTCTGGTTTTTTTGTGGCAGAAGAAGCTGGCAGCTGAGGAGACAAACGAGGTTGTAATGGATACTGCCCCTCAGGGTGTAGTGCCACCCGGTTTGGTTGGCATTCCTCCTATGACTGGTAGGGGAGGGGTTTCTAACCCCCCCATACCGACTCCAGCTCAACGCAATAATAAGGCCAAAACTAAGAATGGGCCCAAACAAGGCACTTTTTCATCTAAAACGCCTAAAAAAATGAAAACTCATAAACCTGATGCACAGTTTCAACACTATCGGGATGAATCTTTGGGAGGTTGGGAGCATCCTTCATCTAGATCCACCCATCATGATGTGGGGTACAACCAGGGATTTATGAGACCCAGCTTTGAGACCAATGGCAGGTGGGAGTATAACACCCCCACCCAAAATCGTTTTTTTCCTTTAACAGACTCACTGGGGCCTCAAGGCCGTGAACCTGTGGAAAGACGATTTGGATTTGACAACCAGGATAGGAATGGTCAGTTCCCTCAGTCTAACTATTATGACAGGGGTTACGATTATTCTAGACCTCCTTACCCCCCAGGTCAATATGACTTTAGACCCAACCCCAGTTGGGGTTTTCCCATGGGCCACCAAGGTCGGTTCGGCCCACCGGAACGAAGAGAGGGATCAGAGGGGGGAGGAGGGCCCAGTTGCTCAAAAAGAAAAAGAATATAGGCACGGGCATCTTTAATTTGAGCCAACAGCCTCTATCAGAATCCGAACAATGCTTGCTGGATAAGGGTTTGAAATTTGCTCCGCCTAGGAGCTTGAGCAAGTTTCAAACCTTTATGGACGTTCACAAGTTTGCGAGAAAGCTCAATATTAAAAGGCATTTTCTGTCTAATCCTATTACGGATAGAGTGAATCCTTTACCTGAGTACAAACATACTGGTTTAGCCAATGCATCCTTGTTCAATCCCCCCGGCTCATTGGCCCCGAGCATTAAAATATTCAGGGACGCGGTACTTAAAGATCTGGAAAAGATCAAGGTAAAAAAGGTCAAGATGCAGAGGAATTTGGAGAGTGGGCTTGAGTCCCTCTGTTCTAACAAATCTCTGGTCATTAGACCCGCAGACAAAGGGGGAGGGATAGTCATTCTCGATAGATGTGACTACCTTAAAGAGTTACACAGGATCGTGGATGACACTGAAACCTATACTCCTCTCAATAGGGATCCTGTCATCAAGTATAAAAGAGAACTTGAAACTATTGTGGATGAGGGATACCGGGAAGGTATTCTCAGTGACAGGGAGAGATTGTTTCTGATACCTTGCGCCCCACGGACTCCCGTCATCTACTATCTCCCGAAGATCCATAAAAGTCTTACTTCCCCCCCGGGACGACCCATCGTTAGTGGGATAGATTCGATTACGTCCCGGGTGGGGAAGTATATTGACTTTTTTCTGCAACCTTTGGTCCAGCAGATCCCCTCTTATGTAAGGGACACTAGACATGTCATTAACTTACTTAAAGACCTTACTCCCACAGAGGGTATATGGATGGTCACGGCAGACGTGACCTCACTTTATACCATCATCCCCCATGAGTGTGGTTTTGAGGCTGTAGAACTGTATTTGACGAGAGGTTCAGACTTGCCACCCCGGCAAATTGAATTTATTGTGACTTTGCTGAAATACGCAGCAAGTCACAATTATTTCTGGTATGATAATCAATTTTTCCGCCAGGACCGTGGTGTGGCGATGGGGGCGAAGTATGCCCCCAGCCTGGCCAATCTTTTTATGGCCAAATGGGAGGAGGACGTGGTCGATGTTTGCCGGAGACCAGAGGTTGTACTCTGGGTAAGGTACATCGACGACGTCCTCCTCCTATGGGACGGTAGTGAACCTGCTTTGCGGGATTACATGCTGTCCCTGAATGATAACAATAGGGGCATTAGATTTTCCTTTGAGGCAAGCCAGGAATCAGTTCACTATCTGGATTTGAAAATTTCAGTGGCTGACAGCAAATTTGTCACGACCACTTATTTCAAACCAACCGATAGAAATTCATATTTCTTTTTCGTACATCACGGGACACAGAGCGACATAGTCATTACTAATGGGTTATATAGATACCGTCAGGTGCTGGCACTGGCAACTTCCAAAACCGGAAGTACCCTCCCCTATATAAGCCCCTCCCATCCGGGAGCACCTCAGTTTTTTGCCAGTGTCTAAGGTGTTGGCCAAGAAGAAACATGTGTTTTTCACTGAGCTTGCATACAGGTTCTTTTGGGCCTCAGTAAGCTATTCCGGATCCGACCAAAAAAGCTTCATAGCTAAACGGTCGGTACCCGGGCCTTGCAGAGAAGAGCAAGGTTTTGCCTGTAATGCTTCTCTTAGGAGAGCTGGACCCTGGGATCCAGAGCTCTGGTCATACCCACGACCAAGATGTTTTCTGTGCAGGGTGCTATACAGGTCCAGGGGAGTGGAATCCTTGGGAACCCGGTCCCTGAAGGTTTGATTACAATGCCTGCCGTGATAGGTGAAGTTTGGCCTTTTGTGGACCAAACAAAGTCCTGCGGCGGGGAACAGGTAAGTGGGGGCCCCCAGGAACTTGGTTCTATTGGGGGACCCCCAAGCCTAATTTGTCTTTCTGTCTGTTACCTAACGGTATTCCCGCTAATATCTGTGCATGCCTGTAACTACTAAAAAAATGTAATAATTTTTAATGGTGGGCAAGAAAAAAAAAAAAAAATGTGTTTTTTTTATTATATATATTTAGTATATTAGACTGCGGTACCTGTGTTTGTCCACTAGAGGCCGCTGTGGAATGTTTTTTCTTGTCGTGTGGACTAGTTTCTTCTCAGAGAACAAAGTCCAGGCAGCTGGTGAGTTCTCCTACAGGAAACTGTTTCCTCTGCCATGTTGCAGTGTTTGTCTATCCCCCGGCCTGCGGCAAAGAGGGGCCCTGGCTCCTGTCCCTGGTTTCCATGTTTGAAATTAGCGCCGAGGGCGCACGTGGCCGCGCGCGTGCGCGTGCACGCGCCTCTATATATAGAGGTGGCCGAAAAAGGGGGCGGAGCCTGGGGGATGACGCTCTGTGCGCGCCGCAGCGCTTCTGCGCATGTGCGGGCGTCCCAGCAGGTTTTTAAAAAAAGCCACATTATTGTAGTAAGCTGGCTATGAAGTACAGAGACAGAGCTGGCAACATTTAAAGGCATACAGCAAGCGGTTGATACAGGCATCCCCTAGAAAGGCACATTAGTAGACACCAACTGTTTATTATAGCAGTATTTATGCTAGACTATTATCAGTAACTGGTGTATTACGGCTGGAATACCTCAGCTTTAGGCTTAGGAATATGCCGTCCAGAAGCTCCGGAACTGAATCTTCCAGGAAGCGAAGGGGGTCTCATCGGGCTCGGAGGATCTTGGGCATACTTCTCTGCACCAGTCTCCCCTGAAGTTCAGAGGTAAGTGACCGTAGAGACCCCGCAGGGGTACTTGGTACTGTGGCTGTCCTCAGTTCACCTGCTCCTGTGTATGTAACAGAGGAGGTTTTTTCCTCAGCTCTGGGAGGATTAGAGAGAGATTGTCAACATTTATCGCTGCCTCCCTGTCAGGGAAAGCACGCCCGATCTCCGTCTCCTCCTTCAGAGTGCCTGTTAGCAGAGCAACAGTCCCATACAGGGATCGACCTGCCTGAAGGGGATCAGGATGAGGTTGATTCTGTTATAGAGGAATCAACAGTGGGGGAACCTTTTCTCAGCATCTCAAGCTGAAAGATTATGGGTTCAGTCTCTGACTAACATGGTCCGATCAGCATTTAAAAATGCACCTTGCGGAACCATCAACCACTACTGTATCCTCGTTGGGGTCGCTAGAAGCCCCCAGACTGTTTGTTCTTTTCCACTTCACCCTTTACTGAAAGGGCTCATTTACCAGGATTGGGAACGTCCTGAGAAAATATTTATTCCCCCAAGAGATTTCCGGTGGTCTATCCCATGGGGATAAGTTCATCAAAAAAAAAAAAAAAATGGAAGGTCCCTACAGTGGACGCAGCCATCTCTTGTATGTATAAATCACTGACATGGCCAGTGGATAATGTCCAAATGTTCAAGAACCCAATAGATAAAAGATTGGAGTCCTTATGAAAATCTGCTTCTTTCTACAGCAAGCTTGGTGATACAACCAGCAGTAGCAGCTATTGGGGTCTGCTAAGCAGTGAAGGATCAGTTGAAACAGGTCTTGAGGGACTTGACAGATCAGCAGGCTTTGCCCTAGCTGATCTACCTAGAGCCTTAGGCTTTGCGGTTGACGCCATAGAGGATTCAGTCCATCAGGCCTCCCGCCTTACGCTGTCTATAGTACATATGCGTAGGCTCCTATGGCTCAAAAACTGGTCTGCTGAAGCTCCCTGTAAAGAATGGCTGGTTAGCGTCCCATTTCATGGTGAACGCTTATTCAGGGAAAACCTGGACAAATATATCCAGAAAATTTCCAGCGGTAAAAATACGCTCTTGCCGGTTAAAAGCAGAGTTAGAGGTCCCTCTTTAAGAGGCCTGCTTCTCCAGTCCCTGCCTCGGTCAAATCCCGGGGGTAAAAAACAGGGACAGTAGCAGGGTAATGAGAAACCCTGGGTCAGGGGAGGTACAAAACCTCCCCCAAAGTTAAATTCATGGAAGCCCCCACTCAGTCGGGTGGGGGGAGGACTCCAGTTGTTCGCAAGAGACCTGGCGGGACACGATCAAGACAGATAGGTGCTCTCCGCAGTAGGTTTGGGATACAGTTTGGAGTTAAAAGACTCTCCTCCTTCCCATTTTTGAGGTCAAACGTGCCAAGGGATCCCCGGAAGAGAGAGTCCCTCCTGTTGGCACTAGAACAACTATTGCTCCAAGGAGTAATTATGGAGGTTCCCCTGGAAGAATGAGGGTTCGGGTTTTACTCAAACCTCTTTACAGTCCCGAAGCAAACGCGGACGGGAGGCCCATATTAATTCTAAAAGGGCTATACAAATTCCTGTATATCAGGACTTTCCGATGGAGTCGATCCGATCGGTGGCCACTGCCCTACAAGGGGAGGATTGGTTAGCCACGATCGACATCAAAGATGCTTATTTGCACATTCCCATCTTTCCAGTCCACCAAAAATTTCTACGCTTTGCAGTAGAAGGGCGCCATTTTCAGTTCAGAGCCTTACCCTTCGGTTTGGCCACAGCACCACGAGTGTTTACAAAAATTCTGGCCCTTTATTGGCCAATCTAAGAACACAAGGTGTAATGATAATGGCATATCTGGATGACTTGTTGCTGATAGACCACTCAGTGAAAAAACTAGACGTGGTCGTTCACAAGACGATCAAGTATCTGGAATCTCACGGTTGGATTATCAACCGAGACAAGTCAGCCCTAAAAACCAGTCAAAAGTCTGGAATACTTGGGGCTAAGGTTGGATTCAGGCCAGAGAAAAATATTCTTGCCTCGAGGAAAGGTGTTGTCTTTGAAAGATTTGATCCACTTAGTGGGTACAAAAAAGACAGCCGTTCATACGCCTGTATATGAGGCTGCTGGGAAAAATGGTGGCATCATTCGAAGCAGTACCCTACGGTCAGTTCCATTCAAGGAATTTGCAAGGGGCCATACTGTCAGCCTGGAACAAAAAAGTTCAGGCCCTAGACTTACAATGTCCTTGTCCCCTTCCGTTCGCAAGAGCCTCCGTTGGTGGTTGGTTCCCCAGAATCTGGAAAAAAGGAAATCCTTCAGTCCGATTTCTTGGAAGGTGGTCACTACAGATGCCAGCCTTATAGGCTAGGGAGCAGTACTGGAGCAATAGTCTCTCCAGGGCAGATGGTCGGATGCAGAAAAGGCCCTGCCCATCAATCTCTTAGAGATACGAGCAGCCCGGTATGCCCTAGTAGCATGGACATCCAAACTCCAAGGGTCCCCTGTCAGAATTCAATCAGACAATGCCACAGCAGTGGCATATATCAATCATCAGGGGGGCACCAGGAGTCGTGCAGCCCAGAGGGAAGTAAATTACATCCTGAAATGGGCAGAAAAATATGTCCCAGCCATATCTGCGGTATTCATTCCAGGAGTGGAGAATTGGAAGGCGGACTTTCAGCAATTAGGCCCAGAGGAAGGGTCCCTTCACCCCGAGGTTTTCTGGACAATATGTCAGCGGTGGGGAACATCGGATGTAGATCTTCTAGCATCCAGATTCAACGCAAAGGGGGACAGGTTTGTCTCTCGGACAAGGGATCCCCTAGCTTGCGGCTCGGATGCCCTAGTGTTCCCTTGGGATCAGTTCAAGCTGATATATGCATTCACACCGCCACAATGGTTACCTCGATTACTCCACAGAATCAGGGTAGAAAAGAAACCAGTGATTCCGGTGGCTCCAGCGTGGCCCCGAAGAGCGTGGTACGCGGAGATTGTAAAATTTCAGTGGGGAGTCCTTGGACTCTCCCACGTCGTCCGGCTTTCGCAAGGACCGATATACCACCCTTCCTTACCAGCCCTAGGTTTGACGGCCTGGCTATTGAAGCCCACGTTCTAAAGAAGAGAGGGCTCTCTAATGCTGTGGTATCTACCATGATCAATGCCAGGAAGCCGGTATCCAGGCAGATCTACTATAGAATCTGGAAGGCGTACATCGCCTGGTGTGAGGCCAAGAAATGGCATCCACGTAAATACGTAATAGGTAGGATTCTGGACTTCCTACAATGGGCTGTAGATAGGAAGCTTGCCTTGAGTACTATCAAGGGTCAGATTTCGGCCTTGTCAATATTTTTTCAAAGGCCCTTGGCTTCGCATTCACTAGTCAAAGCCTTTATACAAGGAGTGATGCGTATTAGTCCTCCGGTTAATATTCCCATATGTCCATGTGATCTAAACTTGGTTCTGTCGGTTCTACAGAAACAACCATTTGAACCATTACAGCATATTTCCTTGGTGCTTCTCACCAGGAAATTGATTTTTCTAGTAGCCATTTGTTCGGCTAAAAGAGTATCGGAATTAGCAGCTATGTCCTGTAAAGAGCCATATCTGGTTATCCATAAGGACAGAGTAGTGTTACGTCCTCATCCAGCCTTTCTTCCTAAGGTGGTATCGAGGTTTCATTTTGAACCAAGATGTGGTTCTTCCTTCTTTTTTCCCCAAACCTACTTCGGTAGAGGAAAAGTTATTGCATTCTTTGGATGTAGTAAGAGCAGTTAAAGCTTATCTAAAAGCCACTGCTCAGATTCGCAGAACGGATACTTTGTTTATTCTGCCGGAAGGCCCCAGAAGGGGTCAGGCAGCGTCAAAATCTACTTTAGCCAAGTGGATTCGACAGGTCATAATACAAGCCTATGGCTTGAGAAGGAGACCGCGTCCGTTCAAAGTTAGAGCGCACTCCACGAGAGCAGTTGGAACTTCATGGGCAGTGCATCACCAGGCCTCCCTGGCTCAAATCTGTAAGGCCGCAACATGGTCTTCAGTACACACGTTTACTAGGTTCTACCAGGTGGACGTTAGAAGTCAGGAGGATGTCGCCTTTGGGCGCAGTGTGTTGCAGGCCGCAAAAGATCCTCATGTCTGATAGCGCTCAGCTTATGTATGGTGTATCCCCCCCCTCATTGGGCATTGCTTTAGGACATCCCATTAGTAATGACTATGTCGCTCTGTGTCCCGTGATGTACGAAAAAGAAAATAGGATTTTTATAACAGCTTACCTGTAAAATCCTTTTCTTGGAGTACATCACGGGACACAGAGCTCCCGCCCCTCTTTGGGGACACTTATTGCTTTGCTACAAAACTGAGGTGCTCCCGGATGGGAGGGGCTTATATAGGGGAGGGTACTTCCGGTTTTGGAAGTTGCCAGTGCCAGCACCTGACGGTATCTATATAACCCATTAGTAATGACTATGTCGCTCTGTGTCCCGTGATGTACTCCAAGAAAAGGATTTTACAGGTAAGCTGTTATAAAAATCCTATTATCCCGATTGACAGCTGCCATTATGCCCCTTGGCTGAAGGCTGTCCCTCGGGGACAACTCACTAGACTGAGACGTAATTGTACAGATTTAGAGGCTTTCAAAGGCCAGGCCGAGATCCTCTCTAAGAGATTTGTGGATAAAGGTTATCAACAAACTGACATGTCTCGATTGATACAATCTGTGAGTGAGGTTGATCGAGGATCACTTTTGGTTGATAAGGAGAGGGTGGTGAGGGATGGTAAGTTTTCTCTTCCATTTATCACCACTTTCTCCATGCAGCATCAGACCATCAAAAGCCTTATACGCAGGCACTGGCATGTCTTAACCAGTGACTTAGTGTTGGCACCTTCTCTTCCAGAAAAACCAGTTATTGTGTTTAGAGGTGCTTCAACACTTTCCAATAGAGTGGCCCCAAGTGTCCAGGATCCCCCACGGGCCAATAGGACATTCTTAGAGAACCTGACAGGGTATTATAGATGTAAGAAATGCCAAGTGTGCAGCTTGAATAGCTGCAGGGACAGGAAGATCAGTCATTTTTCTTCAACAAGTACTGGCCGAACCTATGAAATCATACCTTTTATAACATGCTCATCTTTGGGGGTTGTCTACCTCATACAGTGCCCTTGTGGTCTCCAATATGTGGGGAGGACCAAAAGGGCAGTAAGGGTAAGACTTAATGAGCATATAGCTAATATACGGAAAGGATTCGATAAGCACTCTGTATCCCGGCACTATGATCAGGTCCATAAGAGGGACCCGTCTGGTACGCTATTTATTGCAATTGACAAATACAGACCTCACTGGAGAGGCAGTTCGCTTGTTAGAGAAATCTCTAAGCAGGAAATGGCATGGGTGTACAGGTTGAGAACTTATGTTCCATTTGGTCTCAACGTTGACACCGATGTCAATGCCTTTATCAATAATTCCTAGGTTTTTTCTTATCCATTGATAATCATGTTTTTATAACAGATTTCCGGGATTAATAATATTGACTGTATGATATAATGTGTTGATTGATATTGCGCTGCATTTGATTCTTTCCTCCCCCCTCCCTTCTCCCCCTTTTTTTTTTTCCTAAGGACATTCAGTTACTGATTTTGTCTTTTGGTTACATTGAATGGGGTGTAGGGAGGGGTGTGACTAAATGATGACAGCTTTTAATCTATGTGGTTTTAGTGTCATTTATTATTAATAACTTTTTAAATACTATTTAGGCAAACTTATTTTATTATTTTTTGTCTATTGTAAATTATGTATGTTTTTTTGATATCGGTATGAACTAGTATGCTCCTTAGTTCCAGTATCAATGTATATATTTTTTCTGTTGTTAGAATTTAACATCCGGAGCAGTTTATTGTCCCATTGCGCCCGCTGCACCCATTGTTTGTGGGTTACGGCGGAGGTTGTGGGCTTTACTGCTTCCTGTGACACACCTGGGGGGTTCCCTCCCCCTTGGAGAGCGTGCGTATCGTTGCTATGATCCCTGTTGCCATGGTCACGCGGATGTGCGGCACACTCTCTCCCCTTGTGCTTTCGTCATTCCGGTTTAGCGTGATGACGTGCACATAACGTTTTTTTCAAACGAGGCTTGGTTTCCTCGTGGGGAGAGATGCGTGCGCACCCGGCGTTGGACTGGCCTAGCTGCACGCTAGCGAGACGTGGTTGCCTCGCGGCGTGACGCACGCGCGTGCGCGCGCTCTTCTTCGGGTTGGACCTTCCTCTGGTGTGTTCCCTATAAAGAGGGGGTGACGCAGCCCATCGCCCGTGCCCCGAGACGACGTGAATTTTCACGAAACGCGTAGGGCAGGATACGAGCTTTGTGCTGACGTCACCCTCCACTGCTCGGCTTCCACGGACGTATTTGTGTGCCAGCGCCTCTGACCGGTCGGCGCTGACGCACTTTAAGGCTGTCTTTTTAACTGCTTTTGTGAGTATGATTCCATTATTCCTTTAATAAATGTACACCAAGGATTTTACACTATTCGGTGTCCTTCCTTCTTTTCATGTTGATGTTGAACATTCGCATGAGGCTGTATGAGCTGTCGGGCTACTAAACCATTGAAGTTCATCATCTGCTGAAATCCGGAGGTTCCACTGAGTATCATTTGAGGCTGTTTTAGGTCCTCTGTCATAGGGGACCATCCCTTTTTGGTAAGCAGGAATTCTTACTGGTGGTGGTGAAAGTCACGGATTATAAGAAGATTTCTGTCGTTGGCTTTTTTGGACACTTACTCACGGGTGTTTTGTTTATTATGGACTTTTAGACGTGAACCTTGAGAGTTTCATATAGCAGTTGTGGACTATCATCTTATTAACTGTTTAATCATGGTTCACTCACCTTATTATTATTTATAATTTACAGATTTTTCATGGTTCTTCATTGAGTATTTATATGATTTATCACTGTTGGTATTTGGATTTTTTTCAATTATTCAGTGGTGGGCTTATGTTCAGTCATAAGTTAGCGCGACTATATATATATTTTTTCTTATTTACATGCACTGATGATTGTTTTCAGAATAGTTGCTGCTTTCCTTTATTTCCCTTTTTTCTAGTTAAATTTAATTATTTACCAGGTTTTACACTATAGCGCAGTTTCTTTATATTTTTTTCCACTTGGAAACTTCACTTTGCACCTTGACAGTTGGCCAGCTTGCACCAGTGTTGCTAGGGGCAACAGCATGCACTTCCCCTTTAACTTGGTTCAGTGCGGCCAAGTGCATCTTGCACCAGACTGGGGCTTGTTCTGTCGGTAACAACCCTTCCAGCCACAAAGTTCTGTCTATCAGCTCAGAAAACTTTGCTTCCTTCTTGCGTTTTGACCGCCCCATCTCTGCAATCAGGCCAACAATGTTTTTTAACACAGTTCCTATTAACACAGGAAAATTTGAGGTACTGTCTCCCAGACTTAAAAACAGCACACTTTCACATGCAGACTTCACTCTTTGCGATTCCGCTTGAACCATCCACTCACTGGACCTTCCTAAGTGGATACATCTTCCCAGGCCACGCTGAGCTCACTTCCACAGGTACACCACCTGTATTCAACACAGTCCATTAATTGAACGCCTGTGCAATGCAGTTTGCCTGGCTGCCCATCACTGTAATGATGCAAAACACACAGTTTCTTTTTACTCACTGTTTTTGGTATGCGTGGATCTGTAACTCTTCCAAAACCTGCCCGAAGCAATACCTCCACCATATGTAAGATTAGGGGTTGTTAGCTCTCGTGGTGGATGCGTTTTTTCAGTGATTCAGGTCAGTCAGGAACTCTGTTTAAGGGCATGGTAGCCCATTTTTATTTAAAAGCACAAAAGTTCACCAATACATCTGTAGCATTCACAGGGGGGTTCCACCATTCCTGTATCTTGCATACTCAACAGTTTAGCCTCCTAGCTTTACCTTCTTGCTATCTGGCTGTTTCAGGCCTTTAGCCTAGGCCTTAGGTCTGAAAGTTCTCCCACTTAAAAAGAAAAGAGAGGCCTGTAATTGTCATCATAGGTAAACCTCAACTATGAGAGACAAAATGTGGAAACAAATCCAGACAATCACATTGTCTGATTTGGAAATATTTTTTTTTGCAAATTATGGTGGAAAATAAGTATTTGGTCAATATCAAAAGTTCATCTCAATACTTTTTTATATATCCTTTGTTGACAATTGCAGAGGTCAAACCTTTTCTGTAAGTCTTCACAAGGTTGTCACACACTGTTGCTGGTATGTTGTCCCATTCCTCTATGCAGATCTCCTCTAGAGCAGTGATGTTTTGGGGCTGTCGCTGGACAACACAGACTTTCAACTCCCTCCAAAGGTTTTCTATGGGGTTGAGATCTGGAGACTGGCTAGGCCACTCCAGGGCCTTAAAATGCTTCTTACGAAGCCACTTTTTCGTTGCCCGGGTGGTGTGTTTGGGATAATTTTCATGCTGAAAGACCCAGCCACATTTCATCTTCAATGCCCTTGCTGATGGGAGGAGGTTTGCACTCAAAATCTCACGATACATGGCCCCATTCATTCTTTCATGTACACGGATCAGTCGTCCTGTTCCCTTTGCAGAGAAACAGCCCCAAAGCATGATGTTGCCACCCCCATGCTTCACAGTAGGTATGGTGTTCTTTGGTTACAACTCAGCATTCTCTCTCCTCCTAACACGATTAGTTGTGTTTCTACCAAACAGTTTTACTTTGGTTTCATCTGACCATATGACATTCTCCCAATCCTCTTCTGGATCATCCAAATGCTCTCTAGCAAACCTCAGTCGGGCCCGGACATGTACTGGCTTAAGCAGGGGGACACGTCTGGCACTGCAGGATCTGTGTCCCTGGCAGCGTAGTGTGTTACTGATGGTAGCCTTTGCTACATTGGTCCCAGCTCTCTGCAAGTCATTCACTAGGTCCCCCGTATGGTTCTGGGATTTTTGCTCACCGTTCTTGTGATCATTTTGACCCCACGGGGTGAGATCTTGCGTGGAGCCCCAGATCGAGGGAGATTATCAGTGGTCTTGTATGTCTTTCATTTTCTAATTATTGCTCCCACAGTTGATTTCTTCACACCAAGCTACTTGCCTATTGCAGATTCAGTCTTCCCAGCCTGGTGCAGGTCTAGAATTTTGTTTCTGGTGTCCTTCGACAGCTCTTTGGTCTTCACCATAGTGGAGTTTGGAGTGTGACTGTTTGAGGTTGTGGACAGGTGTCTTTTATACTGATAAACAGGTGCCATTAATACAGGTAATGAGTGGAGGACAGAGGAGCCTCTTAAAGAAGAAGATACAGGTCTGTGAGAGCCAGAAATCTTGCTTGTTTGTAGGTGACCAAATACATATTTCTTGTTCATACATCACGGGACACAGAGCAGCATAGTCATTACTATGTGGGTTATATAGAATTACCTTCAGGTGCTGGCACTGGCAACTTCCAAAACAGGAAGTACCCTCCCCTATATAAACCCCTCCCATCCGGGAGTACCTCAGTTTTTTGCCAGTGTCTAAGGTGTTGGCCAAGGTTAACATGTATTCATCTGGGCTTGTGTACAGGTTCTCTGGGCCTTAGCAAGCTATTCCGGATCCGACCAAAAAAGCTTCATAGCTAAACGGTCGGTACCCGGGCCTTGCAGAGAAGAGCAAGGTTTTGCCTGTAATGCCTCTCTTAGGAGGGCTGGACCCTGGGATCCAGAGCTCTGGTCATACCCAAAACCAAGAGGCTATCTGTGCAGGGTGCTATACAGGTCCAGGGGAGTGGAATCCTTGGGAACCCGGGGAAAAGGTAAGTGGGGGCCCCTCAGGAACTTGGTTCTATTGAGGGGACCCCCAAGCCTAATATGTCTTTCTGCCTGTTACCTAAAAGGTATTCCCGCTAATAGCTGTATATGCCTAAGAAATCCTAGAAATGTTTTTTCATAAAGGAAGTTTTAAAAACTGTAAACCTGGAAATGTTTTTCATAAAGGAGGTTTTAAAAAAAAAAAAAAGACAAAAGTGCGGTACCTGTGTTTGTCCACTAGAGGCCGCTGTGGAACGTCTTTTTTCTTGGGACTATTCCTTCCAGGGTAAAAGTCCAGGCAGATGAGTGAGCTCTCTATCAGGGAAGCTGCATTCCTCTGTCATGCTGCCAAGTAGTTTCCTTCCATCCCCGAGTCCTGGTGAAACAGGGACCCTGGCTCCTCTCCCTACATGGCGCCAAGAGCGCACACGTGCACGCACGCGCGCGCGCACACACGCTTTCTTTTTAAAAGATTTAGCTTCAAAAAAGGGGGCGGAGCCTGGCGGATGACGCGCTCTGTGCGCCCAGCGCTTCTGCGCATGTGCGGGCGTCCCAGCAAGATAAAAGGACTCAGTCCACGCTGCTTGCTATGGACACAGAGCATGAAAAGGAGCTGGTAGCATGGTATAGGGGCTTACAGCGGGCGGTTGATACAGGCATCCCCAGAAAGACGCATTAGTAGACACCCACTGATGTACATAGCAGCAAAATTGCATTAGACTATTTCAGTAAGGGGTGTATTGCGGCTGGAATACCTCAGCTTTGAACTAAGGAATATGCCGCCTAAAAAACTCTGAGATATACCTCTCAGGAAGTGTAGGGGGTCTCCATCGGGCTCTGAGGATCTGGAGCAGTCATCTGCACCCTCCTCCCCTGAGAAATCAGAGGTTAATACCCATAAGGAACCCCCGGGAGTGCCAGGTACTGCGGCTGTCCTCAGTCCACCTGCTCCTGCATATATAACAGAGGAGGTTTTTTCCTCAACTCTGGAGGGATTGGAGCAGAGATTGGCAGCATTGATCGCTTCTTCTCTACAGGAAAGAAAGCGCGCCAGATCTCCATCACCTCCATTAGAGTGCCTGTTGGCAGAGCAACAGTCCCAGGAAGGGACCGACCTACCTGAAGGGGATCAGGAGGAGGTTAACTCTGTTTTTGAGGAATCGACAGTAGATGAACCATTTTCAGCATCACAGACTGAAAGATTGTGGGTCCAGACCCTAACTGACATGGTTCGATCTGCATTTAAAATGCCTCTTGTTGAAACATCAACTACTGCTGTCTCCTCATTGGGGTCGCTAAAAGCTCCCCAGGTTAATTGCTCCTTTCCAATACATCCATTATTGGAAGGACTTATATACCAGGACTGGGAACATCCTGATAAACTATTTGTTCCGCCTAAAAAATTTCCGGTGATCTATCCCATGGAGGAAAAGTTCACCCAGAGATGGAATGTTCCTACGGTGGATGCAGCCATCTCTTCTGTGAACAAATCACTGACATGTCCAGTAGATAATGTTCAAATGTTCAAAGATCCAGTGGATAAAAAATTGGAATCTTTATTAAAATCTGCTTTTTCCACAGCAGGGGCTGTTACACAGCCAGCAGTGGCAGCTATTGGGGTCTGCCAAGCTTTAAAGGATCAAATGAAAATGGTCCTGAGGGATTTGCCAGACCAGCAGGCCCAGGCTCTGGCTGATCTGCCTAGAGCATTATGCTTTGCGGTTGACGCCATCAAGGATTCTATCCATCAGGCCTCCCGCCTCACGCTGTCTTTGGTACATATGCGTAGGCTTCTGTGGCTCAAAAACTGGTCTGCTGAAGCTCCCTGTAAGAAGCTCTTAGTTAGCTTCCCATTTCATGGGGAACGCCTTTTTGGCGAGGACCTGGATAAGTATATCCAGAAGATTTCCAGTGGTAAAAGTACTCTCTTACCGAGTAAGAAGAGGTCTAGGGGTCCATCTTTTAAGAGGACTACCTCTCCTATCCCTGCGACGTCGGCTACTAAGCAGTTCCGACGGCCTCCTCGGTCAAACTCAGGGGGTAAAAATCAGGGACAGTCACAGGGTAATAAGAAACCCTGGATCCGAAGGGGTACTAAACCAGCCTCCAAGTCAAGCCTATGAAGGGCTGCCTCCACTCAAACGGGTGGGGGGAAGACTTCAGTTGTTCACAGAGACCTGGCGGGAGACGATCAAAGACAGATGGGTGCTCTCCGCAGTAACTCTAGGATACAAGTTGGAGTTAAAAGAGTCTCCTCCTTCCCATTTTATGTGGTCAGGCATGCCAAGAGACCCTCTGAAAAGAGGGTCTCTCCTATTGGCGTTAGAACAACTATTGCTCCAAGGAGTAATTATGGAGGTTCCTATGGAAGAGTGGGGGTTGGGTTTCTACTCAAACCTTTTCACAGTCCCGAAGCCAAACGGGGACATAAGACCCATATTGGACCTAAAGAGTCTAAACAAATTTCTAAACGTCCGGTCTTTCCGGATGGAGTCGATCCGATCGGTCACCGCTGCCCTACAAGGGGAGGAATGGTTAGCCTCGATCGACATCAAAGATGCTTACTTGCATGTTCCCATCTTTCCAGGTCATCAAAAATTTCTACGCTTTGCAGTAGAAGGGCGCCATTTTCAGTTCAGAGCCTTACCATTCGGTCTGGCCACAGCACCACGAGTGTTCACAAAAATTCTGGCCCCACTGTTGGCCGATCTAAGAACACGAGGTGTAACGATAATGGCATACCTAGACGACCTGTTGTTGATGGACCACTCAGTTGCCAAGCTAGAAGTGGTAATTGTCGATACAATCAAGTATCTAGAATCTCACGGTTGGGTCATCAACCTGGACAAGTCAGCCCTACAGCCAGTGAAAAACCTGGTATATCTAGGGCTACGGCTGGATTCAGACCAGAGGAAGATTTTCTTACCTCTAGACAAGGTATCCTCTTTGAGGGGCTTGGTCCGTCTGCTTTGTGCAAAAAGACAGCCGTCCATACGCCTGTGCATGAGGCTGCTAGGAAAGATGGTAGCATCATTCGAAGCTGTGCCATACGCCCAATTCCACTCAAGGAATTTACAGAGGGCCATATTGTCAGCCTGGAACGGAAAAGTTCAGGCTCTAGACTTCCCGATGGCTTTGTCCCCTTCCGTTCGGAAGAGTCTCTGCTGGTGGTTGATCCCCCAGAATCTCCAGAAGGGAAAACCCTTCAGCCCGATATCTTGGAAGGTGGTCACTACAGATGCCAGCCTTATAGGCTGGGGGGCAGTACTGGAGCAATGGTCTCTCCAGGGCAGATGGTCAAATGTAGTAAAAACCCTGCCCATCAATCTCTTAGAGATACGAGCAGCCCGGTACGCCCTAGTAGCCTGGACATCCAGACTCCAAGGGTCCCCTGTCAGAATTCAATCAGACAATGCCACAGCAGTGGCATAAATCAATCATCAGGGAGGCACCAGGAGTCGTGCAGCCCAGAGGGAAGTAAGTCACATCCTGGAATGGGCAGAAAAGCATGTCCCATGTATATCAGCTGTCTTCATTCCAGGGGTGGAGAATTGGAAGGCGGACTTTCTGAGTCGCCAACAGTTATGCCCAGGGGAATGGTCCCTTCATCCCGAGGTCTTCCGAGCAATATGTCAGCGGTGGGGAACACCGGATGTAGATCTGCTAGCATCCAGATTCAACGCAAAGGTGGACAGATTTGTCTCCCGGACAAGGGATCCCCTCGCTTGCGGCTCGGATGCTCTGGTGTTCCCTTGGGATCAGTTCAGACTGATATATGCATTCCCTCCGCTACAATTGTTGCCTCGACTCCTTCGCAGAGTCAGGTTGGAGAAGAAGCCGGTGATCCTGGTGGCTCCAGCGTGGCCCCGAAGGGCCTGGTACGCGGAGATCATCAAAATGTCTGTGGGGAGTCCTTGGACCCTTCCACGTCGTCCGGACCTGCTTTCGCAAGGACCGATATACCACCCTTCCTTACTAACTCTAAGTTTAACGGCCTGGCTATTGAATCCCACATCCTAAAGAAGAGAGGTCTCTCTAACTCTGTGGTATCAACTATAATCAATGCCAGGAAGCCTGTATCCAGGCAGATCTACTATAGAGTTTGGAAGGCGTACATCACTTGGTGCGAGGCCAGAAAATGGCATCCACGTAAGTACGTTATAGGCAGAATTCTGGACTTCCTGCAGTGGGCTGTAGACAGGAAGTTTGCCTTAAGTACTATCAAGGGCCAGGTTTCGGCCTTATCAATACTATTTCAAAGGCCCCTGGCTATGCATTCACTTGTCAAAACCTTTATGCAAGGGGTGACTCGTATTATTCCATCGATTAAAGCTCCCATATGCCCATGGGATCTAAATTTGGTTCTGTCGGTTCTGCAGAAGCAGCCGTTTGAACCTTTGCGGCACATTTCCTTGGTTCTACTCACCAGAAAATTGATATTTTTAATAGCCATATGCTCGGCTAGAAGAGTGTCGGAATTAGCCGCCATGTCCTGTAAAGAGCCATATCTGGTTATCCATAAGGACAGAGTAGTATTACGCCCTCACCCAGCCTTTCTTCCTAAGGTGGTATCGAGGTTTCACTTGAACCAGGATGTGGTTCTTCCTTCTTTTTTCCCCAAACCAAGCTCGGTAGAGGAAAAGTTATTGCATTCTTTGGATGTAGTAAGAGCAGTTAAAGCTTATCTAAAAGCCACTGCTCAGATTCGTAGAACGGATTCTTTGTTTGTTCTGCCGGAAGGCCCCAGAAAGGGTCAGGCAGCATCAAAATCTACTTTAGCCAAGTGGATTCGACAGGTCATAATACAAGCCTATGGCTTGAGAAGTAGACCGCCTCCGTTCAAAGTTAGGGCGCACTCCACGAGAGCAGTTGGAACTTCATGGGCAGTGCATCACCAGGCCTCCCTGGCTCAAATTTGTAAGGCCGCAACATGGTCTTCAGTACACACGTTTACTAGGTTCTACCAGGTGGACGTTAGAAGTCAGGAGGATGTCGCCTTTGGGCGCAGTGTGTTGCAGGCCGCAAAAGATCCTCATGCCTGATGGCGCCCAGCTTATGTATGGTGTATCCCCCCCCTCATTTGGCATTGCTTTGGGACGTCCCACATAGTAATGACTATGCTGCTCTGTGTCCCGTGATGTATGAACAAGAAAGTAGGATTTTTAAAACAGCTTACCTGTAAAATCCTTTTCTTGGAGTACATCACGGGACACAGAGCTCCCACCCCTCTTTTGGGGACACGTATTGCTTTGCTACAAAACTGAGTTACTCCCGGATGGGAGGGGCTTATATAGGGGAGGGTACTTCCTGTTTTGGAAGTTGCCAGTGCCAGCACCTGAAGGTAATTCTATATAACCCACATAGTAATGACTATGCTGCTCTGTGTCCCGTGATGTACTCCAAGAAAAGGATTTTACAGGTAAGCTGTTTTAAAAATCCTACTTTTCCACCATAATTTGCAAAAAAAAATCTTTCCAAATCAGACAATGTGATTGTCTGGATTTGTTTCCACATTTTGTCTCTCATAGTTGAGGTATACCTATGATGACAATTACAGGCCTCTCTCATGTTTTTAAGTGGGAGAACTTGCACAATTGGTGGCTGACTAAATACTTTTTTGCCCCACTGTATATATACATATATACACACACACACAACTCCTGGGATGCATATATATATATATATATATATATATATATTGTGACAGCAGGAAGGTAAAGTCACCTGGTTGCATCCAGGGGGGTAGATATATTTCGCCCAGATTCAGGCTTTACGCCGACTTATACAACTAGGTGGAGAGTTGTATAAGCCCAGCTGAGGCTAGTGGGCTCATGGATGACTCATACCTCTAGGGAGAGTGTGGGGCGTCGTGCAGACAGGGAGTTGATGAGACCAGCTGAAGCTTGTCAGCTCATTTAGGCCTCTATAAGAACTCCCAGCTTCATTAGATGTTAGCTCATGCCTGGACCCAGACCTGTGTGGACTGTCTAGGGAGAGTGAACCCCTGTGCGGTGAGACAAAGCCTGTGTGGCTATTTGCTTGGACATTTAAAACCAGGGACTTAGGGACTAGGACAGCACTAGGCTGATCCCAGTTGTTAGTTAGGAAACCTGTATGTTTCTTTTGCTTTGCTGTGTTTTGTCACTGTAAATAGAAAATAAACCGCACCTTTTTGATTTTGAAAACCACAACCTCCGTTTGCTGGGCCTGTTTTTGTGTGGGGAGCCCATCTCAGGGGTCACACACACCCGCTGCCGAGCTAACCCCCTCACAGTTGGTGGAGAATGCGGGCAGTTTTTTTTTAAGCCAGCATGGAGGAGATACTGAAGCAGCTGGCTCTAGCAAATGCCAATCAACAGCAGAAAAATGCAGGTTTGCAAAAGAGCCTTGCAGCTCATCAACAGAGCCTTGCAGCTCAACAACAGAACTTCGCAGCCCAGCAGCAAGCTCATCAACAGAGCCTTGCAGCCCAGCAGCAGACAAACGCAACTTTGCAACAGAGTCTGGAGGCTCAGCAACAAGCCCAGCAGCAATCTGAGGCCCGCTTCATAGACCTGTTGCAGAAGCAAGAGCAGAGACTACAACAACAGATGGAAGCAGTAATGCAGCAACGTCCGCAGACCAGTGAGGAAAGCCGTCCCACTAATACCGCGTCCTTTGGGGTGAGTCGTTTATTGACAAAAATGACTGGAGAGGATGATCCAGAGGTATTTTTGACCACATTTGAAAGGACCGCTGAAAGAGAAAAGTGGCCTGAGGAGCAGTGGGCTGGACTGGTGGCTCCTCTGTTAACTGGTGAATCGCAGAAAGCTTACTATGACCTAGAGCCTAACCAAGCAAAAGACTATGTGATGCTAAAAGCTGAAATATTGGCAAGGCTGGGTGTCACCCAGGCTGTCCGGGCTCAGCGTGTGCATAACTGGACTTTCCAGCTTGGAAAACCCCCCAGGTCTCAAATGTATGATCTCATTCACCTGAGCAGAAAGTGGCTACAGCCAGAGACTTTGTCCGCACCAAAGATTGTGGAACGTGTTGTAATGGATCGGTTTTTGAGAGCTCTTCCTACTGCCATCCAAAAGTGGGTAAGCCATGGAGACCCAGAGACGGCCGATGGTCTTGTGGATCGTGTGGAGAAATACTTGGCTACAGAGAACCTGACGGCCTCTTCCAGAGACACTCGGACTTTCCACCCTAAGACCAGACCATCCCCAGGGGCGGATAAGAGGATTCCAAGGGGTGAGGGTGGAGAGAGTGAGAGGGTGGGAGCTCTACCCCAAGTTTGGCGAGAACAGCCTGGGAAATCAGCGGCTCAAGAGGCCGCAAGAAGGATCGTTTGCTACCGCTGCCGGCAAGCGGGACATATTGCAGCCAATTGCCCGGTTGTGGAGGAACCCATGCAGTGTGACTTTCTGACGGGCAGACGTCAGTCGCTGTGTGCGACAGTCGCATGCACTGCCATTCGAGGAACTGAGAAACATTTATGCAAAATGTGTGTTAATGGTAGAAATGTTGTGGTATTGCTGGATTCAGGTAGCCTTGTGACCCTGATAAAGGCTGAGTTAGTTAAAACAGAGGTCTCTGGGAATAGCAAGGTAGCTGTTATTTGTGTGCATGGGGACACCCGAGAGTATCCAGTGACTACAGTGTGTTTCGAGACCCCCAAAGGTACCCTCTCTCATCCAGTGGGCTTAGTATCTCAGTTACCGCATGACGCCATTGTGGGAAGGGATTTTCCGAAGTTCTGGGAACTGTGGGATGATCCTGAGCCCCCCACTGGTGCCCCTATGTACCAGGAATGTGATAGCCAGAACTCCCCTGAGAGTGGTGAGGACTCTCCGGAATTTCCCTTATCAGTATTGGCAGGGGAGACTCAAGAAACTGGAGAGGAGCCCACCTCCTCAGACGAAAACCTACCGTCTGTGGAGTTTTCTGATCTTGAGGTTCACAGGGAAAACGTTGCCACAGAACAGTTGAAAGACCCCGCCCTAATAAAGGCACGGGAAAACGTAGTGAAAATAGATGGCGAGTTAGTGAACCCAGATAATACCTACACTTACCCATACTTCAGCGTAGAGAAGGACCTACTGTATCGGGTGGCAAAAAGGGCAGAAGAAACCGTTGAGCAGCTTGTGGTGCCCAAACCTTACAGGAAGTTGGTGTTGGAGTTGGCCCATGGGCACATTCTTGGAGGTCATCTGGGGACAGAGAAAACCCGAGAGAGGGTATTACAGAGATTCTATTGGCCGGGGGTGATGAAGGACATAGAAAATTATTGTTCCTCCTGCCCTGTGTGTCAGAGGTCGGCCCCGATGCCACATTTCCGTAGCCCGCTGGTCCCTCTACCCATCATTGAGGTCCCGTTTGAGAGGATCGCCATGGATTTGGTAGGTCCTATAATCAAGTCCGCTAGGGGGCACCAGTACATATTAGTTATAATGGACTATGCCACCCGTTATCCAGAAGCGATCCCTCTCCGAAATACCTCGGCCAAAACCATAGCCAAAGAGCTATCTCTTGTGTTTAGCCGGGTGGGTATTTGTAAAGAACTGCTTACGGACCAAGGTACACCCTTTATGTCCCGGGTTATGAAGGAGCTGTGTAAATTGTTCAAAGTGACGCAATTACGTACATCTGTGTATCACCCCCAAACCGATGGGCTGGTTGAAAGATTCAACAAAACCCTAAAACAAATGTTGAAGAAAGTGGTGGATAGAGATGGAAAGGATTGGGACTGTCTACTTCCTTATCTGATGTTTGCTATTAGGGAGGTGCCCCAATCCTCTACGGGATTCTCCCCCTTTGAGTTACTGTATGGGAGACACCCAAGAGGGCTGTTGGATATTGCCAAGGAAACTTGGGAAAGTGAGAGTTCTCCCCACAGGAGTGTGATTGAGCATGTCGCCCTGATGCAAGACCGAATTGCACAGGTAATGCCCATCGTGAAGGAACATTTGGCCCAAGCGCAGTTAGCACAGCAGAGAGTGTACAACCGTGGAGCCAAGACCCGTACCTTTTCCCCGGGGGATAGGATACTGGTACTTGTCCCTACGGTTGAAAGTAAATTCCTTGCCAAATGGCAAGGCCCCTACGAGATAATGGAAAAAGTGAGCGAAGTGAATTACAAGGTCAGACAACCAGGAAGGCGAAAGCCCGAACAGATCTATCACGTTAATCTGTTGAAAGCCTGGAGGGATAGAGAGTCCCTAGTCGCAGACACTTGGTCACCAGCTCAAACTGGTTGCGTGATTCCTGAGGTTGGAATAGCAGCCACCTTGTCACAACCCCAACAACAGGAGGTTAAGGAGTTTGTGCTTCGCAACAAGGAGGTATTCTCTGAGCTGCCGGGACAAACATCTGGGGTAGAGCATGACATCATTACCCCGCCCGGTGAAAGGGTGAAGTTAAAACCCTATCGGATCCCAGAGGCCCGACGGGAGGCAATACGGGAGGAAGTACAGAAAATGCTGAACTTAGGGGTGATAGAGGAGTCCCAAAGTGATTGGTCTAGTCCCATTGTGTTGGTGCCTAAACCGGATGGGAGCTGGCGATTTTGTAACGATTTTCGTCAGTTGAACAAAGTTACAAAATTTGACACCTACCCCATGCCACGTATAGATGAGTTGATCGACCGGCTGGGAACAGCCCGATACATGACGACTCTTGACCTCACAAAAGGGTATTGGCAAATCCCCCTGGCCAAGTCGGCCAAAGAGAAAACCGCATTTGTAACCCCAGACGGGGCGTTCCAATATAAAAGAATGCCGTTCGGGTTACAGAATGCGCCGGCCACATTCCAGCGGAAAATGGACCAGATGCTGAGGCACCATCGGAAGTATGCTGCGGCTTACCTGGATGACGTAATTGTCCATAGCACAGATTGGGCCTCACATCTGCCAAAAGTGCAAGCAGTCCTGGACTCTGTTCGGGAAGCGGGGTTTACGGCTAACCCCAAGAAGTGTACCATTGGGCAGGAGGAGGCCAAATATCTTGGGTACACCATTGGGAGGGGAGTAATAAAACCCCAACTCAACAAAGTCGAGGCCATCCAGAGTTGGCCACGTCCCAACAGCAAGAAGCAGGTACGAGCCTTTCTGGGAATCGCTGGGTATTATCGGCGATTCATTCCCCACTTTGCTTCTAAGGCTGTGCCCCTAACCAACCTGACGAAGGGGAAAGGGTCGGTCATGATTAAATGGACCCCCGAGGCTGAGGCAGCATTCCAATTCTTGAAACAAGCCTTATGTAGCCAGCCAGTGTTGTACTCACCCGACTTCTCTAAAGACTTTGTCGTACAAAGTGATGCGTCAGATGTGGGGTTAGGAGCAGTATTGTCCCAGGTCTGGAACGGGGAAGAGCACCCAGTCATTTACCTCAGCAGGAAGTTGAAGTCCCATGAGGTAAATTACGCCACCGTTGAAAAGGAGTGTTTAGCGGTGAAGTGGGCTCTAGATTCCCTTCGGTACTACCTGCTAGGTAGGCACTTTGACATGGTTACGGATCACGCTCCGTTAAAGTGGATGGCTCAAAACAAGGAAACAAATAGAAGAGTGAATAGGTGGTTCCTGGCCCTCCAGGAATTCAACTTCACAGTAAAGCATCGCCCTAGCGTTCAAATGGGGAATGTGGATGCTTTGTCTCGAGTACATGAATGCCTGATTGCTGGTGTTCCAACCCCGAGGTTAAAACAAGAGGGGGGGGGTATGTGACAGCAGGAAGGTAAAGTCACCTGGTTGCATCCAGGGGGGTAGATATATTTCGCCCAGATTCAGGCTTTACGCCGACTTATACAACTAGGTGGAGAGTTGTATAAGCCCAGCTGAGGCTAGTGGGCTCATGGATGACTCATACCTCTAGGGAGAGTGTGGGGCGTCGTGCAGACAGGGAGTTGATGAGACCAGCTGAAGCTTGTCAGCTCATTTAGGCCTCTATAAGAACTCCCAGCTTCATTAGATGTTAGCTCATGCCTGGACCCAGACCTGTGTGGACTGTCTAGGGAGAGTGAACCCCTGTGCGGTGAGACAAAGCCTGTGTGGCTATTTGCTTGGACATTTAAAACCAGGGACTTAGGGACTAGGACAGCACTAGGCTGATCCCAGTTGTTAGTTAGGAAACCTGTATGTTTCTTTTGCTTTGCTGTGTTTTGTCACTGTAAATAGAAAATAAACCGCACCTTTTTGATTTTGAAAACCACAACCTCCGTTTGCTGGGCCTGTTTTTGTGTGGGGAGCCCATCTCGGGGGTCACACACACCCGCTGCCGAGCTAACCCCCTCACAATATATACACACTAAATACACTGACTGCAGCTACCTGAATTACACTCTGACTAAATTACAGTCTGACTCTCTATCTATTTCTCTCAGACTCACAATGCCGCAACACACTACACAAGGCCGACACGCAGGCTGCCTATATAGTGTGGGGCGTGTACCTACTCCCCTGAGCCTTGATTGGCCAAAACATGCGGATCATAGTGCATGCTTGGCCAATCATCAGCTAGCAATGCACTGCGATGACGCAGTGAATTATGGGTCGTGACGCGCCACTCAAATTTGTCGCGAGCGGCCCATATTGTTCGAAAGTCGGCGAACGAGCGAACAGCCGATGTTTGAGTCACACATGAGTTTGACTCAAACATGAAGCTCATCCCTACTGAAGACCAGTCAGCGCTGATACTGGAACAAAGCATCCTTTAAATAGGCCGCCTGGTGCCAACATTTATTGTTTACATGCTTGCGCATCTGCGAGCATTCCTTCACACATGCCTGATCACAGTTTCCTGTACGATACTATGCACATATGCAGGTCTCCAAGCCAGGCTGATTACAGGAATTCTCTAACACTATTGTTGGTCTATTTTTGCAATGTGTTTTTCTGTAAACATTTTTTCTTCATTGTTTTTCTTTTCATTAAACAATATTTTAAAATCATTAAGCTTTATCTCCCAATGCTCTAATAAATAACCTAAAGAATCATTGCTCTTTGAAGAACATTACCATATTTTAATCTTTGTCATATTCCTGTAGGACGGTGTGACAGTGTGTATTACAGATGTAGCGGGGTCCTCAAATTGATGGGATACACCTGGGCAATAGTGTAACCCAGGTGTATAATTGTGTTAGGATTTAGACCCCTTTCTGTTTCGTGGAGGATTGGAGGATGTAATATTCTCCTTTGCCTGTGGGTGGCGAGGTACCCACGGGCTTCAGGTAGAATCATCCCCTGCAGTGCTCCCTGTTTGGTCTCTTCCCGGAGATGGTGTGGCTGGGGCGGGGAACCCGCCGGACCGTTGAAGGGAGGAGATAAAAGGGGGAGACGCCCTTGCCACGGGGGGCTGGCGGAGAAGGAGGTCCTCGGAGGAGGAGGGCTGCGGCCCGCACCCAGGCACCTTAGGCCTGGGTGCATGGAGATCCAGGAGTCTGGTCCAGGTGCCCATGGCCTGGTCCGGAGTCACGTTGGCGTCCATCCCAGGCACCTTTAGCCTGGGGTGAGGTACTATCGAGGAGGCCTGGGGCCCAGTACCTTCGACTGGGTCCCGCTAGGGTGGACTGTCCGAGGGTCCCTGAGCGGAGGGACTCGAACCTGAGGTGAGGAGACCGGGGAGGTTACCCACTGAAGACCCGGAGCAGCACCAACCCGGTGACGGTGGGCCCCTGGGAACTCTCTTGGGAGGGCACATCCTCCCTGATAGGGGCCACAGCGTATCGAAGAGGGTTATTGAGTCTTAGGAAGTGCCTTGATCTGCTCGTCCCACCGTTGAAAAGGTTATAGGTCCTAACCTGTACTGCAAGAGAACTGTTATTGTGCTTTGCTATTGGAGTGCCGAATAAACAAGTGTTGGACCTTTCTCCGGTGTGTGAACTCCAGTTACTGGACCCAAAGGGGAGGCGGGTGAGCTTGTGGTTACAGACTCGGTGCATCCGCGGAACACATTGGCCCGAGGAAACATCAGGAAAGGGCCTTCACCTCCCTAATGAAATGGGGAGGACATGGGCCGTGGCGCATCTCACTCTCACAACTCAGGAACCCCTAGACAAGAGTTGGTGTGTGACAGAGGAAGAAGTTGGAGATAGGGTGAGGCCGCTACACGTGGGGGCTCGTGAGTCCGGGATACAGTGTGTTCTAAAGATGGACTTGAGAATGTCTACATTTGAACTTTGCTGCCCAGAGGAGTTCCGAGCAGATCGGCCATATTACTGGCCAAAGTGCGTCCCTGCTCGGAGTTGTGGAAATGACCCTAACACGGGAAAGGCCCATGCGGAGGAGCGGAAAAAGGGAGAGGTCCAGCCGTGTGACGTACTGCACGTGGGGTCTGTTAACGCACTGCGCCACGAGGCACCCCATGGCGACATCGTTCGTGGGCGGAGTCAAGAGGAAGCCCGCGAAAATGTACAGCTCATGGGAGGAGTCTGGCCAAGTGTGGGGATACACGTGGAGACTCCGGCGCGGGGTCAGTGCATGATGGAGCAGCAGATAGTCGGGATGACCTCAAGTGCCCCGTGGATTATGGTTCCTCACCCCACGAGAATGACTTCCTTTGCTGCCTCCATCACGGACACGGGGATAAGACTTAGGCCCCGAGGGCGGTTGGCTCTGTACACCTGCAGAGACACGGAGGCCCTCGGTGTGATCTGTCCCGGCTGCTCGGGACTGGTGGTCACCCTGAAGCCATTCGGGCGATGTGAGGAGTGCAGAGAATTCCTTTTTGAGGTCGAGTCGTCTACAGCAAGGCCCCGGGCCCTTCGCCTCAATCACCTCACGGGTACTGCTACTCCGGAAGGGGAGATCAAGGCCTTTGTCGAGTTTCCTGTGCGCGCTGACCAGGGCGATGGACTGCCCAACAGAGAAAAATCCGAGGATGCTGCTTCGGTCGCCACAAGTTCCCTGCTTCCATCACCGAAGAGGAAAGTTGGCCTAGTACAGGCATCCTATGGACGTGGTCGAGCTTCACCCCGCTGCTTGCCTGGCCTGGATGGCGCCGGTCGAGATGGAAGTCCCGGACATCCCAGTCCTCTACAAGGGTCAGGTGAGCCAGGGGCTGGGACTGTGGTGGTGGTTGGAGGTGTCGGGGGCCCATTGGAGGTGGAACCCCCCAGGGAAGATGATTCTGTGTCCACCGGTAGATATCTGCCTGCGGAGATGTATGACACCTCCGACCTAGAGTCGCTGTCTGACTGCGGAGACGATGGCGAGATAGACGAACTGTTCAGCCGCAAGGGCTGGGATAGAGTGCCACTTCTTGCTTCCCGTGCGGTACGGGACTCGCCTATGTACACAGGAGATAGCACGCCTCGGGTGGAAGACCCGCAGCTTACGAGGGAACCTACCCCTCCACCTGTGTCCTCATCTACTGTCACCCCACCTACTTTGGTTGTGGGGATACCCCGCGCTTCTCTGAGAGCGCCGAAAGTCAATTCCAGAGAGCTGGTAAAGGCACCGCGGCATCCGGAAGCTATAGTGCTGCCTGGAACCGGAGAGAAAGCCACTATGCCACCTTTGGCCCGCTTGCAGAGACTGTTTTGCCACAAAATAGCTCGGGAATATGGGTGGGAGTACCCGTATCTGCCCCGGGACCTGCTATATGAGGTAGAAGTCTGGAGAGCAAGATGGTATGACGAGTTTGTGTGGGACAAGTTGAAGGTGCCCCATGCTCGCAGGTATCTGGAATGTGTGCCGTCAGTGTCTAAGAGGTTTGAGGACTGCAAAGCTGAATGGAAATTGGGGCGCCATATCCATGCTGACAGGATAGTCATTTGCAGAAGAGATGGAGAAGATGTCGAGTATTCGATAGAGGCATTTGACAAACACCTGAAACCCCTGTACCTGCCGGATCCAAAGTTTTACTTGTAGGAGAAAAGAACTCCTGTTGTTTCCTTTGTGTATTTGAACTCTCTGGAGAAGTTATCCCCAGACACCAAGGACTGTGC
The DNA here is from genome assembly GCA_029206835.1 of Rana muscosa. Classification (NCBI taxonomy): domain Eukaryota; kingdom Metazoa; phylum Chordata; class Amphibia; order Anura; family Ranidae; genus Rana; species Rana muscosa. The sequence goes on from CM055122.1 coordinate 24,126,370, forward strand.
CCTGTTTTTGTTTTTATTTGGGCTCTTTCTTTTCTCGTTGAAGACTTGGGGACTGTTGTGTTTTTTTGTTTCCCCTTTTCTTCATGTGCCAAAGGCAAGGACATTTGGGAAATAGTGTCAGAGTAGAAGAAAAAAAAACTGGAAGAACGAAGATTCGTTGAGTGTCGTGACCGCAGTGTTGTCACCAGGTGGCAGTGTTGCGCAACAAATGTTTGAAGATGTTTCACACACACATCACTTTGCTTATTGGAGTGAGTGGGTCTCTCGGCTGACGGGCCCACTCATCCCAAATGACACGAAATTATGTTAGGATGTTTTTTTTTTCCTTTCTTTCCCCTGCAGGAGAGTCGTCAATCAAGATTATTGAAAGTGGGTGGCTCTTAGACAGTGTGGGAGAGGGGTTGTGACCATGCAAATGTGTAAAGTGTTTTATGACATAAGTTGTTTTATATGTTCCCCATTCCCTGAGCAGGTCTTGGCACTTGGGAAAAATTTAGAGGAATTGCTTCAGGGGTTTCACTCCATGCCACCACTTTATGGGAGGCATGGGTGTGCACCTGACGCTGGGGACCAGCGTCAAATTACAGGGGGGAGTGTGTAGCGGGGTCCTCAAATTGATGGGATACACCTGGGCAATAGTGTAACCCAGGTGTATAATTGTGTTAGGATTTAGACCCCTTTCTGTTTCGTGGAGGATTGGAGGATGTAATATTCTCCTTTGCCTGTGGGTGGCGAGGTACCCACGGGCTTCAGGTAGAATCATCCCCTGCAGTGCTCCCTGTTTGGTCTCTTCCCGGAGATGGTGTGGCTGGGGCGGGGAACCCGCCGGACCGTTGAAGGGAGGAGATAAAAGGGGGAGACGCCCTTGCCACGGGGGGCTGGCGGAGAAGGAGGTCCTCGGAGGAGGAGGGCTGCGGCCCGCACCCAGGCACCTTAGGCCTGGGTGCATGGAGATCCAGGAGTCTGGTCCAGGTGCCCATGGCCTGGTCCGGAGTCACGTTGGCGTCCATCCCAGGCACCTTTAGCCTGGGGTGAGGTACTATCGAGGAGGCCTGGGGCCCAGTACCTTCGACTGGGTCCCGCTAGGGTGGACTGTCCGAGGGTCCCTGAGCGGAGGGACTCGAACCTGAGGTGAGGAGACCGGGGAGGTTACCCACTGAAGACCCGGAGCAGCACCAACCCGGTGACGGTGGGCCCCTGGGAACTCTCTTGGGAGGGCACATCCTCCCTGACAGGGGCCACAGCGTATCGAAGAGGGTTATTGAGTCTTAGGAAGTGCCTTGATCTGCTCGTCCCACCGTTGAAAAGGTTATAGGTCCTAACCTGTACTGCAAGAGAACTGTTATTGTGCTTTGCTATTGGAGTGCCGAATAAACAAGTGTTGGACCTTTCTCCGGTGTGTGAACTCCAGTTACTGGACCCAAAGGGGAGGCGGGTGAGCTTGTGGTTACAGACTCGGTGCATCCGCGGAACACATTGGCCCGAGGAAACATCAGGAAAGGGCCTTCACCTCCCTAATGAAATGGGGAGGACATGGGCCGTGGCGCATCTCACTCTCACAACTCAGGAACCCCTAGACAAGAGTTGGTGTGTGACAGAGGAAGAAGTTGGAGAGAGGGTGAGGCCGCTACACAGATTTTACTTGAATGTAAAAATTGCTACAGCAGATACTGTGAAGGCATGTAGTGGAAGCTATTTGTGTAAACTTAACTGTACCGTTTACCAACCCAAGTAACAATGCCGCTCAGATGGCACTTAGATTGTTCCCTGGTGAGATGAAAAATCTCTGTGCAGGGGAGGCAAGAGTACCCTTGTCGCACATGTATATTTATACGCATATAAGGTAGTGTATTTCAATGAAATAAAGCAAAAAAAAAAAACAATGCTTGGGAAAATAATTATTTTATCGACAAACTGTAACGGGGGGGGGGGGGGAAGGGGGGTTGGGGTGAACCAACAAATCCCATTGTTGGAACGACTTTAAATATTTATGTGCAAATTTATTTTAACCACTTTCTTGAATGGCCTTCTTTTTCCTTTAGACTTTACAAAAGGACATTTTCAGGGTTTTCATTAGGTGTTCCTTAACTGTATCACTTGGCAAAGTGCATATATTTCCATCAACTACACCATTATGTAGCTTGTTTGTTAGCTTCGGTTTATGAAAGCTTGAAGTGAAGTATAAGTGTAGCCAAGGCATTTTTTTCAATTATGGTTTTTACTGTTATTTGAACTAGGGATAATGATGGAAGGGCAGGAGGCAGCTACCACTGAACCTCTGTGACTGAGATATTTGTGGCTCCGGAACTTGAACAGGATCTTTAGAAACATTGTAAAGGCCTCTCTGTGGGTATTGATGAGTTTATTGATGAATATTAGGCATTTATGGTGTAGGCATCTTGGATGCCTTCTCTCTGGATATCATTAAATGGCACACGTCAAATAGGCTGTTGTAGGACAACTCTGAAACATGGACATGTACTAAACATATCTGACACATATTTATGGTGTTGCTGTTGGATATTTTCCCTTATTTTCTGTCCTTTTGAAACTGCTGTCATAATACAAATATATATGTAGCGACCTCACCTCTCACTTCCTCGTTCTCTTCTCGATCAATGGCTCTCGTCTAGGGGACCAGGGAGGAGAGTGTGGCGCACCACCAGCTCGTATCCTCTTATGTGCAGAGGTGTGAGCTATATCCTTTTACCTTCGGGCCTGTGCCCCTGTCCAGAGCCAAAACTTCCCTTGAGAATGACCCTTTAACTCCCAGAAAGTCAAGTTCCACACCACTGAAAGTCCAACACTTATTAATAATTCAGAGCAATAAATAGTCCTTTAAGAGCGACTGGTCACAGTGGTCAGACATAGAACAGAACACAGTGAAGAGGAGGTCCAGGCACAAACTTGAACTTGGGTTTTCTCCTGTTCCGTTATAGCGCGAACAGGCTTGGCGCACAGTCGCTGCCACCGACCGTGAGGGGGTCTCTGCCACAGACCAGATGAATAAGGCCTCTGCCACAGACCTGGTTGTTGGGTCTCTGCCACCGACCTGATTCACGATGGGTCCCTGCCACAGACCATGAGAACGTGGACTACCTTCTATAGGAAATGGCCCCGGTCAGAGAGAGGACATCCATCCGGAGAGTTACCAGAGGCCCCACCGTCACCAGCAAATGCTGCACTGGGTCTTCGGAAGGGTCACCTCCCTGGCCTCCTCGTCCCAGATTCGGGTGTCCAACACCGGAGGACACCCTAGGAGCCCTCGATCCCTTGCGGGACCCAGTCGAAGGTACTGGGCCCCAGGCCTCCAGAGAGTACTTCACCGCAGACTAAAGGTGTCTGAGGTGGAACCGCAACTCCGTCTCCGGGCCTAGGGCACCCGGAGACTCCACGCACATGCACCCAGGCTGAAGGTGCCTGGGCGTGGACCTTGTGCGGAAGATGTCTGCCCTCTTTATACCCCCCCAGCATGCGCAGCAGGTTCCCCGCCCCACTGTACTACTGCCGCGAGAGGACACAAAGGGCACAGCCCTCAAATGGTGATTCAACCCCAGCCTATGGCAACAGTGCCTCCTATAGGCCACAGGGAACAAGACACCATTGATATCCTCCACTGACATAAATTGGTCCAGGAATCCTAACAATTGTTGCATCTGAGCCTGATACCACTCAGATGCCTCCCCTAAATATGACCACCCGCTACACATCCCCCCCAGTGATTTGACACTGGGCCCCAGTGTCTGAAACCAATGTATGCCCCCTCTAAGCAGAGTCAGCATAAATCTGATCCAGAGACAAACTAACCAAAGGGAAAAAAAATGACAATTTAAAATTTTTGTTTCGTTTGTGCCTGAACCAACAGGGAAGGGAAGAAACAACAAACAAAACATACACAGGTATAACAGCATAATTTTTTCAAAATCACATTTCCCCCCTCCCACATCACTGACTAAGATCTGCCCCATTCTCAGCAGACTTGATTGACGTTCTCCTGCAGAGGGGAAAAGAAACACATTATCTAACACAGTATGTGATTTGGAATGAACAGGCTCCCCCTAAGGGAAACCCCTTCCTTCCAAAAGTAATGTGTGGTGTGTATGACAATCGTTGCGCAACACCGCCACCTGGTGGTGGTGTCACGGTCAGAACACTTGTTTTCTTCTATCCATAAATCCTTTTCTCTGTACTGTGGCCCTATCTCAACTACACCCTAAAGTCTCAGTATCCTTGCGGTGGAGAAAGAAAAAGGAGAACAACAAAACAAAACTGTTGCCATAGGCTGGGGTTGAACCACCATTTGATGTCCGGGTCTCTTCCTTCCGGATCCATGCAGACCAGGCAAGCGCTGGGGTGCAACTCTCCCATGACTGCAGGAAGCCTTGACCAACCCGACTCATTTTTGGCGGTGGAAGCAGGGATTCTGTGGTGACCGAAGCAGCATCTTCGGATTTCTCAATCGCAGTCTCACTCTCAACTGTGGCTTCCTCCAGAGCCCGGTCAGTGCGTGTAGGGATGGCTGTACAAGCTCTGACTTCTCCTTCAAGAGTGGTGGCGCCTGTAATACAGTTGAGGTGGAAGGCCCGAGGCCTTTCAGTGGGTTGCTCCACCTCGAAGATGAATTATTTACAGGCCTTGCATCGCCCGAATGGATTCAGATGGACCACCAGTCCCGAACATCCGGGACAAATCACACCGAGGGCCTCAATGTCCTTACATACGTACAGGGTGAATCGCCCCCGGGGCTTGAGCCTAATCCCTGTATCCGTCAGCGGAGTAGCAAACTAAGTCATCCTCGTGGCTGTAGAAGTAGGAACCCATGAGGCAGTAGTGAACGTGCTGACCGCTTGCTGCTCCATCGCGCACTGACTATCTCGCGCCAAAGTCCCCACGTGCATCACTTTACATGGCCATACTCCTCCCAGATTCCGCACCTGTCCGCGGGCTTCCGTTGTGTCACACTCACGAACTGCGCAGACAGGGTGTGCCTCGTGGCGCGTTGGCCAATATGGCCGACCTCCTCGGAACTCCTCTGGGCAGCAAAGTTCAAACGGTGAAGGTCTCTGCTCCATTAACACAGACACAGATCCCGGACACAGAGCCCCCACGTGTAGCGACCTCACCTCTCACTCCCTCCTTCTCTTCTCGATCAATGGCTCTCGTCTAGGGGACCAGGGAGGAGAGTGTGGCGCACCACCAGCTCGTATTCTCTTATGTGCAGAGGTGTGAGCTATAACCTTTTACCTTCGGGCCTGTGCCCCTGTCCAGAGCCAAAACTTCCCTTGAGAATGACCCTTTAACTCCCAGAAAGTCAAGTTCCACACCACTGAAAGTCCAACACTTATTTATTCTTCAGAGCAATAAATAGTCCTTGAAGAGCGATGGGTCCCTGCCACAGACCATGAGAACGTGGACTACCTTCTATAGGAAATGGCCCCAGTCAGAGAGAGGACATCCATCCGGACAGTTACCAGAGGCCCCACCGTCACCAGCAAATGCTGCACTGGGTCTTCGGAAGGGTCACCTCCCTGGCCTCCTCATCCCAGATTCGGGTGTCCAACACCGGAGGACACCCTAGGAGCCCTCAATCACTTGCGGGACCCAGTCAAAGGTACTGGGCCCCAGGCCTCCAGAGAGTACCTCACCCCAGACTAAAGGTGTCTGGGGTGGAACCGCAACTCCGTCCCTGGGCCTAGGGCACCCGGAGACTCCACGCACATGCACCCAGGCTGAAGGTGCCTGGGCGCGGACCTCGTGCGGAAGATGTCTGCCCCCTTTATACCCTCCCCCAGCATGCACAGCGGGTTCCCCACCCCGCTGTACTACTGCCGCGAGAGGACACAAAGGGCACAGCCTCAAATGGTGGTTCAACCCCAGCCTATGGCAACAGTGCCACCTATAGGCCACAGGGAACTAGACACCATTGATATCCTCCACTGACATAAATTGGTCCAGGAATCCTAACAATTGTTGCATCTGAGCCTGATACCACTCAGATGCCTCCCCTAAATATGACCACCCGCTACACATATATATATATATATATATTATTTTTTTTTAAAGCATTCTTTATTTTAATATGTAACGCGTAATAGAACATTGTGACGGACCGCCTGCCACCCAGCCTGGGTGTCTCCACCAAGTTACAACTTCTTCCACTCTGGAACCAGGAAACAAGTATTATAGGTGAGAATTGCACCCAAGAGCTAGACGACACTAGCTTAGGTGCAAACTGTAACTGACTCCTTATTGTAAATTCACACAGAATTTATACCACACAAAATCAGATAAGAGCTTAATCATATTATCCTAAACAATGCAAACTTTAAACAGTAATATTATTAGTACATCTTAGGCTTCATGCCCACAGACGTTTTTACAGCTGCATTTTTTACAGCTTAAAAATGCCTGTCCATGTTATTGTAAATTTTTTATTTATTTATTTTTTGAGAAAAAAAAAAAAAACGTTGGTGCGCGTTTTTTGACGCTTCACGTTTTTTTCTGCCTAACTCCGACGCTGAGGAACGCACTGGTCCTGGTTTTTTTTTACAGCTTAAAAATGTCTATGCTATTTACAGCTCAAAAACGTCTAGGTGGGCATGAAGCTATAGACTAACATGGACAGGCGTTTTTAAGCTGTAAAAAACGCTCAAAAACGCGGCTGTAAAAACGTCCGTGGGCATGAGGCCTAACAGTTCATCTAAGGAACAGCTAACAGTGATCTAATTAACAGTAAGCTTATCAACAGCTAGCACCTGACCAAGCTTTGATTAGTCAGGGAGTCCACCCCCCAGACAGTCCAGCACTAGTATTCATGAAGACCCAGGGCTTTCCAAATCTCATTAACCAGCTTTTTTTTTTACATCCATCTTCTTACTGAGTTTCAAGTTGGCAGAGATCATCATGGCTTCCTTGACTGTTAAATGTGGTAATAATATGTCATCTTGCATTATATAACAGGACATCTTCCTAAATGCTTGTGGTTCCCTCAAATGCCAGGGCCCATAGTCAGTAGGCAAAAGGCTACCCTGCAGTCCCCTCCAAAAGCTCCTGTCCCTCTTGGGCCTGTCACAGACATGTAGCATTACAAGTAGTTTTTTACAGTTCCAGACGTTGAAGCCACACAGTTTCAACAGACCATAAAATAATGGCTCATAAAAAGAAAGTATAAAGTACAGTAAAACCTTGGTTTGAGAGCGTTATGCAAGACAAGCAACATTTTTTTTTTTACATTTTGACTTGATATACAAGCAATGTCTTGATATACATGTAGCGGGCATGTACTTTCAGAGTGTTTAATTCTGGTGAGGACACCAGTGATGCATAGTTCCCTGCGGCCCAGCAGGTGGCGCTGTCACTTTGGGCCGGGGTTGAACCATTGCTGCAGTGCCGCACCCTTTGTGACCTCTCGCAGCGGTTGTACGGTGGGGCGGGGAACCCGCTGTGCTTGCTGGGAGAGGGTATAAAGGGGGCGGACATCTTCACCACGAGGTTCGCATCCCAGGCACCTTCAGCCTGAGGGCTGCTGTCCGCGGTCGGTGTCCAGGCGGCCTAGGCCTGGACACTTGGAGTTCGTGTTCCATCCCAGACACCTTCAGTCTGGGGTGAGGTGCTCAGCCGGAGGCCTGGGGCCCAGTACCATCCACTGGGTCCTGCGAGGGAGGGATTGTCCTAGGGTGCCCCGAGTGTCGGGCACTCGAATCCAGAGGCATAAGGGACCGGAGGAGGGACTCATCGGAAGATCTGGTGCAGCGTATTGCCAGTGCTGGGTGAACCTCTGGAGACCGCCCGGATGGATATCTTTCCCGAACAGGGTCCAAGTTCATATAGGAAGGTGGTTCATGTTCTATGACCGGTGGCAGCGGTCCAACTAGTCAACTCAGGTCAGTGGCAGAGACCTGCTATTAGGCCTGTGGCAGGGGCCTCAACAGTTCACCCGGTCGGTGGCAGCGACCAATCTCACGGTCGGTGGCAGAGACCGTGCGCCAGGCCCATTCGCTAGTAAGGGAATAGGAGAGTTCATTTGTGCCTGGGCCTACTCGTATCCACACCCCTGTCTATCTGTTACTAAAAGTTCAACTAATTGTGTTCACCCTGCAATGGAGAAATAAAAGAGTGTTGGACTTTTGATTGGTGTGGGGCTCTATTACTGGCAGACACATCTCCACGGAACAAGCAGAGGCTTCGTATGCAGTGAACAGACCCGGAGGTAATTCAAGTGACTTTGCTCAACCCTCATACACATACGAGGGGAGAGCTTGGCGTAGTGTTCCTACACTCTCCTCTCCCAGGTACCCCTAGACACAAGCCACTCAGGCGAGGAAGCAGAGAGGGAGAGTGAGGCCCCGCTACATACAAGTAGCGTCAGTCACAACTGAGTATAAAAGAGAAGAGAGGCGCCTCTAAAGCCGTGTATACACGATCGGATATCCTATGGTTTCTCGTCCGATGGATTTGTCCATCGGAAATCCGATTAAACTGTTTTCCATCAGTCTTGTCCACACACCATCAGTCAAAAAACCGACCGCACCAAAACGACGTGACGTACAACACGTACAACGGCGCTATAAAGGGGAAGTTCAAATCTAATGGCGCCACCCCTTGGGCTGCTTTTGCTGATTTCGTGTTACCGCGTGTTAGTAAAAGTTTGGTGAGAGCCGATTTGCGCTTTTCAGTCTCCGTACTTTGCAGATCGTTTCCTGGTGTTCAGTTTGTGCTTGTGGGTTTGTTATTCAGTGCGTGCAGTCAAGTCGTTACTGTTTTGCAGTGCCTTCTTGGCCGCTCGTTACTGTTTTTCAGGTCGTTCTTCTCAGGGCTTGCTGTTCCGCAGTGCATTCTGTTTGAGTTCGTTCTGACCAGCCGACCGGTTTAAAACCATGTTTGAAGTGCGTTCTCATTCTAGAGCTCGTGCTGGCTATGGACTTGGTGTTGCAGTTAACACTGTAACCCGAGTTCAGTCTGTGAACAGGGTGAGGAGGAGTTCATGGACCAAGAATTGGTTGCTCCAGCGGGACCAATTCTCTCATATGCCTCTGCTGCAGGAAATCCATGAGAATAATCCTGATGATTTCAGGAATTATCTCAGGATGACGGACCCCGTTTTTCACCGTCTGTTGGATTTGCTGTCCCCCTATATCACGAGGCAGGACACTGTGATGCGCCGGGCCATCACTGCCGAGCAGAGGCTTACTGCCACGTTGAGATTCCTGGCGACTGGGAGAAGCTTGCAGGACCTCAAAATCACAACAGGCATCTCCCCCCAGGCACTCGGGATCATTATCCCTGAAACGTGTTCTGCCATCATTCAGGTCCTGCAGAAGGACTATATGAAGGTAAGTTTGCTCCTTTAACATCACATTCTATGTTTTGATTGTTTGCTAACGTATTGTATTTCTTTCCTCCTTCCCAAATTACCCTGATTGTAATATGCTGGGAATGTCCCCTTTCTCCCCATGCATGTTTTTACTTCTAATGGCCTTTTTTGGGGCCTACATGCCTATTTCCCTTCACTAACCTCTCTAGCATGCTATCCTGGGCCCAAACACAGCTAGCCTGGTTTTTTCCTAACGTTTTTTTGTCAGTGCCATAGTAGTTTTGAACCCCCCCCCCCCCTAAAATGTGTCCAAATGTTTTAGTTCTCATTCAAGTTCAGCAGAGTGGTAGAGCCTTTTTTTGGGGGCCACAAAATCAGCTAAAACACCTCCCCCCCTTAGAATATTTTCAAATGTCCCCTCAGCGGGGGTGAGTCATCTGATAAGTAGGCCTTCTATTTTTGGGTTTAAATACTCCTTAAAATAATAAATGTTATACTGATGTTGGTCAACAATGTCTTTGTGTAATCTGCTTGCAATGTAAAGTGCAAAAGTACTAATGTATTCTTTTTGTTTGACTCCACAGTTTCCTTCCACACCACAGGAATGGCAGACTGTGGCTGATCAATTTGCCCAGTGGGGGGACTTCCCCAACTGTGGAGGGGCAATTGATGGCAAGCATGTCCACATAGTGCCGCCACCCCCGTTCGGGGTCATACTATTATAATTATAAAGGTTTTAATAGTATAGTGTTAATGGCGGTATGAGTTCCTGTATGTGGACGTGGGGAAGAATGGCCGGATGTCCGATGGCGGAGTGTTCGCTCAGACGGAGTTCGTTCACCATCTGCAGTCTGGGGGTCTTGCACTGCCTCCAGATGCAGACAACGTGGATGGACTACTGTTTGTTTTTATCGCGGATGAAGCCTTTGGACTGGGACCACACCTGATGCGGCTGTTTCCCCAACGCACCCTCACCCCGGAGAGGAGAGTTTTTAATTACCAGCTGGCCAGAGCCCGGAGAGTTGTGGAGAATGCCTTCGGGATAGTGGCCAGCCGGTTCCGCCTGTTTCAGACAGCTATCCACATGGCGTAATACAAACTCAACCACATAATTTTCTGCTGCTGCATTTTGCACAATTTTTTAAGACATTTCTCTACTACATATCTTTCTACAGTTGGGCCTGAGGCCGGTGAGATGAACATTCTGACCGGCCTAGACACTGCCCGTACTGGCTTGGCCCCCCAAAGTGCCCGTGAAGTACGTGATAAATACGTTGAGTACTTCACGGGTAGGGGGGCCATTGCAATGCCAGACCATATCTTAAGTTTTTATAATGAAAATAAACGAAAAATATATATTAGAAAAACTTGTTTTGTCATTTTTCCTTTTTTTATTATGTGTCTCCCAGGTTCTTGTAGTGCCAAGTGTATTTGTCTTTAGTAAATAGCCACAATTGTCACAATAAAAAACATGTAATTTGCATTTTCAGAACTGCTATTGAGCATAGAAAGAACAAGCCACACATTTTTGAGTCTCCAAGATATTTTTTACTCTGTGCACCACAGGTGCGTTTCTTTTTCGAAGAAATACAATGTAGAAAGTTTTACCTCCACATTTTGTAGCAACATTTTTTAATTTTTTTGGGCATAAACATGCATGGCTCAAAATAGGAAACATTTTAAAACAATGGAACTTACAAATTTCAACATGGAAACGAGAAACCTGAGATGGGGTGATGTCACCCCTGAACCATCCCAAATGTGAAGATGCACACTTTTTTTGTGGGTCAAATGGGTATTTTCAAAATGATCCCATGGCTAAAGTCAACATGTGCTATCTGCCATAATGGGGGATCAATGGACGTGCTTTGTGTGTGCAAACCCTTCCTCTCACCTACTTGAGTAGGGAGGAAGAGGTTGCACCCCCAAAACAGGGACATAGATATCCTGTGATGGCAGATAGCACATGTTGACACACTGTGTGCATCTTCACATTTTGGCTGGTGGGAAAACCAGTGCAAATTTAGTTAGAGACAAAATACACAAAAACATGGGGGGGGGGGGGGTTCAGACTATTCGCCCCAAAATATCTATAATGTTTTTATATTTTTGCTCAATCACATTCATCCTATTCCTCATAATGGCCATTTCGCTACTACATTCCATTATTTCTTGAATAAGTATTTTGGCACTAGCACTTGAGAATGGAGGATTTGGAGTTCCTGACACACCACCACGTTCATCCCCTAAAAAAAAAAAAAAAAAGGGATTTAGAAATATGCAGGCCTACATCTGTATTTACCTTGAAGTTGTGGTGACAGACACTGACCTGTTGTGGTGATAAGCTCCACCTCTCCTTCCTCCACCTCTCCTTCCTCCACCTCCGCTTCCTCCACATGCTGATCTTAGGGTGCTTGTGGATCTTGGGGGTGTTTATGTGGTTTGTGCTTCCTAGGCTCCTCAGATTGGTGTCCTCCCAGTCTCCTCTCCCCTATGAGAATGAAACAAACAAAAGGTATCCTATAGCACACAGAGATTTGAGGGCAGAAATTGTAAACATTGCTTGGAAGTGGGGTCCTATTGATATTTGGGCCTGAGTTCCAAGATGAACACATGAGATCTTGAGAATTCAACAAAGCAGGAATACATTTATTTTTCGGCCTAAAAAACACACTTGGAGACACCCCAAGGTATCCACTGGAGCACCTGTGTGTGACACCCATAAAAAGTTGTTCAGGTGGCCCACACTATAGTATAGTGCTCCTGAGTTAAAAGCTGGGTAACCAGCTGCTTGAGTGTCATCTCCTTTACCCAGAATCCGGTTTAGCCTTTCACATTCTACTTACTTACAACACATCATCTAGACAACAATGTGTATAAACGTTGTTTTATTAAAAAGAGGCATGACCACATGTGGTTTACGTGTATATGTGCAAGACATGTTTTTGGGAAGACGATCAAGTGTTTACTACGAAACATTACCAAATAAGTGGACACTCAACTTAACATAAAAGTTGCCATTTTACAATGTGAAACCAGTCCATCCAAGCACATGGAGCAAAACATGCAAGAATACATATTACAATGTGAAAGAACACAGTAAAACTAAAAGCTTACTTTTTTCTATGATTTTGATAAGCTTCCTATACTGCTCCGGCTCCCTCAGCTTCAGGTCAGACCACCTTTTACGGAGCTGCTCCTTGGATCTCCTGACCCCATATTTCTGATAGAGACCCCTCGCCACTTTGTCCATTATTTGCAACTTCCGGAGATTAGGGGTGTCGTATGGCCCATGCTTCCCATCGTAATCTTTCCTCCGCAGGATGTCCACCATCTCCGCCATCTCAGCAAATGACATATTAGTCGCCTTGTATCTTTTAGTCCTGGATCGGGACGTTCCCGCCTCCGGGCTTTCCTCGTCGGTACTTTCTAATAAAGCAGGCACCTGTGTCACCGACATGTCGTCGTCTCCCACTGTGCGTCGAACGAGAAGGGGCGGGGAAATGCTGAAAAAGACCGTCATGGGCGGGCGACGCGGGCGGAGTTACACGCATGCGCAGGGTATAAAAATGGGAAAGAAGTTATTAGGGTTGCGCGGAGTACGAACGACCGCAAGTGCAGAAAAGATGACAACTAAGGTAAGAAGGGAACTTGGGCCTGCAGTGCCCTATAATGGTTCATGATTGTAATGGCCTATATTGGGATAAGATTAGGACAATGGAATCTGACCTCTACTGTTTTTTTCTTGTGTTTTAACTTGCAGAAATTCAAAATGCATAAATTAAGGGAGCCAGAGATAATGTTGTTGTTCATTGAGAAGTATAAAGAAATGCGCAACCTGTGGGAGCTTAAACATCCCTCTTATCACAAGAGTGGTGTACGTCGGTCAACTATAGAAAAATTAGCGGAATATATGAAGCCCTGGGTCCCAGAGGCAGACTACAGTTTGATGAACAATAAGATAAACAACATGCGGAATGCTTATAAAAAAAACTACACAGCAGCCCGCGCTTTGATGAGATCAGGAGCAGCAGCAGACGAAGTAGTACAGCGCAAGCTGTGGTACTACAAGCATCTGCAATATCTGGAAGACCAGATTGATGCCAGTGAATCAATTTCCAGCCTTCCCTCAACCCTTCCTTCCACCCTTCCCTCCAGCGTTCCTTCCACCCTTCCATCCACCCCTGCAGAGGGGGAGGAGGAGCCACCTGAGCTTGAAGAGCCGGATCTGCGCATTTTCAGCCAGGTATAGTATTTTCTAACATAATTATTGCCCTCAAAGGACTAGTGTGATGAACTAGATTTATTCTCCACAAATTAAAAAATTACCCCCCCCCCCCCACAAAAAAATTAAAAAAAAGGGGACATAAATGATTGGTAAAGTATCTAAAAAGAACGGGGACAGAATGAAAGTCTTTGCAATTTTTATAACAAGCAAATTGCAACAGTCATAAGATAAAAATTGTGTGTGATTGATTCGCCAAAATATCAAACTATGTGCCTTTTTTCTACACAGGATGAGGCCAGCCAGGAGGAAGAGGCTCAAGAATGTGGCAGGCAGGAGGAGGCAGGGGTGAGTGTCAGCCAGGAGGAGGCAGGGCCAAGTGGCACGCAGCAGGTCCCCAGGCCTAGTGGCAGCACCCAGTCACAAGTGGCTCCCCTCCACGTCAGACCGAAAAAACATCGGCGGATGACACAGGTGGAGGAGGAGTCACTTAAGATAATACGTGACGCTGCTGCCATCATGAGGGCCCCCCTCAACACTGTTGAGGGCTTTAGTGCTTATCTGGGCGAAAAGTTGCTACAAATGGAGGCGGGACAACGTGCCCTCTGTGAGCACCTTATCTACACGGCCATACACATGGGGGTGAGGGGGCAGCTGACAGAGGCCACACATCTCTCTCATCAGGCCAATCCTTCTCCTCCTTCTCCTCCTCCTCCTGCCACATTACCACCGAGAGTGGCCCAGCCTGCAAGGGTGCGTGGACGGGGCCGTGGAAGGAACGCTGCAGGGAAGCGTGGAGGGAAGTGTACAGGGAAGAGCAGAAGGTGATTCCCTGGCTTCAAGCTGCTCTTCCAGAAGTTGCAGTTTGATGGAGTACCACAGCTTGGGATGTTGTATGTCTTCGGCTGCTGCTCCTGATTTCATGCTGTTGTTTATCTTATTGTTCATCATAGTCATGTCTGCCTTTGAGGTCCAATGTCTTCATATATTCCGCTAATTTTCAAATTGTTGCCCTTCGTGTTTATTTATATATTTTGCCAGAATAAATGGAGATTTTATTTCAGACAAAATACTTGCCTGATGTGTTTTTATTGTGAGTAGCAATAACATTTCATAAATACAATGTGTAATTAATAACAAGGGACACCAACCTCCATGAGGGAAAAATAAAATAAACATATGGTGTAGTGAGAACTTGACACCAAAAAAAAAGGCCACAAGAAAAAAAAAAAAAAAAGCATTGTAAATCAATTTTAAAATAAGTGATGTCTGGCTTTAAGAATAAATCAAATTGTTCATAAGATCACAAGAAAAAATAAAGACATAAGTTTCTCAGAACTCGGGATAAATATCTGCAGCAAAAAATACATTTTAAACAACATTCTAAAGAAAAAAACAAATGTGCTGCATTAAACAAGGCAATAACTTGCAGAATGACGAATATGCTATCTCCATTAGGAACGCTAGTTTTACCAGAACGAGCGCTCCCATCTCCTAATTCAGTCTGAGCATGCGTGGGTTTTTTATCCGATGGACTTGCCCATAGACGATCGGAATTTGCTATCGGTTTTGGATCCATCGGAAAAATTTAAAACATGTTCTATTTTTTTTAACCAATGGAAAAAAGACCGATGGGTCCCATACACGATCGGTTTGTCCGATGAAAAAAATCCATCGGACGGTTTTCATCGGTAAAACTGATCGTGTGTACAGGGCTTTAGTGTAGCAATATGGTTACATTTAATGAAGGTACAACAGTTAGAAACTCACATGGTTGATGATTTAAACAGGCACATCTAAGTATGCAGGCATCTGGGGTAACGATGTCCACATAGACCAACCTCCTCACGGCCATTGACGTCATCCCTTCCACGTTGCGCTCCACGACCACTTCAATTGCTCTACTGCAGGGTAGTCTTCTTGGTCACGATTGCAGACAGCTTTATCCCGGATGCCTGTATACTTAAATGTGCCTCTTTTAATCCTCAACCATTTGAGTTGCTAAATGTTGTATCTTCATTAAATGTAACCATATTGCTACACTTGAAGGTGCCTCTCTTCTCTTGGATTGCGAGCATAATTTGTTCCGGAAACATGCTTGTAATCCAAAGCACTTGTATATCAAAACGAATTTCCCCATAAGAAATAATGGAAACTCCGATGATTCGTTCCAGAACTATTTATTCATAAGTCCTTCAGTGTATAGTCCATATAAAAAGATTATAGCAATGTGATAGGTTGTGTAACCATAAAATGTCCATCCACAAATGAAAGCCTCCACAAGGGGATTAGAAGAAAAACCCAGCAGGAGCTACAGATTATAAAAGAGAAGAGAGGCACCTCTAAGTGTAGCTATATGGTTACATTTAATGAAGGTACAACATTTAGCAACTCCCATGGTTGATGATTAAAAGAGGCACATCGAAGTATGCAGGCATCCAGGGTAAAGCTGTTCACATAGACAGTCCTCCGCTTTGCCAGCTCTCACCGCTGTCAGTCTGTAATCGTGACCGAAAAGACTACCCTGCAGTAGAGCGATCTGAAAGCAAGGCTTGAACCACTCGTGGAGAGCAGCATGGAAGGGATGACATCAATGGTGGTGAGGAGGATGGTCTATGTGGACAGCTTTACCCTCGGATCCCTGCATACTTAGATGTGCCTATTTTAATCATCAACCATGTGACTTGTTCAATCCTTGCAGGTGCTGGCCCAAGCTCACTACCATCAATAATCAATGAAGAATAAAAAAAGGAGGATTGCCTGCATACCACACAGGGATAATTTTGATAGAAGATATAAATATTGTCACCATGCCATAGGAAATTACAGGAGCATATGTTGACGCGTTTCACACAGGTAACTTGTGCTTGTTCACAACCATATTGCTACACTTAGAGGAGCCTCTGTTCTCTTTTATACCCAGTTGTGACATGACACTACTTGTATATCAAGACATCGCTTGTATATCAAGTCAAAATGTATTTAAAAATGTTTATCTTGCAAAACGCTCTCAAACCAAGGTTTTACTGTATAGGTATGGTAGAAAAGCATCAGGAAATTGAGAGAATGAGGGAAGGGGGACACAGTGAAGAGGTGGGAGGGATGGGGATGGGAGACTGGGGAAGGAGGGGCAGGGAGGAGGGCGTGCCAGGCAGGGGGGTGCCCACCCAGACATATCCAGGCGGTACAACAATAAAAAGGGCCAGTTTTCAATCAGACAGTGCCCAGGTAAAGTCATCTGTATAGGGAAATTACCATGTGGCAGTGTGTTTAGAATTTGTATCTTTAAGCAAGCTTTTGAGAATCTCCATTAATTATCTTGATGTCCTCAACCTGTCTTATCCATTGGTGATTGTAGTGGGTGAGGAGGATTTCCACCATGTCAGAATATACAAGCATGCCGCATTAACGAGGTGCCTCAGTACAGAATTTTGATATACCTTGGTGGGTAAGGAGTTGTAATGTAGTAGATCGAACACTGGTGACTTTGGAATGTGTCTGTTTCCATACATTTTTGAGTTATTTTGTACACTTTGGACCAAAAACAGTCCAGTGCAGGATATGACCAGAAGGTACAGGTGAAACTCGAACAATTTGAATATTGTGCAAAAGTTAATTAATTTCACTAATGCAACTTAAAAGGTGAAACTAATATATGAGATAGTTCAAGCCGTGATTTGCCATAATTGTGATGATTATGGCTTACAGCTCATGAAAACCCCAAATCCACAATCTCAGAAAATTTGAATATTGTGAAGAGGTGCAATATTCTAGGCTCAAAGTGTCCCACTCTAATCAGATATTTAAGCCATAACACCTGCAAAGGGTTCCTGAACCTTTAAATGGTCTCTTATGCCGCGTACACAGGACCGTTTTTCCTGTCATGCAAAAAACCGACATTTTTCTTGACGTGATTCGTCGTGATTCCTCTTAAGCCTGCCTTGCATACACACGTTCAGGGAAAAAAAACGTACAACACGTACGACGGCACTATAAAGGGGAAGTTCCATTCGAATGGCGCCACCCTTTGGGCTGCTTTTGCTGATCTCGTGTTGGTAAAGTTTGATGAGAGACGATTCACGCTTTTCAGCCTCGTGCTTTTCAGTCCGTTACAGGGTGACAAACTATCTCCATTACAAGCGCTAGTTTTACCAGAACGAGCGCTCCCGTCTCATAATTGATTCTGAGCATGCGGGTTTTTTTCCCCTCGGAAAAGCTTACACACGAGCGGTTTTCGCGACGAGAAAAAGAGCGGCAGGAAAAACAACGGGCAGTTTACTGCTATGGAGCATAAACACGACCGGTTTTCATGACCAATCTAAAAAATGGCAGTTTTCTCATCATGAAAAATGGTCGTGTGTACGCGGCGTTAGTCTGATTCAGTAGGAATCACAATCATGGGAAAGACTGCTGACCTGACAGTTCTGCAGAAACCCATCATTGACACCCTCCATAAGGACGGAAAGCCTCAAAAGGTAATTGCAAAAGAAGTTGGATGTTCCCAAAGTGCTGTATCAAAGCACATTAATAGAAAGTTATGTGGAAGGGAAAAGTGTGGAAGAAAAAGGTGCACAAGCAGCAGGGACGACAGCAGCCTGGAGAGGATTGTCAGGAAAGGCCATTCAAAAGTGTTGGGGACTTTCACAAGGAGTGGACTGAGGCTGGAGTCAGTGCAATAAGAGCCACCACACACAGATGGATCCTGGACATGGGCTTCAAATGTCGTATTCCTTTTGTCAAGCCAGTCCTGAACAACAAACAACGTCAGAAGCATCTTTCCTGGGCTAAAGAAAAACAGACCTGGTCTGTTGCTCAGTGGTCCAAAGTCCTCTTTTCTGATGAGAGCAAATTTTGCATCTCATTTGGAAACCAAGGACCCAGAGTATGGAGGAAGAATGGAGAGGCACACACTGCAAGATGCTTGAAGTCCAGTGTGAAGTTTCCACAGTCTGTGTTGATTTGGGGAGCCATGTCATCTGCTGGTGTTGGTCCATTGTGCTTCATTAAGTCCAGGGTCAATGCAGCCGTCTACCAGGAGATTTTGGAGCACTTCATGCTACCTTCCGCAGACAAGCTCTTTTGGGATGCTGACTTCATTTTCCAGCAGGACTTGGCACCTGCCCACACTTCCAAAAGCACCAAAACCTGGTTCAATGACCGTGGAATTACTGTGCTTGATTGGCCAGCAAACTCGCCTGACCTGAACCCCTGAGAGAATATATAGGGCATTGCCAAGAGAAAGATGAGAGACATGAGACCGAACAATGCAGAAGAGCTGAAGGCCACTATTGAAACATCCTGGTCTTCCATAACACCTCAGCAGTGCCACAGACTGATAGCTTCCATGCCATGCCACATTGAGGCAGTAATTGCTGCAAAAGGGGCCCAAACCAAGTACTGAGTACATATGCATGCTTATACTTTTCAGAGGTCCAATATTGTTCTATGTACAATCCTTGTTTTCTTGATTGCATGTAATATTCTAATTTTGGGAAATTGCGGATTTGGGGTTTTCATGAGTTGTAAGCCATAATCATCACAATTATGACAAATCACGGCTTGAACTATCTTGCTTTGCATGTAATGAGTCTATCTCATATTAGTTTCACCTTTTAAGTTGCATTAGTGAAATAAATGAACTTTCTTTCTCGTACATCACGGGACACAGAGCGACTTAGTCATTACTAATGGGTTATATAGATACCGTCAGGTGCTGGCACTGGCAACTTCCAAAACCGGAAGTACCCTCCCCTATATAAGCCCCTCCCATCTGGGAGCACCTCAGTTTTTTGCCAGTGTCTAAGGTGTTGGCCAAGAAGAAACATGTGTTTTTCACTGAGCTTGCGTACAGGTTCTTTTGGGCCTCAGTAAGCTATTCCGGATCCGACCAAAAAAGCTTCATAGCTAAACGGTCGGTACCCGGGCCTTGCAGAGAAGAGCAAGGTTTTGCCTGTAATGCTTCTCTTAGGAGAGCTGGACCCTGGGATCCAGAGCTCTGGTCATACCCACGACCAAGATGTTTTCTGTGCAGGGTGCTATACAGGTCCAGGGGAGTGGAATCCTTGGGAACCCGGTCCCTGAAGGTTTGATTACAATGCCTGCCGTGATAGGTGAAGTTTGGGCTTTTGTGGACCAAACAAAGTCCTGCGGCGGGGAACAGGTAAGTGGGGGCCCCCAGGAACTTGGTTCTATTGGGGGACCCCCAAGCCTAATTTGTCTTTCTGTATGTTACCTAATGGTATTCCCGCAAAATTCTGTGCATGCCTGTAACTACTAAAAAAATGTAATAATTTTTAATGGTGGTCAAGAAAAAAAAAAAAAAAAAAAATTTTTTTTATATATATATTTAATATATTAGACTGCGGTACCTGTGTTTGTCCACTAGAGGCCGCTGTGGAATGTTTTCTTGTCATGTGGACTAGTTTCTTCTCAGAGAGCAAAGTCCAGGCAGATGGTGAGTTCTCTTATAGGAAACTGCTTCCTCTGCCATGTTGCAGTGCTCGTCCATCCCCCGGCCTGCGGCAAAGAGGGGCCCTGGCTCCTGTCCCTTGTTTCCGTTTTTTGAAATTAGCGCCGAAGGCGCACGTGGCCGCGCGCGTGCGCATGCACGCGCCTCTATATATAGAGGTGAGCCGGGAAAGGGGGCGGAGCCTGGGGGATGACGCTCTGTGCGCGCCGCAGCGCTTCTGCGCATGTGCGGGCGTCCCAGCAGGTTAAAAACCACAATATTGTAGTGAGCTGGCTATGAGGTACAGAGACAGAGCTGGCAACATTTAAAGGCATACAGCAAGCGGTTGATACAGGCATCCCCTAGAAAGGCACATTAGTAGACACCAACTGTGATATAGCAGCAATTGTGCTAGACTATTCTCAGTAAAAGTGGTGTATTACGGCTGGAATACCTCAGCTTTAGGCTTAGGAATATGCCGTCCAGAAGCTCCGGAACTGAATCTTCCAGGAAGCGAAGGGGGTCTCATCGGGCTCGGAGGATCTTGGGCATACTTCTGCTGCACCAGTCTCCCCTGAAGTTCAGAGGTAAGTGACCGTAGAGACCCCGCAGGGGTACTTGGTACTGTGGCTGTCCTCAGTTCACCTGCTCCTGTGTATGTAACAGAGGAGGTTTTTTCCTCAGCTCTGGGAGGATTAGAGAGAGATTGTCAACATTTATCGCTGCCTCCCTGTCAGGGAAAGCACGCCCGATCTCCGTCTCCTCCTTCAGAGTGCCTGTTAGCAGAGCAACAGTCCCATACAGGGATCGACCTGCCTGAAGGGGATCAGGATGAGGTTGATTCTGTTATAGAGGAATCAACAGTGGGGGAACCTTTTCTCAGCATCTCAAGCTGAAAGATTATGGGTTCAGTCTCTGACTAACATGGTCCGATCAGCATTTAAAAATGCACCTTGCGGAACCATCAACCACTACTGTATCCTCGTTGGGGTCGCTAGAAGCCCCCAGACTGTTTGTTCTTTTCCACTTCACCCTTTACTGAAAGGGCTCATTTACCAGGATTGGGAACGTCCTGAGAAAATATTTATTCCCCCAAGAGATTTCCGGTGGTCTATCCCATGGAGGATAAGTTCAACAAAAAAAAAAAAAAAAAAAAAAATGGAAGGTCCCTACAGTGGACGCAGCCATCTCTTGTATGTATAAATCACTGACATGTCCAGTGGATAATGTCCAAATGTTCAAGAACCCAATAGATAAAAGATTGGAGTCCTTATGAAAATCTGCTTGGTGATACAACCAGCAGTAGCAGCTATTGGGGTCTGCCAAGCAGTGAAGGATCAGTTGAAACAGGTCTTGAGGGACTTGACAGATCAGCAGGCTTTGCCCTAGCTGATCTACCTAGAGCCTTAGGCTTTGCGGTTGACGCCATAGAGGATTCAGTCCATCAGGCCTCCCGCCTTACGCTGTCTATAGTACATATGCGTAGGCTCCTATGGCTCAAAAACTGGTCTGCTGAAGCTCCCTGTAAAGAATGGCTGGTTAGCGTCCCATTTCATGGTGAACGCTTATTCAGGGAAAACCTGGACAAATATATCCAGAAAATTTCCAGCGGTAAAAATACGCTCTTGCCGGTTAAAAACAGAGTTAGAGGTCCCTCTTTAAGAGGCCTGCTTCTCCAGTCCCTGGGGCATCGGCTGTGTAACAGTTCCGACGGCCTCCTCGGTCAATTCCCGGGGGTAAAAAACAGGGACAGTAGCAGGGTAATGAGAAACCCTGGGTCAGGGGAGGTACAAAACCTCCCCCAAAGTTAAATTCATTGAAGCCCCCACTCAGTCGGGAGGGGGGAGGACTCCAGTTGTTCGCAAGAGACCTGGCGGGACACGATCAAGACAGATAGGTGCTCTCCGCAGTAGGTTTGGGATACAGTTTGGAGTTAAAAGACTCTCCTCCTTCCCATTTTTGAGGTCAAACGTGCCAAGGGATCCCCGGAAGAGAGAGTCCCTCCTGTTGGCACTAGAACAACTATTGCTCCAAGGAGTAATTATGGAGGTTCCCCTGGAAGAATGAGGGTTCGGGTTTTACTCAAACCTCTTTACAGTCCCGAAGCAAACGCGGACGGGAGGCCCATATTAATTCTAAAAGGGCTATACAAATTCCTACATATCAGGACTTTCCGATGGAGTCGATCCGATCGGTGGCCACTGCCCTACAAGGGGAGGATTGGTTAGCCGCGATCGACATCAAAGATGCTTATTTGCACATTCCCTCCTTTCCAGTCCACCAAAAATTTCTACGCTTTGCAGTAGAAGGGCGCCATTTTCAGTTCAGAGCCTTACCCTTCGGTTTGGCCACAGCACCACGAGTGTTTACAAAAATTCTGGCCCTTTATTGGCCAATCTAAGAACACAAGGTGTAATGATAATGGCATATCTGGATGACTTGTTGCTGATAGACCACTCAGTGAAAAAACTAGACGTGGTCGTTCACAAGACAATCAAGTATCTGGAATCTCACGGTTGGATTATCAACCGAGACAAGTAAGCCCTAAAAACCAGTCAAAAGTCTGGAATACTTGGGGCTAAGGTTGGATTCAGGCCAGAGAAAAATATTCTTGCCTCGAGGAAAGGTGTTGTCTTTGAAAGATTTGATCCACTTAGTGGGTACAAAAAAGACAGCCGTCCATACGCCTGTATATGAGGCTGCTGGGAAAAATGGTGGCATCATTCGAAGCAGTACCCTACGGTCAATTCCATTCAAGGAATTTGCAAGGGGCCATACTGTCAGCCTGGAACAAAAAAGTTCAGGCCCTAGACTTACAATGTCCTTGTCCCCTTCCGTTCGCAAGAGCCTCCGTTGGTGGTTGGTTCCCCAGAATCTGGAAAAAAGGAAATCCTTCAGTCCGATTTCTTGGAAGGTGGTCACTACAGATGCCAGCCTTATAGGCTGGGGAGCAGTACTGGAGCAATAGTCTCTCCAGGGCAGATGGTCGGATGCAGAAAAGGCCCTGCCCATCAATCTCTTAGAGATACGAGCAGCCCGGTATGCCCTAGTAGCATGGACATCCAAACTCCAAGGGTCCCCTGTCAGAATTCAATCAGACAATGCCACAGCAGTGGCATATATCAATCATCAGGGGGGCACCAGGAGTCGTGCAGCCCAGAGGGAAGTAAATTACATCCTGAAATGGGCAGAAAAATATGTCCCAGCCATATCTGCGGTATTCATTCCAGGAGTGGAGAATTGGAAGGCGGACTTTCTAAATCGCCAGCAATTAGGCCCAGAGGAAGGGTCCCTTCACCCCGAGGTTTTCTGGACAATATGTCAGCGGTGGGGAACATCGGATGTAGATCTTCTAGCATCCAGATTCAACGCAAAGGGGGACAGGTTTGTCTCTCGGACAAGGGATCCCCTAGCTTGCGGCTCGGATGCCCTAGTGTTCCCTTGGGATCAGTTCAAGCTGATATATGCACAGTGATTCCGGTGGCTCCAGCGTGGCCCCGAAGAGCGTGGTACGCGGAGATTGTAAAATTTCAGTGGGGAGTCCTTGGACTCTCCCACATCGTCCGGACCTGCTTTCGCAAGGACCGATATACCACCCTTCCTTACCAGCCCTAGGTTTGACGGCCTGGCTATTGAAGCCCACATTCTAAAAAAGAGAGGGCTCTCTAATGCTGTGGTATCTACCATGATCAATGCCAGGAAGCCGGTATCCAGGCAGATCTACTATAGAATCTGGAAGGCGTACATCGCGTGGTGTGAGGCCAAGAAATGGCATCCACATAAGTACGTAATAGGTAGGATTCTGGACTTCCTACAGTGGGCTGTAGATAGGAAGCTTGCCTTGAGTACTATCAAGGGTCAGATTTCGGCCTTGTCAATATTTTTTCAAAGGCCCTTGGCTTCGCATTCACTAGTCAAAGCCTTTATACAAGGAGTGATGCATATTAGTCCTCCGGTTAATATTCCCATATGTCCATGGGATCTAAACTTGGTTCTGTCGGTTCTACAGAAACAACCATTTGAACCATTACAGCATATTTCCTTGGTGCTTCTCACCAGGAAATTGATTTTTCTAGTAGCCATTTGTTCGGCTAAAAGAGTATCGGAATTAGCAGCTATGTCCTGTAAGGAGCCATATCTGGTTATCCATAAGGACAGAGTAGTGTTACGTCCTCATCCAGCCTTTCTTCCTAAGGTGGTATCGAGGTTTCATTTGAACCAAGATGTGGTTCTTCCTTCTTTTTTCCCCAAACCTACTTCGGTAGAGGAAAAGTTATTGCATTCTTTGGATGTAGTAAGAGCAGTTAAAGCTTATCTAAAAGCCACTGCTCAGATTCGCAGAACGGATACTTTGTTTATTCTGCCGGAAGGCCCCAGAAAGGGTCAGGCAGCGTCAAAATCTACTTTAGCCAAGTGGATTCGACAGGTCATAATGCAAGCCTATGGCTTGAGAAGGAGACCGCCTCCGTTCAAAGTTAGGGCGCACTCCACGAGAGCAGTTGGAACTTCATGGGCAGTGCATCACCAGGCCTCCCTGGCTCAAATCTGTAAGGCCGCAACATGGTCTTCAGTTCACACGTTTACTAGGTTCTACCAGGTGGACGTTAGAAGTCAGGAGGATGTCGCCTTTGGGCGCAGTGTGTTGCAGGCCGCAAAAGATCCTCATGTCTGATAGCGCTCAGCTTATATATGGTGTATCCCCCCCCTCATTTGGCATTGCTTTAGGACATCCCATTAGTAATGACTATGTCGCTCTGTGTCCCGTGATGTACGAGAAAGAAAATAGGATTTTTATAACAGCTTACCTGTAAAATCCTTTTCTTGGAGTACATCACGGGACACAGAGCTCCCGCCCCTCTTTGGGGACACTTATTGCTTTGCTACAAAACTGAGGTGCTCCCGGATGGGAGGGGCTTATATAGGGGAGGGTACTTCCGGTTTTGGAAGTTGCCAGTGCCAGCACCTGACGGTATCTATATAACCCATTAGTAATGACTATGTCGCTCTGTGTCCCGTGATGTACTCCAAGAAAAGGATTTTACAGGTAAGCTGTTATAAAAATCCTATTTTTACACAATATTCTAAATTTTCGAGTTTCACCTATAACATATCCCCAGGGGACTGTCCACACCACCAGCAAGTAGCAGGTAAATTTGGGTACATAGTATGGAGTCTGGCTGGGATGGGATACCAGCAGGTGATACTTTTATAGCCAAACTACTGGTAGTAAGAATAAATCTTTTTAACAGTACTCAGATAGTAGTAAATCTGTGACATGGGTTGTCATCCTTCCTCACTCAAAATGGAAAAAAAAAAAGTTTTAGTTAGACATGCACTTAAGGAAACAATCAATACATACCTAAAGCAATATTTAGTCCTTACAACCATGTGCAGGTGAGTGTACAGAACTGGCCAAAACTGTGTGTGCCAGAGTTTCACTCTGAGAAAAAGAAAAAACGAATGGCATTCAGTATAATACTAAACCCAGGGCCGGATTCCTGACAAGGGCAACGAGGCCAGGCCTCGGGGCGGCAGGGAGTGCAGGTGCGGCGGCGGCGCCCCCCCCCCGACCTGCCTTCCCGAGTCCCGCGGCCATCTCCCGCATAATGCAGCGGCTGGCTTGCTCCAGCGGTACTTGCGAGTAGCATTTTTTGTGGGCGGGGGTGGCGGCGGCGGCGGCGGCGTGCTTGGCCGGGGGGGGGGGGAGTAGTGTGGACTTGTGACTGACTGGCTGCATGTAATTGGACTGGAGCCTTAAGCCCCGCCCATCCTCCTCCCTGCAGCTTGTGTTCACTGCATCGTCTCTTGGGGACTTGGGAGGGGGTCTGTCTGATGACAGGAGGAGGAGAGTGAAGCACCCTGCACGAGGGGAACCTCCTGGCAAGGACAGCAGGTACAATTTAATAAATTACTTTTTGTGTGCCAAGCAGCCAATGTGGAAATAAATATACAGATCATGATTTTGCAATAAATTGATCCATGCTGCAAACTCATTAAACAGTCTCCACCTTCAGTTAAAGTTCATGTTCTACTTAAACTTTCACTGAAGGTGGAGACTGTTTAATGAGTTTGCAGCATGGATCACTTTATTGCAAAATCATGATCTGTATATTAATGAAATTTCAAAGAATGTGGTCTGTTTAATGAGTTTGCAAAGTGTTCCATGCATGCTGAAATCAATGCAAACTCATTAAGGAGGTTGAGGCTGCACTCATTGCCACTGATTAGGCGGCACTCTAAGGCTACCTTCACACTGAGGCATCAGCGGTACAGCGCAGCTAAAAACTTTACTGTCATTTTTGCTGCACTATTCGGCCACTAGCAGGGCACTTTTAACCCCCGCTAGCGACCGAAAAAGGGTTAAAACCGCCCGCAAAGCGCTGCTGCAGCAGCTCTTTGCTGGCGGTTCGGCGGCACTGCCCATTGATTTCAATGGGCAGGGGCGCATCAAATATGCTGCTTACAGGACGGTTTTACCGTCCTGCCAGCGCACCGTTCCAGTGTAAAAGCCTTCGGGCTTTCACGTTGGAGTGAATTGAGCGGCTCTTTGCAGGCGATATTTTTAGTGCTATAGCACCTGCAAAGCGCCCCAGTGTGAAAGTAGCCTTAAGCTGCACTGATAAGGCAGCACTGATATGCTACACTGATGGGCACTGATGAGGCCGCACTGATGGCCACTGATAAGCTGCACTGATAAGCTGCATTGATAGGCAATGGTGAGGCTGTGCTGATGGGCACTGGTGAGGCTGAATTGATGAGCACTGGTGAGGTTGCATTGATGGGTACCAATGAGGCTGCTATGATGGGCATTGGTGAGGCTGCTATAATGGGCATTGGTGAGGCTGCTATGATGGGCACCGGTGAGGTAGGCGTTGATGGGCACTGATCAGTCCGCACTGATGGCCACTGATAAGCTGCACTGGTGAGGCTGCATTGTTGGTCACTGGTGAGGCTGTGCTGATGGGCACTGGTGAGGCTGCATTGATGAGCACTGGTGAGGTTGCATTGATGGGTACCAATGAGGCTGCATTGATGGGTACCGGTGAGGCTGCTATGATGGGCATTGGTGAGGCTGCTATGATGGGCATTGGTGAGGCTGCTATGATGGGCATTGGTGAGGTAGGCGTTGGTGGGCACTGATAAGTCCGCAATGATGGCCACTGATAAGCTGCACTGGTGAGGCTGCATTGTAGGGTACCGGTGAGGCTGCTATGATGGGCATTGGTGAGGCTGCTATGATGGGCATTGGTGAGGCTGCGCTGATGGGCACCAGTGAGGCTGCGTTGATGGGCACCGGTGAGGCTGCGTTGATGGGCACTGATCAGTCCACACTGATGGGCACTGTCTGCACTGGTAAGGCTGCATTGATGGGCTCTGATAAGCCCCCTGGGTTCTTTTAGCCCCCTATTTTCACCTTTCCACGTCACTGCATTCAGCTGCTGAGGCAGCTGAATGTCAACACAGCGGGCAGTGGCTTGGAGCAATAGCCACTCTGTTATTGTTTTCTTTTTAATTGCAATAGCAGGTCGGCTATTGCGCCTGCCCACTGCTTGCTATCAATCAGCAGAGGAGGCAGGGCTTTTTTCAGCGGGAACGCGGGGGAACGCAGTACCGGCACCTCCTGGACTGACTGTATGTAAGGTCAAGGGGTGCTGGGGTGTGCTGCAGGGTATTGATGCTCATTGCTGGCGAACCTATTCTAGCTGGAGGGGATCTATTTTTGCAGGGGGGACTATTGTTGCTGAGGAGGTCTAGTGTTGCTGGTGGGGGACCTATTGTTGCTGGGGGTCAGTTGTTGCTGAAGGAGATCTACTGTTGGGGGAGGGGTCTATAGTTGATGGCTGCCAGAGAGTCTATTAATGCTGGCTGTGCGGAGATCTGTTGATGCTGCCGGGAGTCTATTGTTGCTGGGGGGGAATTTTGTTGTGGGTGGTACATTGTTAGGGGGATTTATTGTTGCTGGCTGAAGGGGAAACCAAATTCCATACAAATTACTTAGTAAAACAAAATGATACTTGGTTCTGTATTGTCTAAAAGGGGCGGTACTGGGAGGTGGGTAGGGGATGGAACCAAGGGACGTTGCTCGGAGGTGGGTAGGGGCGGAGAAAACAAGTGACTCGGAAAGGGGAGTTCCTGCACCTATTGTCTGAAAAAAAAGCCCAGAGAGGAGGGAACTGAAGGCGAATGTTCAACTTCAGGTCCTCCTCTGCTGATTGACAGCGGGCAGTGGGCGGGTGCAATAGCCAGCCTGCTATTGGCTAATGAAATGTAAAATATCCAATAGCAGGCTGGCTATTGTTTCTAGCCGCTGATGGGTGACTTGACGCTGGTGTTCTATCAATCCAAGGGATTGATAGAACACAGGCAAAAGAGGGGCAAGGATGAGCAGAAATAGGAGCGGGGCAGGTGTTCTATCAAAGATTGCAACAGCAGTGGAATGTGTGACCAGTCACATGGTCATACATTTTTACATAATCACACCCACTTTTTTGGGAATATGTGACCGGCAAAAGGAGGAGAGTTCCAACACTTTCTCAGCTGTTCCAGGGCAGATTGAGCCATTCAGTCAAAACTTATAAATACTTTGTCCTACGAAGATATTATCGATGAGTTAGGGAGGCCCGTAATGAAGAGACAAAAAAAGAAAATAATGAAGGGCCGTGCATGACTAGGTGGAGAGTACAGACAGGACGAGGTTAACATTTGTAGAAGAAGTGAGTGGGTGGAGGCAGAGGTGAATTTTAATGTGAGGGGAGGGGCACTTTAAATAGCTGGGGGCGGGTGCACTCTGCATCATTTTGTGTGGGGACAGAAAGGAGAGGAAGTTTTCCCACCCACCCTCCCTGTTGTTTTTGGTGTTTTTCTGGCAGTTGTTTTCTTGTTTTTCAGGTTGAAAAGGAGATGGTCGTCATAACAGCTGTGTGTTGGCGGTGTCTTTGGTCTTTGACGGTGGCAGAAAACAGATGGTATTAAAGTGGTGGGGGCTCATCGGTGGTATGTGCCCCTCTGGTGTATTCCAGTGGAATGGTGTCCGCTGGGGTACGGGTATGGTTGCACTGTGGGAAGGGGTTGTCTCCGAGCTGTTATATGGCTGGAGGCCTGGTATGGTTCAAAATTTTTGTCCCGTAGTGTATTGGTGTAAAAAGGGGTTCAAAAGTTTTGGGGTGCCGTCAGAGACCAACAGACTGGGAGTTATAATGGTAAAATTGTGTTAATAAAGTTATTGAAAATATATATATTTTATATTGGAGTTCTTTACATGATATTGTTTTAATAAAAAGGCTGTTGTGGCCATTTTATACTCCAACTCTGGTGTGGTCTAAATTACTATAGATTGGATAAGTTAAGATAGTGGTTAAGAGGGGTAAACTGGTATGGGTAAGGTGGGGGGAGATATCTCGAGTACACTGGTCATGCCAAAAGAAAAGTTAGAACTAAAAATGTTTAGGGAGTTTCTTAGTGCTATAATCTTTAAAAGGCATTTTCTGCATTACAGAGTATTTTCAGTCTGTACAATTAAAGCCAGTTATTTTCAGTGTTCTTGTGTGTGGAAATATGTTTTTAATTGATCTATTGTAGCAGTCATCGATAAAGGATGAGCATGGTGGTGTGTGTGTGCGTGGGGGTGGGGCATTGAAGGACCCGGCCTTGGGGCGGCAAAGGGATTAAATCCGGGCCTGACTAAACCACACAGGCAATCCTTGTATGTGCAAACCGATTACCTGTCCAGCTTGCACTTTTATTCTGTACTGACTATTTTATTCTGAGAAGAAATGCCGGTGGAATGCATTATAATAATACACCATTAGTATTACCAAGTGTATCTATACCCAAAAAAAAACTGTAATATATTGCAGCTCAGCAGTCCTTAGCTGTATTGGCTGCATTAGTTTTATTTTTCAGACTTTTTTAAATCTTTATTTTCACCCAGTAATCCTTTAATTACTGCATTTATTTCTCAACTCTGTCTATGCTGGATTTAAAACATGTCTGCCTTTGTTTATCATTATTACATGGTGAATTGATGGGATGTGTAGTTTATGCAATAAAAAGGTAAGGTTCTTTGTGATTTATTTTAAGTTCTCAGAAAGTGACAGGGACACTACAGTTCTAGCAAGATCAAGATCAACAGGTATTCAAAATCTACTGCTGCAGGATTACATGCAGCAAATGCCTCTATCTGCAAGTACCTAACATAAAGATGTGCAGCCAGTGTCTACCCTAAACTAGCGATGAGCTTTGTGTTCTAGTCGAACCCAGGTTCGACTCGAACATCGCCTGTTCTGTTGTTCGCCGAATTGCGAACATTATGGGCCGTTCGCGCCAAATTCGAGTGGTACGTCACGGCCCATAATTCACTGCGGCATCGCAGTGCATTGCTGGGTGATGATTGGCCAAGCATGCACTATTACCCGCATGCTTTGGCCAATCACAGCACGCAAAAAACGGAGAGCCATAATTGGCCAAAGCCAGGGTGGCTTTGGCCAATTATGTCTCAGGGGGTTTAGTACACGCCCCACACTATATAAGGCCGCCTGTGTGGTGGCCTTGTGTAGTGTGTTGTGGCGGTGGTTAAAGACAGAGAGAAAGAGAGCGAGATATAGTGTAATTTAATTTGAGTTAGAGCAGGCAGGCGAGCCAGTTAGCTGTAGTTACAGTGTGTAGAGGATATATATGCATCCTAGGTGTTGTATATATATTTAAACACTGTATTCAGTTTAGCTAGATCCGTTCCTGTTATTCTCTATACTGACAGGCAGGCAGGTGATTGTGCTAGCTGCAGTCAGTGTTTCACTTAGTGTACTGTGTGCTTTGCATAGCGTTCACATAAAGCTTACCTGAATACAGTTAGTGACTAATAGTGGTGTTCTCATAATAAAACCACAGGCAGAGAGCTGGAAGTATTTTCAGTTAGTGTACTGTGGCCTCTGCAAAGTTTTCAACTAAAACTAACTGAAGACAATTGCTGCTTTTCCCATACTAATACCACAACAGGCAGTTGATTCTGATAGCTGCATTATCACTATATATATATATATATATATATATATATATATATATATATATATACACATACATACATACATACATACATACACATAGATATATATATATATATATATATCTATATATATATGTAGCGGGTGTTTGCTTTAAGGCCCAGAGACTACCATACCCAGGATGCATTTCCCCGCACAAGGACTGCTGGGGTGG
Source organism: Rana muscosa (assembly GCA_029206835.1). NCBI lineage: Eukaryota > Metazoa > Chordata > Amphibia > Anura > Ranidae > Rana > Rana muscosa. Next base: position 24,157,570 of record CM055122.1, read on the forward strand.
TGTATTTAACCAGGGGGCGGGCCGGAGAACTTTCTCTTTGGACACCGCCCGCCCAGCAAGTGGAACGCTGTGCTGAGTCTGCTGAGAATACAGGACCTGAAGCCTAGGCCTGTATTATTCCAAAGAGCTTTCCGTACCCACGAGGAGCCTGAGGGACGTCGCATTCTGCTGCTGTTCTGTTACTACCAGGAGGACCGAAGACCCGGGTGTCGTGGAATCTTTGTACCAAGACACAGCAACAGAAGATACGGACACGGACTGTTCCGGTTGGGTGAGAGAGCACTTGCTCATGAGGATAATACAGGGTCTCTAAACCCAGTAACTGTTGTTTGGAACTAATGTTAGTGTTTGCAGCTGCACACCGGAGGGACAGTGCATTGGATAACACTATTAGATTTGTTCTGGGTCACCAAGTTATCACATTCCTTTATTCTTGTGGATTACAAATTGTTCCAGAAGTGCACCACTGCTTGCTAGCGAAGATCTTTCTCTGCAGAACTTTCACGTAGTATAGTCAGGCCTGACTTAGTAGTAGTGACATTGCTGGGCGCCAGTGGCGGAACTACCGCCATAGCGACCCATGCGGGCGCTATGGGGCCCGCAGCCGAGTGGGGCCCGGTGAGGACGAGCACCCAGGGCCATCTCTAACGTTACGCGGGACAAAAGCCTGCGCTGCGGTGCCCGCAACTTTTTTCTTCCTGGCCAGGGGCGGAACTGACTGACCACTTGAGCACTGCCTGAAAGTCTCATGGTCAGTGGATGGCTGCACGTACTTCCCTCCCCCGGCTCCCCCCCCCCTTCTGCCACGCTCTGCAAGTCTCCTGCCATGTGCAGTCAGCGTGGATAATGGCCATAGCGGTTGTGCTGTCTCTCCTCTCCTCCGATGGACGGTCTCAGAGCTGGCGACTGAGAGTCATCGAGGAGCCAGTCTGCCTACAGGTACTGTCTAATTGTGACTCCTGCACGACACTGACAGCATCCTGTAGTGTTGTAATGTCACCTCCCGACACACACAGACACAGCCCTGGTATGACATCCTCCGGCATATGATGCCACCTACTGACCCCCTGCCATAATAATTCTCCTCATCATCCCTTGTTCCTGGCACCCTACTTCCTGTCACCATACTTCCCACTGTCAGCTTCCTACCAACTTACCCCCCTGTCATCATCTCTATCCTCATCATAAACCCCTGTGCCTAGTATCCTACCACCCACCCCCTGTCATCTTCATCCCCCCTGTACCGCCAGCTCCTTCCACCCACCCCCTGTCATCTTCATCCCCCCTGTACCGCCAGCTCCTTCCACCCACCCCCTGTCATCTTCATCCCCCCTGTACCGCCAGCTCCTTCCACCCACCCCCTGTCATCTTCATCCCCCTGCACCGCTCTGCCAGCCTCCTACCACCCACCCCCTGTCATCTTCATCCCCTCTGTACCGCCAGCTCCTTCCACCCACCCCCTGTCATCTTCATCCCCCTGCACCTCTCTGCCAGCCTCCTACCACCCACCCCCTGTCATCTTCATCCCCCTGTACCGCCAGCTCCTTCCACCCACCCCCTGTCATCTTCATCCCCCTGCACCGCTCTGCCAGCCTCCTACCACCCACCCCCTGTCATCTTCATCCCCCCTGTACCGCCAGCTCCTTCCACCCACCCCCTGTCATCTTCATCCCCCTGCACCGCCAGCTCCTTCCACCCACCCCCTGTCATCTTCATCCCCCTGCACCGCTCTGCCAGCCTCCTACCACCCACCCCTGTCATCTTCATCCCCCCTGTACCGCCAGCTCCTTCCACCCACCCCCTGTCATCTTCACCCCCCCTGTACCGCCAGCTCCTTCCACCCACCCCCTGTCATCTTCATCCCCCTGTACCGCCAGCTCCTTCCACCCACCCCCTGTCATCTTCATCCCCCTGCACCGCTTTGCCAGCCTCCTACCACCCACCACCTGTCATCTTCATCCCCCCTGTACCACCAGCTCCTTCCACCCACCCCCTGTAATCTTCATCCCCCTGCACCTCTCTGCCAGCCTCCTACCACCCACCCCCTGTCATCTTCATCCCCCTGCACCACTCTGCCAGCCTCCTACCACCCACCCCCTGTCATCTTCATCCCCCCTGTACCGCCAGCTCCTTCCACCCACCCCCTGTCATCTTCATCCCCCCTGTACCGCCAGCTCCTTCCACCCACCCCCTGTCATATTCATCCCCCTGCACCGCTCTGCCAGCCTCCTACCACCCACCCCCTGTCATCTTCATCCCCCCTGTACCGCCAGCTCCTTCCACCCACCCCCTGTCATATTCATCCCCCCTGTACCGCCAGCTCCTTCCACCCACCCCCTGTCATCTTCATCCCCCTGCACCGCTCTGCCAGCCTCCTACCACCCACCCCCTGTCATCTTCATCCCCCCTGTACCGCCAGCTCCTTCCACCCACCCCCTGTCATCTTCATCCCCCTGCACCTCTCTGCCAGCCTCCTACCACCCACCCCCTGTCATCTTCATCCCCCTGCACCACTCTGCCAGCCTCCTACCACCCACCCCCTGTCATCTTCATCCCCCCTGCACCGCCCTGCCAGCCTGCTTCCACCCCACCCCCTGTCATATTTATACCCCACTGCCAGCTTCCTACCGCCCCACCCCCACCATCATCATCCCATCTGTGCCCCATTGCCAGTTTCTTGCCATCCCACCCCCTGTAATCTTCACCCCCCTGTACTCCTCTGCCAGCTTTCTACCACCTCACCCACTATCATCATCATCCCTATACCCCCACCTCTGACATCCTATCACCCTGCCTCCGGTCATCAACATCTCCCTGTAGCCCACCTCTAGCATCCAACCACCCTACCCCCATCATTATTATCATCATCATCATCCCCCTGTACCCCACTGACCGCTTCCTACCACCCCACCCACTGTCATCATCATCCCCCTTTGCTGACATTCTACCACTCCGCCCATTGTCATCAACATCCCCATCATTCCTCTCTACCCCACCTCTGGCCTCCTACCACTCCACCCCCTGTCATCATCATCCCCCTGTACCCCTTCTCTGGCATCCTACCACCCTGCCTCCTGTCATTATTATCCTCATCCCTCCTGTACCCCACCTCTAGCATCCTATCACCCTACTCCCTATCATTATAGGGGAGATATGATCTCAGCCTCTCACCCCAAACTGCATCCTGTCATCCAACCAACTTTAACCCAACATTTGTATCACACACACCACAATACTGCCCTGCCACGCAGTGAGCGGTAATGATGTGCTGTAACCTCTAGCAAATAATCAGTGAGCGATAATGATGAGCAGTAACCCATAGCAACCAATCAGTGAGCAGTATAAATTTGTAGTAACCTCTAGCAAGAAATCAGTGAGTGATAATGATAAGCAGTAACCCATAGCAACCAATCAGTGAGCAGTATAAATTTGCAGTAACCTCTAGCAACAAATCAGTGAGTGATAATGATAAGCAGTAACCTATAGCAACCAATCAGTGAGCTGTAATAATGTGCAGTAACCTCTTGCAACCAATCAGTGAGCGGTAATGATGTATAGTAACCTCTATCAACCAATGGGTAAACTGTAATGATGTGCAGTAAACTCTAGCAACCAATGGGTGAGGGGTAATGATGTGCAGTAACCTCTAGCAGCCAAATATTGAGTGGTAATATTGTGCAGTAACCTCTAGCAACCAATCAGTGAGCCTGGAGCAATCAGTGAGTGTGAACCAGTTTTTTTTTATTTTATTTTTTTAGATAAGTCTATGTGCATGTTTGTTTTTTGGGATGTTGGCGTGGAGAGGGAAATTGGTAGGGGTGGAGTGTGGGGGGGGGGGATGTTTGCCCAGGGTCCAATCAATATTAAAGATGCCCCTGGGTGTCCCCAGGCTGGCGGAGTGAGCAGACCAGCACACACTTGGGTAAAGCCATGGAGGTTTCAGCCAGCTGTAACACCTCCCTCAAACGGAGAACATCTCATCAGCTGCAGCCAACAGCAGGCTCTACTGCCATCCTAGCCTTCTCCCAAAGCCTGCACCACATTGCATGGCAGGAGTTGTAGTTCACCACACCTCACACTAGACTTGCCCCGCCGGTGCCTGTGCTCTGCAGAGACTACACCTCCCAGAATACACTGCAGGGCGCTCAAAGCGAATGTGTCGGCTTCTCCTGCTTGTAGGGGATGGAGGAGTGTATAGAAGGATCACCTGTCTGCACTCTGTCTGTGGCTCTAGTTTTTTGTGGCTGCTGCAGCAATGTGGTGTTACCCTGTTAGCCAGGTGACATTTTGCTTGTCATTACCGTAAGACCATCTCTTGTATCATGTTGCAGTCTTTTCCCATTGTGAAAGTGAGTGGGGCCTCATGACCAAGATTTGCCTAAGGCCTCACAAAGCCTAGAGCCGCCTCTGATGAGCAGTTCTCAAATTTTCTACTCGCACACTTGCATTTTGCAAGTGGAAAATGGCTGTTGGCGAGCGTGGGGCTGCCTCAGAGTGGGGGGGGGGGTGAGCACCGCCGGCACAGTCTCCCAGCCAGGGGAAGAGAAAGGAGAGGAAGAGGCGAGCTGTCCGTATCAGCAGAGAGCGGGATTGCCCGCTGTAATAGGTTTTATTAGAACTTCCAGTGTTCCCGGGGCTCACGTCACAAAGCCCCTCCTTTGATTGACAGAACGTCAGTCCAATGCAGGACGTGTGACGTCATCAAAGGCGTTGCGCCAAGAGGTAGGGCTATGTGACGATAAGCCCGGGGAAGACGGGAAATTCAAATGAAAGCTATTACAGCAATCCCGCTCTCTGCTGATCCGGGCGGCTTGCCTCTTCCTCTGCACAGGTGAGGCTGTATTAGGCATAGGCAGGCCAGGCTGTATTGGGCACAGGCAATGCTGTATTGGGCACAGGTCATGCTGCATTGGGCACAGGAAGGCCACGCTGATGGGGCACAGGCCACGCTGTATGGGGCACAGGTCACGCTGTATGGGGCACAGGTCACGCTTTATGGGGCACAGGTCACGCTGTATGGGGCACAGGTCACGCTGTATGGGGCACAGGTCACACTGCATTGGCCACAGGTCACGCTGCATGGGGCACAGGTCACGCAGTATTGGGCACAGGTCACGCAGTATGGGGCACAGGTCACGCTGTATGGGGCACAGGTCACGCTGTATGGGGCACAGGTCACGCTGCATGGGGCACAGGTCACACTGCATTGGCCACAGGTCACGCTGCATGGGGCACAGGTCACGCAGTATTGGGCACAGGTCACGCTGTATGGGGCACAGGTCACGCTGCATGGGGCACAGGTCACGCTGCATGGGGCACAGGTCACGCTGCATTGACACTAGTGTGGCTGTGGGGGGGGCTGGTTGCAGGGGGGCCCATAAAACATTTTGCTATGGGGCCCTGTGATTTCTAGTTACGCCCCTGCTGGGCGCCATCTTGCCCACGAGGGAGACGAGCTGCAACGGGGTCCGTTAGTTTCTTGTTATAGAATTGTATATCTGTCTGTGTGCTAAAACACTCTTTCATTGCAGGGCTCTGCATATGTCTATGTATACTGTTTGCCTGCTTAACCATTATTTTCAGTAAAGTACCAGGGTTAAGTATATCAGTTGTTGGTGTCATTTACTGTGCAGGAGAAACAATTAGTGATAGCTACATCATACTGTTGTGTGCCTTTATTGTGGGATTGTGCTGCCAAGAATTACAGGTTACACAATCCAATTATCCCCTACTAACTGTGCCAAGGGAGGATAGAGCCAATTGCCGGTGGTTGACAGTGAGTGCTACAGGGCCCGAAACAAATCATACCAGCGGCCCTCTTAGCTGGGGGTATCGCTACATACATACATATTATATATATATATATATATATATATATATATATATATATACACAGTATATATATTGTGACAGCAGGAAGGTAAAGTCACCTGGTTGCATCCAGGGGGGTAGATATATTTCGCCCAGATTCAGGCTTTACGCCGACTTATACAACTAGGTGGAGAGTTGTATAAGGCTAGTGGGCTCATGGATGACTCATACCTCTAGGGAGAGGGCTGGGCGTCGTGCAGACAGGGAGTTGATGAGACCAGCTGAAGCCTGTCAGTTCGTTTAAGGCCTCTATAAAAACTCCCAGATTCATTAGATGTTAGCTCATGCCTGGAACCAGACCTGTGTGGACTGTCTAGGGAGAGTGAACCCCTGTGCGGTGAGAAAAAGCCTGTGTGGCTATTTGCTTGGACATTTAAAACCAGGGACTTAGGGACTAGGACAGCACTAGGCTGATCCCAGTTGTTAGTTAGGAAACCTGTATGTTTAGTCAGAGGTCAACTTGACCAGGATTTATTTTGGTTATGTTTCTTTTGCTTTGCTGTGTTTTGTCACTGTAAATAGAAAATAAACCGCACCTTTTTTGATTTTGAAAACCACAACCTCCGTTTGCTGGGCCTGTTTTGTGTGGGGAGCCCATCCCGGGGGTCACACACACCCGCTGCCGAGCTAACCCCCTCACAGTTGGTGGAGAACCAGTGGCAGTTTTTTTTAAGCCAGCATGGAGGAGATACTGAAACAGCTGGCTCTAGCAAATGCCAATCAACAGCAGACAAATGCAGGTTTGCAAAGGAGCCTTGCAGCCCAGCAGCAAGCTCATCAACAAGCCCAGCAGCAATCTGAGGCCCGCTTCATAGACCTGTTACAGAAGCAAGAGCAGAGACTACAACAAATGGAAGCAGTAATGCAGCAACGTCCGCAGACCAGTGAGGAAAGCCGTCCCACTAATACCGCGTCCTTTGGGGTGAGTCGTTTATTGACAAAAATGACTGGAGAGGATGATCCAGAGGTATTTTTGACCACATTTGAAAGGACTGCTGAAAGAGAAAAGTGGCCTGAGGAGCAGTGGGCTGGACTGGTGGCTCCTCTGTTAACTGGTGAATCGCAGAAGGCTTACTATGACCTAGAGCCTGACCAAGCAAAAGACTATGTGATGCTAAAAGCTGAAATATTGGCAAGGCTGGGTGTCACCCAGGCTGTCCGGGCTCAGCGTGTGCATAACTGGACTTTCCAGCTTGGAAAACCCCCCAGGTCTCAAATGTATGATCTCATTCACCTGAGCAGAAAGTGGCTACAGCCAGAGACTTTGTCCGCACCAAAGATTGTGGAACGTGTTGTAATGGATCGGTTTTTGAGAGCTCTTCCTACTGCCATCCAAAAGTGGGTAAGCCATGGAGACCCAGAGACGGCCGATGGTCTTGTGGATCGTGTGGAGAAATACTTGGCTACAGAGAACCTGACGGCCTCTTCCAGAGACACTCGGACTTTCCACCCTAAGACCAGACCATCCCCAGGGGCGGATAAGAGGATTCCAAGGGGTAAGGGTGGAGAGAGTGAGAGGGTGGGAGCTCTACCCCAAGTTTGGCGAGAACAGCCTGGGAAATCAGCGGCTCAAGAGGCGGCAAGAAGGATCGTTTGCTACCGCTGCCGGCAAGCGGGACATATTGCAGCCAATTGCCCGGTTGTGGAGGAACCCATGCAGTGTGACTTTCTGACGGACAGACGTCAGTCGCTGTGTGCGACAGTCGCATGCACTGCCATTCGAGGAACTGAGAAACATTTATGCAAAATGTGTGTTAATGGTAGAAATGTTGTGGTATTGTTGGATTCAGGTAGCCTTGTGACCCTGATAAAGGCTGAGTTAGTTAAAACAGAGGTCTCTGGGAATAGCAAGGTAGCTGTTATTTGTGTGCATGGGGACACCCGAGAGTATCCAGTGACTACAGTGTGTTTCGAGACCCCCAAAGGTACCCTCTCTCATCCAGTGGGCTTAGTATCTCAGTTACCGTATGACGCCATTGTGGGAAGGGATTTTCCGAAGTTCTGGGAACTGTGGGATGATCCTGAGCCCCTCACTGGTGCCCCTATGTACCAGGAATGTGATAGCCAGAACTCCCCTGAGAGTGGTGAGGACTCTCCGGAATTTCCCTTATCAGTATTGGCAGGGGAGACTCAAGAAACTGGAGAGGAGCCCACCTCCTCAGACGAAAACCTACCGTCTGTGGAGTTTTCTGATCTTGAGGTTCACAGGGAAAACTTTGCCACAGAACAGTTGAAAGACCCCGCCCTAATAAAGGCACGGGAAAACGTAGTGAAAATAGATGGCGAGTTAGTGAACCCAGATAATACCTGCACTTACCCATACTTCAGCGTAGAGAAGGACCTACTGTATCGGGTGGCAAAAAGGGCAGAAGAAACCGTTGAGCAGCTTGTGGTGCCCAAACCTTACAGGAAGTTGGTGTTGGAGTTGGCCCATGGGCACATTCTTGGAGGTCATCTGGGGACAGAGAAAACCCGAGAGAGGGTATTACAGAGATTCTATTGGCCGGGGGTGATGAAGGACGTAGAAAATTATTGTTCCTCCTGCCCTGTGTGTCAGAGGTTGGCCCCGATGCCACATTTCCGTAGCCCGCTGGTCCCTCTACCCATCATTGAGGTCCCGTTTGAGAGGATCGCCATGGATTTGGTAGGTCCTATAATCAAGTCCGCTAGGGGGCACCAGTACATATTAGTTATAATGGACTATGCCACCCGTTATCCAGAAGCGATCCCTCTCCGAAATACCTCGGCCAAAACCATAGCCAAAGAGCTATCTCTTGTTTTTAGCCGGGTGGGTATTTGTAAAGAACTGCTTACGGACCAAGGTACACCCTTTATGTCCCGGGTTATGAAAGAGCTGTGTAAATTGTTCAAAGTGACGCAATTGCGTACGTCTGTGTATCACCCCCAAACCGATGGGCTGGTTGAAAGATTCAACAAAACCCTAAAACAAATGTTGAAGAAAGTGGTGGATAGAGATGGAAAGGATTGGGACTGTTTACTTCCTTATTTGATGTTTGCTATTAGGGAGGTGCCCCAATCCTCTACGGGATTCTCCCCCTTTGAGTTACTGTATGGGAGACACCCAAGAGGGCTGTTGGATATTGCCAAGGAAACTTGGGAAAGTGAGAGTTCTCCCCACAGGAGTGTGATTGAGCATGTCGCCCTGATGCAAGATCGAATTGCACAGGTAATGCCCATCGTGAAGGAACATTTGGCCCAAGCGCAGTTGGCACAGCAGAGAGTGTACAACCGTGGAGCCAAGACCCGTACCTTTTCCCCGGGGGATAGGATATTGGTACTTGTCCCTACGGTTGAAAGTAAATTCCTTGCCAAATGGCAAGGCCCCTACGAGATAATGGAAAAAGTGAGCGAAGTGAATTACAAGGTCAGACAACCAGGAAGGCGAAAGCCCGAACAGATCTATCACGTTAATCTGTTGAAAGCCTGGAGGGATAGAGAGTCCCTAGTCGCAGACACTTGGTCACCAGCTCAAACTGGTTGCGTGATTCCTGAGGTTGGAATAGCAGCCACCTTGTCACAACCCCAACAACAGGAGGTTAAGGAGTTTGTGCTTCGCAACAAGGAGGTATTCTCTGAGCTGCCGGGACAAACATCTGGGGTAGAGCATGACATCATTACCCCGCCTGGTGAAAGGGTGAAGTTAAAACCCTATCGGATCCCAGAGGCTCGACGGGAGGCAATACGGGAGGAAGTACAGAAAATGCTGAACTTAGGGGTGATAGAGGAGTCCCAAAGTGATTGGTCTAGTCCCATCGTGTTGGTGCCTAAACCGGATGGGAGCTGGCGATTTTGTAACGATTTTCGTCAGTTGAACAAAGTTACAAAATTTGACACCTACCCCATGCCACGTATAGATGAGTTGATCGACCGGCTGGGAACAGCCCGATACATGACGACTCTTGACCTCACAAAAGGGTATTGGCAAATCCCCCTGGCCAAGTCGGCCAAAGAGAAAACCGCATTTGTAACCCCAGACGGGGCGTTCCAATATAAAAGAATGCCGTTCGGGTTACAGAATGCGCCTGCCACATTCCAGCGGAAAATGGACCAGATGCTGAGGCCCCATCGGAAGTATGCTGCGGCTTACCTGGATGACGTAATTGTCCATAGCACAGATTGGGCCTCACATCTGCCAAAAGTGCAAGCAGTCCTGGACTCTGTTCGGGAAGCGGGGTTTACGGCTAACCCCAAGAAGTGTACCATTGGGCAGGAGGAGGCCAAATATCTTGGGTACACCATTGGGAGGGGAGTAATAAAACCCCAACTCAACAAAGTCGAGGCCATCCAGAGTTGGCCACGTCCCAACAGCAAGAAGCAGGTACGAGCCTTTCTGGGAATCGCTGGGTATTATCGGCGATTCATTCCCCACTTTGCTTCTAAGGCTGTGCCCCTAACCAACCTGACGAAGGGGAAAGGGTCGGTCATGATTAAATGGACCCCCGAGGCTGAGGCAGCATTCCAATTCTTGAAACAAGCCTTATGTAGCCAGCCAGTGTTGTACTCACCCGACTTCTCTAAAGACTTTGTCGTACAAAGTGATGCGTCAGATGTGCGGTTAGGAGCAGTATTGTCCCAGGTCTGGAACGGGGAAGAGCACCCAGTCATTTACCTCAGCAGGAAGTTGAAGTCCCATGAGGTAAATTACGCCACCGTTGAAGGAGTGTTTAGCGGTGAAGTGGGCTCTAGATTCCCTTCGGTACTACCTGCTAGGTAGGCACTTTGACATGGTTACGGATCACGCTCCGTTAAAGTGGATGGCTCAAAACAAGGAAACAAATAGAAGAGTGAATAGGTGGTTCCTGGCCCTCCAGGAATTCAACTTCACAGTAAAGCATCGCCCTGGCGTTCAAATGGGGAATGTGGATGCTTTGTCTCGAGTACATGAATGCCTGATTGCTGGTGTTCCAACCCCGAGGTTAAAACAAGAGGGGGGGGTATGTGACAGCAGGAAGGTAAAGTCACCTGGTTGCATCCAGGGGGGTAGATATATTTCGCCCAGATTCAGGCTTTACGCCGACTTATACAACTAGGTGGAGAGTTGTATAAGGCTAGTGGGCTCATGGATGACTCATACCTCTAGGGAGAGGGCTGGGCGTCGTGCAGACAGGGAGTTGATGAGACCAGCTGAAGCCTGTCAGTTCGTTTAAGGCCTCTATAAAAACTCCCAGATTCATTAGATGTTAGCTCATGCCTGGAACCAGACCTGTGTGGACTGTCTAGGGAGAGTGAACCCCTGTGCGGTGAGAAAAAGCCTGTGTGGCTATTTGCTTGGACATTTAAAACCAGGGACTTAGGGACTAGGACAGCACTAGGCTGATCCCAGTTGTTAGTTAGGAAACCTGTATGTTTAGTCAGAGGTCAACTTGACCAGGATTTATTTTGGTTATGTTTCTTTTGCTTTGCTGTGTTTTGTCACTGTAAATAGAAAATAAACCGCACCTTTTTGATTTTGAAAACCACAACCTCCGTTTGCTGGGCCTGTTTTGTGTGGGGAGCCCATCCCGGGGGTCACACACACCCGCTGCCGAGCTAACCCCCTCACAATATATATACACACACACACACACACACACACACACTATATATATATATATATATACACACACGCACACACATATACATATATATGTGTGTGTATATACACATACACACACACACACATATATATATATATATATATATATATATATATATATATATATATCACATCCCACCTTTGTGCAGCTACATCTCACTGCAGGCAATTAGTATGTCTGGAAGGCAAACAAGGAGAGGCAGACAGTCACAAAACAATAAAAGAGGGCAAGCAGGCTCTGTGTCTAGAGGCAACAGTGCTGGTCGTGGACACTGTGTATCCTCATCAGCACGTGGCCGTGGGACACGCTTGTCATTTTCGGCAGTTGGCCATGTTGAGCCGCAACATGCCCAAGACTTGGTAGAGTGGATGACCAAGCCTTCCTCCTCATCCTCTTTCACCCAGGCTCAGGGTACTTTGTCTGGCAAAGCAGCTGCCAAAGCGGCCTCTTCCCTCGGCTCAATGGCATCAGTCACTCCTTTCCTAGCCCCACCATGTGCTCCTGAGGAGTCCCCCGAACTGTTTGACCACAGTGTTGGGTATATGCTCCAGGAGGATGCCCAGCGTTTTTTAAGGCTCCGATGATGGAACCCAGCTGGAGGAAGGCAGTAACGTGAGCCCAGAGAGAGGGGGTAGTAACGTGAGCCCAGAGAGAGGGGGTGCCCAACAAGGACAGCTATCTGGCAGTCATGTTCCCCCAGATGCAGGATACTGCCAGATTTGCTCCAGTGATGAGGAGGGAGGGGATGATGAGGTCACTGACTCCACGTGGGTGCCTGATAGGAGAGAGGAGAAGGAGGAGGCACATCTCCAACGAGGCAGGATGCCCTCCAGGGGCCAGCTTAAGGGCAGCACACCGACTGCATCACACCGCAGAGCTCCGCATGTGCAGGGCGCTGCTGTCTCTGTGCGTAATTCCAAAAGTTCTTTGGTGTGGGCCTTTTTTCAGACGTGTGCAGCAGATCGCACCATTGCCATTTGCAACATATGTCTAAAGCGTATCTCGCGTGGCTAAAACATCAGCTGCTTGGGCACCACGTGCTTGACTAGACATATGTCGACTTGCCATGCAGTTCGTTGGCAAGCGTACCTAAAAGACCCACACCAAAGAACAAAGCGGACCTCTCCTTGCTCCTCATCAGCTGGGATCTCCAACCCCACTATACCTTCAGTCCTCTCTGAAACCTGCACTGAGAGGAATGAAGGTGTAGAATTAGGTGTGTCACAGCCAAGTACTTGCGGGCAATCTGCTATCGGTACACCGGCGTCCGATTGTACCAGGCAAATTTCCCTGCCCCAGCTGCTGCACCACCAAAAGAAGTTTGCTCCCAGCCATCCACATGCCCAGCGGTTGAATGCTAGCTTGGCTAAATTGCTAGCACTTCAACTGCTGCCTTTTCAGTGGGTAGACTCTGCCCCCTTCCGTGAGTTTGTGGAATGTGCGGTTCCTCAGTGGCAGGTTCCCAAACGACACTTTTTCTCACGGAAGGCGATTCTGGCTCTCTACCGGCATGTGGAAGGCAATGTCTTGGCCTCGCTGGACAGGGCGGTCAGGTGCATATTACCGCTGACTCATGGTCCAGCAGGCATGGACAGGGATGTTACCTATCTTTTACGGCGCATTGGGTGACTCTGCTGGCAGCTGGAAAGGATGCAGGACAAGGTGCAGTAGTGTTGGTGGTTGTTTCGCCACCATGCCTCCAAAATATTACTACTGGTGATTCTGACACACCTCTCTCCTCCACCCCCTCCTCTTCTTCTTCCTCCATGGCCTCTACCTGTGCTTTGTCCTTGGAACCAGCGGTGCTCCATAGGCGTTCAAGGGGCTACGTAAGTACGCATGCAAAAAGATGCCATGCGGTGCTTGAGCTGGTGTGCTTGAGGGACAGGAGCCACACTGGGGCAGAGATTCTGTCAGCTCTACAGGGGCAGGCTCAGAGGTGGTTGATGCCACGCCAGCTTAAGCCAGGAAAGGTGGTTTGCGGCAATGGCACCAACCTCCTCTCCGCCCTCCGACAGGGACAACTGACCCATGTGCCCTGTTTGGCTCATGTCCTTAACTTGGTGGTGCAGCGGTTCTTGGGCAGGTACCCGGGCTTACAGGAGGTCCTGAAGCAGGCCAGGAAACTCTGTGGGCATTTACACTGGTCATATAATGCCAGTGCTCAGCTGGCTGAGCTGCAAAAGGATTACAACCTGCCCAAGAACCGCCTAATCTGTGACATGCCCACCAGGTGGAACTCTACGTTGGCCATGCTGCAGCGGCTTCACAAGCAGCAGAGGGCCATAAATGAGTATCTGTTGCAATATGGCACCAGGACAGGGTCAGGGGAGCTTGAATTTTTTCTCCACGCCAGTGGGCCATGATCAGGGATGCATGCACTGTCCTGGCACCATTTGAGTAGGCCACGAGGATGGTGAGCAGTGACAGTGCATGCATCAGTGACACTGTCCCTCTTGTCCACCTGTTGGAGCACACGCTGCGTGGAATAATGGACAGGGCACTTGAGGCAGAACAGAGGCAGGAAGAGGAGGACTTCCTTACCTCTGAAGGCCCCCTTTATCCATACAGTGTTCCTGCTGGCCCGGCTATCACACAGGAAGAGGAGGAGGAGAAGGAGGATTATTGTGTCAGCATGGAGGTGAAGCCTAGCACTCAGCATCAGCAGCAGTCTTCAAGGGATCAATTACATTCCCAAGACACCCATGGACTTGTACGTGGCTGGGAGGAGGTGGCTGCGGATCATGTCGTCCTCAGTGACCAAGAGGACTCCGCACCGAATGCCTCAGCAAACCTACGCTGCATGGCCTCCCTGATGCTGCAAAGCCTGCAGAAGGATCCTCGTATTCGTGCGATCAAGGAGAGGTATCATTACTGGCTGGCAACCCTCCTTGATCCACTTTACAAGGCTAAGGTTGCGGACCTTATCTTGCCATTGCAGAGGGAGCAGAGGATGGAGCATCTTTGGGAGGCCTTGCAGAAAGGTCTGTGCAACGCGTTCCCAGAGACTGGGAGGTTACAAATTCCTGGTCCTGGACAACGTGTTGCTGAGGCTTTGGTCAGTCAAAGAAGGAGCAGTGGAGAAGGTGGTCGTCTGACCAATGCGTTCAGACAATTTTGTAGTACACAGCCCCAAGGTATGATCGGTTCCAGCAACCATCGCCATCGTCTGGTTTACATGGTGCAGGAATACCTAGGGGCAAGATCAGACTTGGACACCTTTCCCACCAAAAATCCTCTGGGTTACTGGGTCTTGAGGATGGATCACTGGCCAGAGCTTGCACAGTATGCAATTGAGCTACTGGCTTGTCCTGCATCCAGCGTTCTTTCGGAACGCACATTCAGTGCTGCTGGAGGCTTTGTAACCGATCACAAGGTCTCGGTCGATCGACTGACCTTCATAAAAATGAATCAGTCTTGGATCAACACCAGCTACCAACCACCTGATGCTGATGTAACCGAATATTTTTTTTTGAAATGTCAGATCCCTTCAAGACTGCCTATGCTGATGCTGAGTGACTATCCTGTTATGCTGAGTGACTATTCTCTTCCTCCTCAATGATCATGCTGATAGCTTGTAAGAACATTTTTGGTTCTGGGCACCACCCCCAGTGGCCAAGGCCCAATTTTTCAGCCCCTGTTTAACAAGGGCGTGTATTTACAATTTTTGATGCAATGCTTTGCAGCAGGGCTCATTGCTGCGCTCCTAATAGAGTATCTGAGAGGGGTTGCAGTGTTGTGTCACCAGTGCCTAAGGCCCAATTTTTCTGCCTCTGTTCAACAGGGGCATGTAATTACAATTCTTGATCTAATAATTCACAGCAGGGCCCATTCCTGCGCCCACCAAGAGTAACTGTGAGGGCTTACAGTGTTGTGGCAACACCACCACCACCAAAGGCCCAATTTTTCTGCCCCTGTTAAACAGGGGCATGTAATTACAATTCTTGATCTAATAATTCACAGCAGGGCCCATTCCTGCGCCCACCAAGAGTAACTGTGAGGGCTTACAATGTTGTGGCAACACCACCACCAAAGGCCCAATTTTTCTGCCCCTGTTCAACAGGGGCATGTAATTACAATTCTTGATCTAATAATTCACAGCAGGGCCCATTCCTGCGCCCACCAAGAGTAACTGTGAGGGCTTACAGTGTTGTAGCAACACCACCACCAAAGGCCCAATTTTTCATAACACTGTTCAACAATGGCATCTAATTACAATTCTTGATATAATAGTTCACAGCTGGGCGTTCCAGTGCCCACCAAGAGTAACTGTGAGGGCTTACAGTGTTGTGGCAACACCAACACCTAAGGCCCAAATTTCTGCAGAGTATATACGGCAGGCCCCTACTTTCAAACATCCAACTTACAAACGACTCCTACTTGCAAACGGAAGGAGACAACAGGAAGTGAGAGGAAATCTACCCCTAGGAAAGGAAATTCTCTCCTGTAAGAGTTAATATGGGAAAAAGGTGTCTCCTCTCCACTGATGCTTTATCACCAATCCTTGTTTCAATAAAAAACCCCAATTTTTTAAAAACATTTGTCATTGGGACGGAAAGTGAGGTGAAATGTTCTGAACAGGTGCACAGACAGCAAAACAAATGTCACAGGGGTGATAACCCTTCCCTATGTTTTCCAAAAAGCTTAAAAATAGATTTTTTTGTCTGGAAATACACGTAAATAATGTACCTGTTCCAAATTACAAACAGATTCTACTTAAGAACAAACCTACAGTCCCTGTCTTGTTTTCACCGCCTGTATACTGCTGTTCAGAGTATATAGGGCCTTTTTTTAATTTGGGTGCAGGGTTCCCTTTAATATCCATACAAGACCCAAAGGGGCTGGTAGTGGGCTTTGGGGATGGGGGGTACCCATGCCATTTTTCTCAAATGATTTTCATCCATATTGCCGGGACTTTTTTTCCTTTAGAAATTAAATTTTGTGCAGGTACAGTTCTAATCACGGGAAACACATGCCACTTCATAGGCATACTTTAGACACCCCCCAGGTACGATATTTAAAGGAATATTTCACTTTTTTTTTTCACATTAAGCATCATTAAAATCACTGCTCCTGAAAAAAAACGACCGTTTTTAAAACGTCTTTTTGCATTGATACATGTCCCCTGGGGCAGGACCCGGGTCCCCAAACCCTTTTTAGGACAATAACTTGCATATTAGCCATTATAATTAGGACTTTTGATTTTGAACGTTCGAGTCCATTGTATTTAATAGGGTTCTAAAGTTCGCGCAAACTTTCGGTCCGTTCTCAGGTTCTGGTGCGAACCAAACCGGGGGGTGTTCGGCTCATCCCTACCCTACACTCAGAACACCAAGCCCCAATGCCAAGAAAAATAAACAGAAGTTATTTTATGAAAAGCCTATAATCTTGTTACTATTTAGACATATGCATACCTCCCAACTTTTCAACTGTTTGTTCTCATTTTTCCCCTTTTTCCCCCTCCCATTGAAGTTGTTGAGCGGGGGGGGGGGGGGTGGGGTCGGGCTGCTGCCGCGGAACGGAGGTTCATTCTACATTATATAACTAACTTCTGATCTGAGTTGTTGAGCGGGGGGGGGAGGTTCGTTCTATACCTAACTTCTCTGATCTCATCAGTTGTTGAGCGGGGGGGGGGGGCGGGGGATCTGCCGAGAAAGAACAGAACAGAGTTTTTTTTTAATGTAGGCTTTATTCTAAGTTGTCGAGCATTCTAAAAAAAAAAGCTTTGTTCACTAACCTCATTAAACTGACCTTTTCTCTCCAGTGTGTAGACCTGGCTAAAGAAGTAAACTAAACAATAAACTGCTGGCAATTTTTACAAATAGAGTAAAGAGACGTTGTCACTTTACCCTCTCTGTGCAAAATGACAGATTCCCTTGCAAAGAAAACCGCGCACCCTCTGATAATCAACTTCTCTGTGCTTTAATCTGCTATAATCCTCTGTCCAAGCTAGGACATACAACCCTGTGTAAGCTCAGGGTAAAATGGTGTTGGCGCTATAAGAGGGTTAACCTCTTACTCCTCCTCTTCAGTTAATGGTGTTCCAGCTGTAAAGTGGAAGCACCATCAAATGAGATGGTAAATACTTAGGTTTTCCAGGATGCTGCATCGGGGTTTTAGCAAACAAAGCTAGATAAAGACATTTCCATTCTTACAACACAACTGGAAACTGGCCAGAGCTGTAAACCATTAAAACTCATGACTACATAAGATAAGGAGTATGAGGTAAGCAATGCGTCCTCTGAAATGGTCAATCACCTGGCAAAATTCACTTCATAATGTTAAGGTTTTTTTTTTACCTCCTAGTTAAATGGAAAACTCATCACTAACACTACACTAACACTACAGCATTAAAATAATAGAAAACATCAAATCATGTTTCTGCCTCCAATTAGAGCTGCACGATTCTGGCCAAAATGAGAATCATGATTTTTTTGCTTAGAATAAAGATCACGATTATCTCACGAAACCTTGCGGCATAAAATCTTTTATATTATACAAAAAAAAAAAATTGGGCTAACTTTACTGGTTAGTTTTTTTCTTAATTTGTTAAAGTGTAATTTTTTCCCAAAAAATTGCATTTGAACGACTGTTGCGCAAATACAGTGTGACAGAAAATATTGCACAAACCACTATTTTATTCTCTAGGGTCTCTACTAAAAAAAAAATTATATATATAATGTTTGGGGGTTCTAAGTAATTTTCTAGCGAAAATAAATAAATGATTTTAACCTGCAAATGTCAGAAAAAGGTTTAGTGTATAAGTGGTTAAACTTTCCTCATTTACACACCAAAGTGTATTCCTTTGATCTAAAAGGACAAATCGTTACAATGTTTATACTTAGTTCCACTGCTAAAGAAAGTTGTGATACTTGGAAGACTGCCCGGGTTTTTTTTTCCTTTCTTTTGACGGCTGTCAGTTTCAGCAGAGCAGAGAGAATTTTCTGCATAGAAATAATTGGGAAATACTTGGTCAAGATCGCAAGGGGGAAAAAAAAATAAAAAAAAATGCGATAATGATTTTTAACGATTAATCATGCAGCTCTACCTTCAATATTGTACTGCTACACAAAGGAAAACCAGTCAACCAAGCCATCAAATATAATAGATTGTATTTGTCAGAGAATGGGTGAAGGCACTTACACCCCTTCACCTTGGGCCCTGAAGAAAAGTAGTAAAGCAACATGTAGTGCACCTTGCGTGGCACCAAATGACATATGTGGCCAGTTGGAGGGCCCTAAAGGGACATGATAAATTAAAATTTTAATCTATTTGCTGTATTCACAGCATGCATATTCCACAGTCAATGTACCCACACAATATGCTTTAACTACTGTGTCACAGACATTTACAATACTCAGCATAATCATTTTAAAAACACAGACAAAGGCAGATAAATGACAAGAAACCATAAGCAAGTTGGCACTTACTTTTTGCTGTTATGTCAAGGTGGAATGACAGCTTCCTGCTGTCAATAATTGCTAAGGAAGTGACTGGTACCTGCACTTGTAGTGCCTTGACAACCACGGACATCCCCAGGGCCATTCATTTACATGGCCTCTGAAATGGTCAATCACTTGGAAACCCACCTACACTCAGCAGCTTCCTTAGATTTTGAGCTCCCCTAAACCCCCAGTATGGTTCATGTGACACTACATAGAACAGGACCTTATACGCTATATATACACTGCTCAAAAAAATGAAAGGAACACTTTTGAATCAGAACTCCTGGGAACTCCTGGGATATTGATCTGGTCAGTTAAGTAGCAGAGGGGGTTTTTAATCAGTTTCAGCTGCTTTGCTGTTAATTGAAATTAACAACAGGTGCACTAGATGGGCAACAATGAGACGACCTCCAAAACAGGAATGTTTTTTCAAGTGGAGGTGTCTGACATTTTTTTTTCCCTACTCATCTTTTCTGACGGTTTTTCACTAGTTTTGCATTTGGCTAGGGTCAGTGTCACTACTGGTAGCACGAGGCGATACTTGGACCCTATAAAGGTTGCACAGGCAGTCCAACTCCTCCAGGATGGCACATCAATACGTGTCATTGCCAGAAGGTTTGCTGTGTCTCCCAGCACAGTCTCAAGAGCATGGAGGAGATTCCAGGAGACAGGCAGTTACTCTAGAAGAGCTGGACATCAGCAGGACCGGTATCTGCTCCTTTGTGCAATGAGGAACAGGATGAGCACTGCCAGAGCCCTACAAAATTACCTCCAGCAGGCCACTTTTGTGAATGTCTCTGACCAAACAATCAGAAAAATACTTCATGGGGGTGGCCTGAGGGCCCGACGTCCTCTAGTGTGCTCTGGGCTCACTACCGGACACTGTGGAGCCCGATTGGCATTTTCCATTGAACACCAGAATTGGCAGGTCCGCCACTGGTGCCCCATGCTTTTCACAGATGAGAGCAGGTTCACCCTGAGCATATGTGACAGACGTGAAAGGGTCTGGAGAAGCTGCAGAGAACTTTATGCTGCCTGTAACATCGTTCAGCATGACCGGTTTGGTGGTGGGTCAGTGATGGTCTGGGGAGGCATATCCATGGAGGGACGCACAGACCTCTACAGGCTACACAATGGCACCCTGACTGCCATTAGGTATCAGGATGAAATCCTTGGACCCATTGTCAGACCCTACGCTGGTGCACTGGGTCCTGGGTTCCTCCTGGTGCACGACAATGCCCGGCCTCATGTGGCGAGAGCATGCAGCCAGTTCCTGGAGGATGAAGACATTGATACCATTGAATGGCCCCCACGCTCTCCTGACCTAAATCCAAAAGAACACCCCTGGGACATTATGTTTCGGTCCATCCGGTGCCGCCAGGTTGCACCTCAGTCTGTTCAGGAGCTCAGTGATGCTCTGGTCCAGATCTGGGAGTAAATACCCCAGGACACCATCCGTCGTCTCATTAGGAGCATGCCCTGATGTTGTCAGGCATGCGTACAAGCACTTGGGGGCCATACAAACTACTGAGGACCATTTTGAGTTGTTGCAATGCAATTTCAGCAAAATGGACTAGCTTGCTGCATAATTTTTTCACTTTGATTTTCCTGGTGTCTTTGAATTCAGCCCTCTGTAGATGGATAATTTTCATTTCCATCAAATGATGTTCCATCCTTTCATTCCTAACACCTTACCCAGTCCATATCAGTATAGATATCCAGCATGAGATTTTGCCCCGTTGAGATCTGATGTGTTTTCAAAGTGTTCCTTAAATTTTTTTGAGCAGTTATATATGTAGCGGGGTGCTAAATTTAGGGGAAGTGTTTGGGTGGTAGTTGTGCCAAAACACCCTAATTGATAGAGTTCTTGAAACCATTTTTGTCCACAGGTGGAGTATTGGTGTACAGTTCCCTGTGGCCTGCAGGTGGCGCTGCCATAGTGGGCCAGGGTTGAACCATTGATACAGTGCTGTGGCTTGTGTGTCCCCTCTTGGCAGCCATACAGTGGGTGTGGTCTACCTGCTGGGCATGCTGGGAGAGGATATAAAAGGGGCAGACGCTGCCTGTTGAGGGTTCCTTCGTTGTCGGAGGTCCTACCCCTGGGTTCTTGTTCCTGTCCGCCCTGGGCACCTTTAGCCCAGGGGCGGGTCTGCGGTTTGTCATCAAGGGTCCCAGGCACATTCAGCCCTGGGACTGCAACAAAGGTCTGCGCCCAGCACCTTCGGCTGGAGCCCACCAGGGATCGAGGAATCTCAGGGTGCCGCCTTGTGAGGGGACCCGTATCCTAGATGAGGAGGCCGGGGGAGGAACCTTTCCGAAGGACTGTTGCAGAAGTCACAGTGAAGGAAGGGTCCCAGTAACTCTCTGGAGGGATGTCTTCTCCCTGAACAGAGACCGAGTTCATCAGGTCTGTGGCAGAGACCAAAGGGTAAAGTTCGAGCATCATTTTGGCTGCTAGTCCTAAGTTAGGGAGACTATCCGAATGGGCTGAGTCTGCTTGAGAATCGGAGCAGTGAATTGTGTAAAGTTTGTGCCTGGACCTCATCCACATCTTAAGCTGTCCTGTTCTCCCTCCAACCTTTTCTGTCAGAGACTGTGTTTTATAAGAAATAAACCTCTACTTTGGAGTGCAGCTGGTGTGGACATTCAAGTTACTGTGGGGATACAAGGACTTGACTTTATTGAAAATAGAGGTGAGAGACAATCTCTGGTTGTCTAACTGTGGAAGACCCATCAACAACACCGCTCAACCTCTTCACATAGGAGGGTACGGGCTTGTGGTGCGGTGTGCCTCTCTCTTCCTGCGAGGAGCCAAAGTTAATGCAGGTAAAGAAAGGGGTCTGTGCGCTATATATATATATATATATATATATATATATATATATTGTGAGGGGGTTAGCTCGGCAGCGGGTGTGTGTGACCCCCCGGGATGGGCTCCCCACACAAAACAGGCCCAGCAAACGGAGGTTGTGGTTTTCAAAATCAAAAAGGTGCGGTTTATTTTCTATTTACAGTGACAAAACACAGCAAAGCAAAAGAAACATAACCAAAATAAATCCTGGTCAAGTTGACCTCTGACTAAACATACAGGTTTCCTAACTAACAACTGGGATCAGCCTAGTGCTGTCCTAGTCCCTAAGTCCCTGGTTTTAAATGTCCAAGCAAATAGCCACACAGGCTTTTTCTCACCGCACAGGGGTTCACTCTCCCTAGACAGTCCACACAGGTCTGGTTCCAGGCATGAGCTGACACCTAATGAATCTGGGAGTTCTTATAGAGGCCTAAATGAGCTGACAAGCTTCAGCTGGCCTCATCAACTCCCTGTCTGTACGATGCCCCACACTCTCCCTAGAGGTATGAGTCATCCATGAGCCCACTAGCCTTATACAACTCTCCACCTAGTTGTACAAGTCGGCGTAAAGCCTGAATCTGGGCGAAATATATCTACCCCCCTGGATGCAACCAGGTGACTTTACCTTCCTGCTGTCACATACCCCCCCCCTCTTGTTTTAACCTCGGGGTTGGAACACCAGCAATCAGGCATTCATGTACTCGAGACAAAGCATCCACATTCCCCATTTGAACGCCAGGGCGATGCTTTACTGTGAAGTTGAATTCCTGGAGGGCCAGGAACCACCTATTCACTCTTCTATTTGTTTCCTTGTTTTGAGCCATCCACTTTAACGGAGCGTGATCCGTAACCATGTCAAAGTGCCTACCTAGCAGGTAGTACCGAAGGGAATCTAGAGCCCACTTCACCGCTAAACACTCCTTTTCAACGGTGGCGTAATTTACCTCATGGGACTTCAACTTCCTGCTGAGGTAAATGACTGGGTGCTCTTCCCCGTTCCAGACCTGGGACAATACTGCTCCTAACCCCACATCTGACGCATCACTTTGTACGACAAAGTCTTTAGAGAAGTCGGGTGAGTACAACACTGGCTGGCTACATAAGGCTTGTTTCAAGAATTGGAATGCTGCCTCAGCCTCGGGGGTCCATTTAATCATGACCGACCCTTTCCCCTTCGTCAGGTTGGTTAGGGGCACAGCCTTAGAAGCAAAGTGGGGAATGAATCGCCGATAATACCCAGCGATTCCCAGAAAGGCTCGTACCTGCTTCTTGCTGTTGGGACGTGGCCAACTCTGGATGGCCTCGACTTTGTTGAGTTGGGGTTTTATTACTCCCCTCCCAATGGTGTACCCAAGATATTTGGCCTCCTCCTGCCCAATGGTACACTTCTTGGGGTTAGCCGTAAACCCCGCTTCCCGAACAGAGTCCAGGACTGCTTGCACTTTTGGCAGATGTGAGGCCCAATCTGTGCTATGGACAATTACGTCATCCAGGTAAGCCGCAGCATACTTCCGATGGGGCCTCAGCATCTGGTCCATTTTCCGCTGGAATGTGGCCGGCGCATTCTGTAACCCGAACGGCATTCTTTTATATTGGAACGCCCCGTCTGGGGTTACAAATGCGGTTTTCTCTTTGGCCGACTTGGCCAGGGGGATTTGCCAATACCCTTTTGTGAGGTCAAGAGTCGTCATGTATCGGGCTGTTCCCAGCCGGTCGATCAACTCATCTATACGTGGCATGGGGTAGGTGTCAAATTTTGTAACTTTGTTCAACTGACGAAAATCGTTACAAAATCGCCAGCTCCCATCCGGTTTAGGCACCAACACGATGGGACTAGACCAATCACTTTGGGACTCCTCTATCACCCCTAAGTTCAGCATTTTCTGTACTTCCTCCCGTATTGCCTCCCGTCGAGCCTCTGGGATCCGATAGGGTTTTAACTTCACCCTTTCACCGGGCGGGGTAATGATGTCATGCTCTACCCCAGATGTTTGTCCCGGCAGCTCAGAGAATACCTCCTTATTGCGAAGCACAAACTCCTTAACCTCCTGTTGTTGGGGTTGTGACAAGGTGGCTGCTATTCCAACCTCAGGAATCACGCAACCAGTTTGAGCTGGTGACCAAGTGTCTGCGACTAGGGACTCTCTATCCCTCCAGGCTTTCAACAGATTAACGTGATAGATCTGTTCGGGCTTTCGCCTTCCTGGTTGTCTGACCTTGTAATTCACTTCGCTCACTTTTTCCATTATCTCGTAGGGGCCTTGCCATTTGGCAAGGAATTTACTTTCAACCGTAGGGACAAGTACCAATATCCTATCCCCCGGGGAAAAGGTACGGGTCTTGGCTCCACGGTTGTACACTCTCTGCTGTGCCAACTGCGCTTGGGCCAAATGTTCCTTCACGATGGGCATTACCTGTGCAATTCGATCTTGCATCAGGGCGACATGCTCAATCACACTCCTGTGGGGAGAACTCTCACTTTCCCAAGTTTCCTTGGCAATATCCAACAGCCCTCTTGGGTGTCTCCCATACAGTAACTCAAAGGGGGAGAATCCCGTAGAGGATTGGGGCACCTCCCTAATAGCAAACATCAAATAAGGAAGTAAACAGTCCCAATCCTTTCCATCTCTATCCACCACTTTCTTCAACATTTGTTTTAGGGTTTTGTTGAATCTTTCAACCAGCCCATCGGTTTGGGGGTGATACACAGACGTACGCAATTGCGTCACTTTGAACAATTTACACAGCTCTTTCATAACCCGGGACATAAAGGGTGTACCTTGGTCCGTAAGCAGTTCTTTACAAATACCCACCCGGCTAAAAACAAGAGATAGCTCTTTGGCTATGGTTTTGGCCGAGGTATTTCGGAGAGGGATCGCTTCTGGATAACGGGTGGCATAGTCCATTATAACTAATATGTACTGGTGCCCCCTAGCGGACTTGATTATAGGACCTACCAAATCCATGGCGATCCTCTCAAACGGGACCTCAATGATGGGTAGAGGGACCAGCGGGCTACGGAAATGTGGCATCGGGGCCAACCTCTGACACACAGGGCAGGAGGAACAATAATTTTCTACGTCCTTCATCACCCCCGGCCAATAGAATCTCTGTAATACCCTCTCTCGGGTTTTCTCTGTCCCCAGATGACCTCCAAGAATGTGCCCATGGGCCAACTCCAACACCAACTTCCTGTAAGGTTTGGGCACCACAAGCTGCTCAACGGTTTCTTCTGCCCTTTTTGCCACCCGATACAGTAGGTCCTTCTCTACGCTGAAGTATGGGTAAGTGCAGGTATTATCTGGGTTCACTAACTCGCCATCTATTTTCACTACGTTTTCCCGTGCCTTTATTAGGGCGGGGTCTTTCAACTGTTCTGTGGCAAAGTTTTCCCTGTGAACCTCAAGATCAGAAAACTCCACAGACGGTAGGTTTTCGTCTGAGGAGGTGGGCTCCTCTCCAGTTTCTTGAGTCTCCCCTGCCAATACTGATAAGGGAAATTCCGGAGAGTCCTCACCACTCTCAGGGGAGTTCTGGCTATCACATTCCTGGTACATAGGGGCACCAGTGAGGGGCTCAGGATCATCCCACAGTTCCCAGAACTTCGGAAAATCCCTTCCCACAATGGCGTCATGCGGTAACTGAGATACTAAGCCCACTGGATGAGAGAGGGTACCTTTGGGGGTCTCGAAACACACTGTAGTCACTGGATACTCTCGGGTGTCCCCATGCACACAAATAACAGCTACCTTGTTATTCCAAGAGACCTCTGTTTTAACTAACTCAGCCTTTATCAGGGTCACAAGGCTACCTGAATCCAGCAATACCACAACATTTCTACCATTAACACACATTTTGCATAAATGTTTCTCAGTTCCTCGAATGGCAGTGCATGCGACTGTCGCACACAGCGACTGACGTCTGCCCGTCAGAAAGTCACACTGCATGGGTTCCTCCACAACCGGGCAATTGGCTGCAATATGTCCCGCTTGCCGGCAGCGGTAGCAAACGATCCTTCTTGCCGCCTCTTGAGCCGCTGATTTCCCAGGCTGTTCTCGCCAAACTTGGGGTAGAGCTCCCACCCTCTCACTCTCTCCACCCTCACCCCTTGGAATCCTCTTATCCGCCCCTGGGGATGGTCTGGTCTTAGGGTGGAAAGTCCGAGTGTCTCTGGAAGAGGCCGTCAGGTTCTCTGTAGCCAAGTATTTCTCCACACGATCCACAAGACCATCGGCCGTCTCTGGGTCTCCATGGCTTACCCACTTTTGGATGGCAGTAGGAAGAGCTCTCAAAAACCGATCCATTACAACACGTTCCACAATCTTTGGTGCGGACAAAGTCTCTGGCTGTAGCCACTTTCTGCTCAGGTGAATGAGATCATACATTTGAGACCTGGGGGGTTTTCCAAGCTGGAAAGTCCAGTTATGCACACGCTGAGCCCGGACAGCCTGGGTGACACCCAGCCTTGCCAATATTTCAGCTTTTAGCATCACATAGTCTTTTGCTTGGTTAGGCTCTAGGTCATAGTAAGCTTTCTGCGATTCACCAGTTAACAGAGGAGCCACCAGTCCAGCCCACTGCTCCTCAGGCCACTTTTCTCTTTCAGCGGTCCTTTCAAATGTGGTCAAAAATACCTCTGGATCATCCTCTCCAGTCATTTTTGTCAATAAACGACTCACCCCAAAGGACGCGGTATTAGTGGGACGGCTTTCCTCACTGGTCTGCGGACGTTGCTGCATTACTGCTTCCATCTGTTGTTGTAGTCTCTGCTCTTGCTTCTGCAACAGGTCTATGAAGCGGGCCTCAGATTGCTGCTGGGCTCGTTGCTGAGCCTCCAGACTCTGTTGCAAAGTTGCGTTTGTCTGCTGCTGGGCTGCAAGGCTCTGCTGTTGAGCTGCAAGGCTCTTTTGCAAACCTGCATTTGTCTGCTGTTGATTGGCATTTGCTAGAGCCAGCTGCTTCAGTATCTCCTCCATGCTGGCTTAAAAAAAACTGCCACTGGTTCTCCACCAACTGTGAGGGGGTTAGCTCGGCAGCGGGTGTGTGTGACCCCCCGGGATGGGCTCCCCACACAAAACAGGCCCAGCAAACGGAGGTTGTGGTTTTCAAAATCAAAAAGGTGCGGTTTATTTTCTATTTACAGTGACAAAACACAGCAAAGCAAAAGAAACATAACCAAAATAAATCCTGGTCAAGTTGACCTCTGACTAAACATACAGGTTTCCTAACTAACAACTGGGATCAGCCTAGTGCTGTCCTAGTCCCTAAGTCCCTGGTTTTAAATGTCCAAGCAAATAGCCACACAGGCTTTTTCTCACCGCACAGGGGTTCACTCTCCCTAGACAGTCCACACAGGTCTGGTTCCAGGCATGAGCTGACACCTAATGAATCTGGGAGTTCTTATAGAGGCCTAAATGAGCTGACAAGCTTCAGCTGGCCTCATCAACTCCCTGTCTGTACGATGCCCCACACTCTCCCTAGAGGTATGAGTCATCCATGAGCCCACTAGCCTTATACAACTCTCCACCTAGTTGTACAAGTCGGCGTAAAGCCTGAATCTGGGCGAAATATATCTACCCCCCTGGATGCAACCAGGTGACTTTACCTTCCTGCTGTCACAATATATAAATGGTTTCCACCTTATTTTTTAAATGTTCTAAAACCTTTAGGTGTGGTAAATGGTTTGGTTTGTAATTTTTATTTTTACTCAACATTTATACAACTTTTGTGCAATATTTACCCATCTTTCTCTTTGAATGCTTTGTGAAAATGTGTGAATCTTGGGTAAAAGTTGTGAGCCTCTTGAGTGAAAACATTGATAAATAGACCCCATTGTTTGTTACTGAACTAATACAGTTGGAATTTAAGCAGTTTATATAATAGGTAAAACGACATTTTAAATTTACACAGTTGATTGTTTTTTGTACTTCCCAGCACATCTTTAATGCAAATAAACAAAATTGAATAGTTCAGAGCAAATCCAAAAATCTCCCTTACAAAATCATTATGTACCGTATGTTTTGTATGTAAGCCCAGATGCAATAAACATATTTAATTGGTGGTTTTCTGTTTTTTGTCCTCATAATCATCTCAGGAATGTGCTAAATCTTTTAGTTGACCTATTCTGTGAGCGTGTTGGTTCCACAGTATGGTTTACAGATCTGACTACAATGACTAGGTGAGTTACTTCAATTCTAAAATCTATGGGATTTTTTTATATTGTAATGGGTAATTTTAATAGTTTAAACTTAATGACATAAATTATTGAAACTAAACAAATTAATGCAGTTGGATTATATAGCTTTTGCATAAAATCGTTAACATGTCTCGCATTGTGCCATCATAAAAATCATGTAAAATGAAGATGCAAATTAATTGCAAACTACAGTCATGTATGTTTCTGTATATTTTTAAAATTGATGCTTTAAAACATTTAGGATATAAAATTAAGAAAGCAGTTTTCAGTGTGATATAATGCTGCTTCAATATCTTTCCTGCTTTTTGTATACTATAATGGTATGGCAAATGTTTGTTTTATCCCAGGTTCACACTGGGCTGCGGGAGTGAAGCCGTGCGAGTTCAGCTGAACTCGCATGATTTCACTCCCGCTGGCAGTCCCGATTTCAGCCGCGATTACAAAGACATCTGACACAGATGTCAATGTAAATCGCGGCCGAAATCGCAAAAAGTAGTACAGAAACTTTTTGAAATCGGTGCAGCGCCGCACCGATTAGGACGGTGCCATTACCCGCAATTTGCGGCAAATATCGCCGATTTGACATGTCAAATCGCACCAGTGTGAACCAGGGCTTAAGCATTTAAATGTTTAATTGGAGGAGCAAGACATTCAGTTAACCAGGTGATTTATGCTAAAAGTTTCAGATTAGGCAAATAAATTGATTGGTGAACACTGCTTGCTGTTTTCAAAGAAATAATAATCAAAGCATGTGTTTATTCCTAATGAGAAAAAAAGATCAGCACTGTGGTTTAGTGTTATAGCTCTGGGCATATTGCTACCACAGTTATCTTCATGAAGTTTAAGTTCTCTTTCAGGTAGATCCTTCTAGAGAAAATAGAAGCTGTCAGTCACTGTAAAGTTAGTGGTACTGTGGGATCTCTAGTATCTCAGCTAAGAAAAAGGTTCAGTAAAAATGTGTGTCCATACTGCTGCAGGCAAGCTGCATTGTAACTTAAGTTAGGTAGAAAATTGAAAAATGTTAGCTCTACTATATCATGCATTTTCACTGTTTTTAAAGTAGTGGGATATTGCCCGATTTAATTGTTGCATGAATCCTTGCTTGTTTCTAACCTTACCTCTGCTGCCCTGTGACCAGGGCCGGACTTACCATTGGGCTTGACTGGGCTCAAGCCCATGGGCCCCGCCCAATAGGGGGCCCCCCTGCCTTAAAATTGGCCCGCCCAGCCAGCAGTATAAGTGTTGGCTCACTGTGGTTATTCAATGTCACAGTGCACAGTTCCCCCCTACACAAATGGAAGAGGAGAGAGGGTGGGTCGGCTCTGCCTTCCCCCTCCCCTTTCTCTCCTCTCTCCCTGTGTGAAGTCTGTGCAGTGAAGGAGCCGTGTGGGTGGGAAATTATGAACAGAGCAGCCGGCAGATAAGGTGAACACAATATCTGAGTGATAAGCCTCCAGGGACAATCCAAGTGTGAGCTTAGTGACTGGACTCTTCTCTCCCTTCCCTCTCCCTCTTTTTTTTAACTCTTTGCTTCAGCAGTAGCTGTTATTACTGCAGCCAAAGTGTTTGGAATTGTGTCATCAGCCTGTAGTAGTACTTGGTCCCTTGTGCTTTTAGGTGGGTTCACACTGGTTTGCTGTGTTTTGGCCCATTGCTGGTGTATCCGCAGTTTTCCTGCATTTTACCCACAGTCCTATAGATTTCTATTAGGTTGTGTGTTTTTTCAGGATTTTCTGAAAGCGCACCAAAATTCCTGCATGCTGCAATCTTTGGCGCACTGTCAGAAAATGCAGCAAAAACCTGCAACCTTATATAAATCAATAGGACTGCAGCTAAAACTGCAGATACACAAGCAGTGCAGCCAAAACTGCAGCACACCAATGTGAGCCCAAAGACTTGTACACACAATACAAAATAGAACTTGGTCTGATCAATACTCCTGGCATTCATTTCACACACGGCCATACCATCCCAGCTCAGGAGGGGTGGGGGCTCCAGGGATTTGTTTGACTTTGCAGGCCATGTCCCTTCTATCCATCTGGGCAGAGTCCTGGAGGGAGTGGCAGGCTGCTGGTGGCAAGTGGAACATTGTATCTGGTGGCAGGCTGTGGGTGGCAAGTGGAACATTGTATCTGGTGGAAGGCTGTGGGTGGCAAGTGGAACATTGTATCTGGTGGAAGGCTGTGGGTGGCAAGTGGCACACTGTATCTGATGGCAGGCTGTGGGTGGCAAGTGGCACACTGTATCTGGTGGCAGGCTGTGGGTGGCAAGTGGCACACTGTATCTGGTGGCAGGCTGTGGGTGGCAAGTCACACACTGTATCTGGCGGCAGGCTGCTGGTGGCAAGTGGCACACTATCTGGTGGCAGGCTGCTGGTGGCACACTGTATCTGGTGGCAGGCTGTGGGTGGCAAGTGGAACATTGTATCTGGTGGCAGGCTGTGGGTGTCAAGTGGAACATTGTATCTGGTGGCAGGCTGTGGGTGGCAAGTGGAACATTGTATCTGGTGGCAGGCTGCGGGTATCTGGTAGCAAGTGGCACATAGTATCTGGTGGCAGGCTGTGGGTGGCAAGTGGCACACTGCATCTGGTGGCAGGCTGCTGGTGGCAAGTGGCACACTGCATCTGGTGGCAGGCTGCTGGTGGCAAGTGGCCCACGATCTGGTGGCAAGTGGCACACTATCTGGTGGAAGGCTGCTGGTGGCACACTGTATCTGGTGGCAGGCTGCTGGTGGCAAGTGGCACACTGTATCTGGTGGCCCACTATCTGGTTTCAGGCTGTGGGTGGCAAGTGGCACACTGTATCTGGTGGAAGGCTGTAGGTGGCAAGTTGCACACTGTATCTGGTGGCAGGCTGTGGGTGGCAAGTCACACACTGTATCTGGCGGCAGGCTGCTGGTGGCAAGTGGCACACTGTATCTGGTGACAGGCTGCTGGTGGCAAGTTGCACACTATCTGGTGGCAGGCTGCTGGGGGCCTACTATCTGGTGGCAGGCTGTGGGTGGCAAGTGGCACACTGTATCTGGTGGAAGGCTGTGGGTGGCAAGTTGCACACTGTATCTGGTGGCCGGCTGCTGGTGGCAAGTGGCACACTGTATCTGGTGGCAGGCTGCTGGTGGCACACTGTATCTGGTGGCAGGCTGCTGGTGTCAAGTGGCACACTGCATCTGGTGGCAGGCTGCTGGTGTCAAGTGGCACACTGTATCTGGTGGCAGGCTGTGGCTAGCAAGTGGCACACTGTATCTGATGGCAGGCTACGGGTGGCATGTGGCACGCTGCATCTGGCAGCAGGCAATGGTGGCAAGTGACATGCTGCCTCTGGTGGCAAGTGACAAGCTCAGGTACCAACTGATTCTGCGTTATGATGAGTTGAACTATTTCACTATATATTACAATGTAGCAAAATAAATAATGGAATTTGATCACCCTGACACCATATCAACCATGGTGCCAGGATGATTTTAAGTGCTAACACCAGCCTGTCAAATCACCCCCGCTGACGATTTCCCCATCAACCCCTAGACTACACCCCCCCCTTCATTTTTTGTTAAGAGTGGGGTGGTTTTCCCTGAATGGCAGTTTGGAAATGAGGTCACCCTATGTTGCTGCTTGTGAGAGACAGCATAGCAGGTGGTATTGGTAATGTTGCTGCTGCCGAGAGGCTGAATGGCTGGTATTACTGGTGATAGTATATTTAACTTGTTTTAGCAAAAAATTGTTTGCATTTTTATTTTGTTTCCATAAAAGGGCCCACCAAAATCCTCAGCACCAGGCCCATGATGCTCTTAATCTGGCCCTGACATTAGCCCCTCTAAACCGGCATTTAAATCTTGCCGGAATGCAGTCTGTGAGAACTTCCCCTCTGTCCGGCACAGAGGAGAAGTCTTGCGGTGTTTAGCTCCTTCCACTCTTCCTGATACTCCCCCGTGTGACTAAAGAAGACGTCACAAAAGGGGAGTGAAAGCAACAAACAGCAAAAAAATTAAATAAAAAAAAGCAGCCGCAGACACAGCAACGAATGGTTACGGCGCAACGGCGCATGCGCAAGATTACTGACAGGGACACAGTGAGGGCGGAAGCGACATCATAATTTGAATCACATAACAGCAGTACGAATGGCGCTTGAGATACCCAGAAATAAAGAGAACGAAACCATCCTAAAGAAGGTATTTGCAGGCCTCGTTTTTGGGAGATATATATATATATATATATATATATATATATATATATTGCATTGCGATGAGCTGTTATAACTTAATAATTGAAAAACTGCAAAAATCGGCCGGGGTTTACTTCCTCTTTAATTTTTCATTGAATTGTTCTATTTAAAGTAATATATAGAGAAGGTAGGGCCCGAAAGTGACTCAAGCCCAGGGCCCCCCACCACCCTAAGTCCTGCCCTGCTTGTGACAGTTTGACCCTAAATTTACACCTAGTGCAATTTCAGTGACTCCAAAGTAAACTATAGCTTGGACTCATGGGAATATTCTTGACTGTAAAAGTTTAAATAGAACCCTCTCAGATTTATAAGGAAGTTGCTGTCCATTGCAAACAATCTCTCATACAATTCAGAGTGCAAGGCAGTGCCTGCAATACTCATGCCTTTGTGTATTGAGGCACTTTGTGGCACATTGCGTTCTGCAGCCCATTCAAAAATGAATGGGCTGCAATGCAACTTGACAGATTAAACAATAATGCAGGATGCATTTTCTTGTTGTGCACAACATTTCAGCACATAGAGCACCGTGTGTTGTAACATTTTGCAGGGCACATGTGTTTAGTACTACAGTGCTGCATGTGATGTGAATCAATCCTTTTGGCTTATTTTAACCAGATGAATTGTCATATATTTTGCTTCATTTAACATGCATTTTTAAAGCACAAGCAAAATGGGTATTTGAAAATCTATTGTGTTCAGTAGGTAGGGTTGCCACCTCATCCCTTTAAAACCGAACACATATTAATGAGATTGCAGGCCCCACCCGCCCAAACCAGAACTTCCCCAGATACAACTTAACTAAAATAAATAACTGAACACATTTTTTAAATGGCAAAAACTTGGCCGCGACACCTTTATTGGTTTTTCACAAATAATTTTCCATAAATCTTTATTATCATTCCAAACTTCATAAATCATCCAATAACATATTTCTACCTGCTCAGTTGTTAGAACTCGAGCAGTAGCACAACTTCAAAGATCCAGGGTGACCCACCACATAAAAGTGTACGCGACTGGGGAGGGAGGGAGCTCAAATCTTCCTGCTTGTTCAGCTGAAAAAAGGCAGAACCCTGCGCCTGCTGGCCCTTTTATAAGCAATCCCAAAATCCAGAAAGTTCCCTGAAACCTGATTGGCTCTTCTTGCTTCCTTGTGGACCGGCCCCAAAAGGGGCGGGGCCCCTTACCCCACTGTACTAATGCAGCTAAACCTAACTTAATAATTTACCTTTTAAATTTGTGCTAGGGAGGCCGCAATTGCAGGAAAGTGGCCCCATAATGTGACCCCTTTATTCATTACACAGGTTCTGTGGCTGATTAAGGAGGTAATTAACCACTTGCCGCCCGCCCTATAACAGATTGATGGCTGCAAAGTGGTTTCAAAATCCTGACTGGACGTCATCGCGGCGATCGTTGCTGCTGGATGTCAGTCTGACACCCCGCAAAACACCGATCTAGGTAAAGAGTCTCCGACGGAGACTCTTTACCACGTGATCAGCCGTGTCCAATCATGGCTGATCACGATGTAAACAGGAAAAGCCGGTCTTTGGCTTTTCCTCACTCGCGTCTGTCAGAAGCGAGTAGAGGAGAGCCGATCGGCTGCTCCTCTGACAGGGGGGGGTTTGTGCTGATCCATTATCAGCGCAGCCCCCCCGAGGATGCCCACACTGGACCACCAGGGATGCCACTAGACCACCAGGGAAGCCCACCTATAGGTATTACACACTAGACCACCAGGGATGCTAATTATATACAAGTAATGGATGCCAATCAGTGCCCACAATGGATGCCAATCAGTGCCCACAATGGGCACCACTGATTGGCAGGCATTGTTTGGCACTGATTGGCATCCATTAGTACAGTGCCACCTATCAGTGCCCATCCATGCCCATCTGTGCCACCTATCAGTGCCCATCCGTGCCGCCTATCTGTGCCCATCCGTGCCGCCTATCTGTGCCCATCCGTGCCGCCTATCTGTGCCCATCCGTGCCGCCTTATCCGTGCTCGTCAGTGCAGCCCCATCAGTGAAGGAGAAAACTTACTTATTTACAAAGTTTTGTAACTGAAACAAATAAAAAAGCTTTTTTTTTCTAAATTTTCGGTCTTTTTTCTATTTTTTTAGCAGAAAATAAAAATCGCAGAGGTGATCAAATACCACCAAAAGAAAGCTCTATTTGTGGGAACAAAATGATAAAAAATTTAGTTTGGGTACAGTGTAGCATGACCGCGCAATTGTCATTCAAAGTGCAACAGCGCAGAAAGCTGAAAATTGGTCTGGGCAGGAAGGTGTATAAGTGCCCAGTATGGAAGTGGTTAAACTCACTTGGTGCCTTATCTGCATTAAATTAGCCTCAGAACCTGTGTAATTCATTTGTGTTCGGGTTTAAAGGGATGAAGTGGCAACTCTATCAGTAGGGAGTGTTCCTTCTAATGTGTTGCATCGTACTGTATTAAAAAAAAGTCCCGCATTTTGATGTCTTGACCCCTAGATTAGATAGTGTAAATGTGCACTAATTCTATGTAAAGGGTGGGAAAACCCACAGTGATATAAAATATAATGCACAATAATGTTGCCCAATGTGAACACATGGGGTAAATTGGAAACAAGTGTGTGGTCTAGATTGACCTGTAATGGATAAGCAACATTTCTTAAAACTGTATGTGCATAATCCAAAAATATAAACAATGCAATTCAAACACAACATGGATATAATCTAAGAAAAAAAAATTAAAAACTGACAAGAGAGTAAATGTATATTAGCAGTCTCTCTCAGGTTCCAAATAGTCTACGTGAAAGCAAATCAAATTCAGCAGAGTGAATAGGCTGAATTGAAAACACAACCAATTATCATGCGAGTCCCAAATCGAACAGATGCCTATCCCAAGGTGTGTGGACTCTTTAGTATGAAGACACCACCGTGCTCAAAAGTAAGGCCTCATGCCCACGGGCGTTTTTTCAGCCGCGTTTTTGAGCGTTTTTTACAGCTTAAAAACGCCTGTCCATGTTAGTCTATAGCTTCATGCCCACCTAGGCGTTTTTGAGCTGTAAAGAGCATAGGCGTTTGTAAGCTGTAAAAAAAACCCAGGGCCAGTGCGTTCCTCAGCGTCAGAATTAGGCAGAAAAAAACGCGAGCGTCAAAAAACGCGCAAAAACGCGCACTAACGCGCAAAAAACGCGCACTAACGCGCGGTCGCGTTTTTAGCTCCGACGTTTTTTTTTTTTTTTTTCAAAAAAATAAATAAAAAATATTTACAATAACATGGACAGGCGTTTTAAAGCTGCAAAAAACGCAGCTGTAAAAACGCCAGTGGGCATGAGGCCTAATACAATTGGCTGCTTACCAGACCCCCATAGGTCACAAGCGTGTGTGTGTGTGCTGATCCACAGCTTAGGGGTGCATTCCTCTGTCAGCCAAATCTCAGAGATTCACAATGGACAACAGCTCCCAGCAGACCCGGATGGATGAGTAAGTATGGACGCTCATCTGTGGCTGATCAAATGGATTCTTCTATATCTTCCTCAAAGGGCTCAAGTTGATCCCCGGTTAACAGCTCATGATGGATGATAAAAAATTGGAGGAAGATTAATAGTGCATTATCTTTTGATAAAAAAAATCTGCGCTAATCACAGGCAGGGAGACATGTCCCGTTGCGCGGCTGCAGAGATCGGGACATGTCTCCCTGCCTGTGATTAGCGCAGCGCCGTGCCGACTTCTTGGCGGGCTCTGCACATGGAGTGTGCGAACACGCCGGAGCTCATCCCTGTTGGTAAATAAAACAATGAAGGCTTAAATAGTAAACCCAAATTTAAAAATATAAAATATTGCTGCTTACTAGTGCTTAGATGTGATTGTTGGTTTGGTTTTCCATTTTAAAGGTTTTTTCCTTTATTTTCATCTGCTGATTTTGCCTGTATGAGGGCAAAAATGCTTGCTTACCCTACTGCATGAAAACATAAATAGGACAGGACTACAGAAACCTCTCCTCTCCTCCATCTCTTTATCATATTTAGGGTGTAATATGTAACATGCTCCGGCTCCTGCAACCCCTGATTGTCCCCCCTCCCATGACAGTGGGAGGAGGATCCTCTCTCCACACTCGCTGTCACATTTCAAAATTGGTGCAGCATTCATTCACAGTAATCTCTGAATGATTAAATTACTGCTGATGAGGGCCCTCGCAGTTCATTCACACTTCCTCCAGCTTTCTAACCGAAAGCCAGTAAGGGTTTACAGGCACAAAGCTGGAGGACATGTCTGAATAAAATTCTTTTTTCTTTTGGCGTGAGGTTCCCCTTAAAATTTCATACCAGACCCGAAGAGCCTGGTATGGACGTTGTTTTTATTTTTTTGGGCAATTCTTTTTTTTACAATCAGCTGTCAGCGGGGTCAGCGGGGACAGCTAAAGACTCATCAGTTTTTAAGATTGCAGCGGCGGGCTTCCCGGCCTGCTTCTTAGCAGCCAGCATAATGCATAAAAAATGCATGCAAAAACTAAGGTTTAAAAATGCAAAACGCACCGCAAAACGTGCCTGAAAACAGCATTGATATGAACCTAGACTTAAAGCGGAGGTTCTGCGGCGATTTTTTTTTTTTTTTTTTTTGGTGCATTCAATTGGGTTTCACAATACAAGGTTAAACTCACTTGTTTGGTGTCTTCAAATATCCCCTTTCCATTTTCATGGCAAATAAGAACTTTTAAAATCGCTTCCTGACAGTTCCCATTTTGCTTGTGGGCATTGTGAAGCCCACAAGCAATCATTTCCTGGAAGCGCCTGCAGTGTTTACGGCGAGTAGCTGTATCGATAGAACACCGCCCCTATGAGAAAAGCATTAGCTGTATAGAACGAACGAGCGGTGTGTTTATCCAATGAGCGACGAGCAGCATCCCCAGCTGACGAACTGTTCAGACTCGGGGATTTCCGTCTGATTCAATTGCTCCTGCGCAGACCATCCCGGAACCTATCTGATAGCAGAACCAGCACGATAGAACAGCAGCGTTCTGTATTGTCTCCTGGGAAACATGACTGTGCTCCCAGGAGACATTGCGGCGCCGGGGAAAGGAGTAGGAACGCCTACTCCCGCGGGAGGGAAAGCCCGGAAGTGACAGCTAAAAACTAAAATCTAAGGTATTTAAACTATAATTATTTTTTTTGATGTGGCTATTTAACTTGGTGATAGTGTTCTGCTTGTGCCGGGATGTAGTTGTTTTTCTGGGTGGAACTCCACTTTAAGGTTCTGTTATGTAATCATTATGTTTAAACCCTCCCAAGCATATCCTTATTATTTGACAGTACATTATATTGATTACAGTTGTTAAATGCTTAATTATCCCATTCCAAACTGTGTTCTTATGTCTGTTACACGCCTTTCAAGCTCATTATATTCCTTCTATATAATTTGTTTTATTATATAAAAACACATATAAAAACACATATCTTACTAATGTCTACCATTATTGTATGTATAATACTTTGTGATAAACTCCAGACAAACTGGTTAAGAACACAATACTGTGGATTAATAAATCACACAACCCACTCCTGGAGCAGGTCATGAAAAGTTATACTCCTCTTAATTGGATGCAGAAATGCATCCCTTTGATCAAAAGAATAACAAGGTTATCATTATGTCCCCAGGGAAAGTTTTAGGTTGGGCTTGAGCAGGCAGGGAGGTTTTGATGTTGGCTGGTCAGATGTCCAGTGTGAGGACCAAAGTATAATGATTAATGTTGGTATAATTATAGCTTTGAACAATAGGGTTGTCCAATCACAGAACCTACACAAAGTCTACTTGTTTATTCATTAAATGAAGGTTTACATTCATTATCTGTTTAGATACTCAGAAACACACATATACGTTTTAATTAACAACTAGCACACTCCTCTCCAGTATATGTTTATAACAAATATGTGTTTTGCCTCTCGGGGGATCAGGAAGGAATTTTTTCCCCTGCTGTAGCAAATTGGATCATTCTCTGCTGGTTTTTTTTTTTTTGCCTTCCTCTGGATCAACTGTGGGTATAGAATTCTGTATATGGGATTGTACGATATTTTTTTTTTTTTTTATGGTTGAACTGGATGGACTTGTGTCTTTTTTCAACCCTTACTAACTATGTAACTATTAGATACATTCATTCATCAATTCAAGAATTTCTATATTGCTTTTACAGGTTGTGCATAGATCTGTTCAGGTCGAAAAGTTCATAACATTTGTTAAACTATAACAAAATATGAGTTCAACTAGCAATTACCAGCACTTTTGTTACAATTACATGATAACATTTATTGAATCTTATCACTGAAGAATACATATGAATTATATGTTCAAAGGTTATACTTTATGACATGATGTACTAGGGGTGCTAAGGAGAGTTATTTTCACATCATGTTTCCTTTAGCAAGTCTGTCACAATATGTGTGTACATTAAATAGAAAGGATGATGATATTTTTATTGGATAGATAGATAAAGCACGACCTTGGTACTTGAGTCCAAAACCCGCAACAAATATCATGTAGAGTAAACCCTTGTACAAGTGTATTCCCTGTTAGAGATTTCTGTTCATCTGATGAGAAATACATGAATTACAAAACCCTTAAATTGTACAGTAAGTTCACCTTTTCAGAAAAAAAAATTAAACTGTGAACTAACACTGTGCACCCTCCCCACCGCCCCAGTCCCCACTGTACCTACCTCTGTGGGTGATGAGCTGCAGGGAGAAGAGTGGGGGTTTCATATCCATGGACTGCTGAACTGGCTGTGTGGGCAGGCACTGACAGCTCATCACTCATGGAGGTAAGTACAGCAAGGACCAGAGTGATGGGGAAGGGTCTTTTTATCTGAAAAGGTGCTCTAACCCTTTAGGCTGGGTTTACACTATTAAGAGTTGGATGCGGATTTCCACCGCATCCGATTCGCATGTCAGGAGATTGTGACGGGCTCTCTATGGAGCTGGTTTACACATCTTCAGAGCGGCTCCCGTGCGAATTGCACAGAACTCCAGTTTGTAGTCAGAGTCTTCACTTAGGAATGTGATAGGAATGTGATACCCTAACTACCAAGGCCTGAGGTGTGCCTTAGCCTGCTGGTCAGTATGCCTAAAAGTGGGCATACCCTGAATATGACTGAAGAAATGAAATAAGTAAATGGTTGTATGAAAAAGGGGGAACGGGTGGGTGGGGACCCAGAAACACAGCCGACGCAGGAGAGGAGAGAGGAGGAGGGATAAATAGCCCTCAGACTCCTCCTACAAATTCAGGCTAGCCTGCGGCCAGCCTTCCACTTGTAGTCAGAGTCTTCACTTAGGAATGTGATAGGAATGTGATACCCTAACTACCAAGGCCTGAGGTGTGCCTTAGCCTGCTGGTCAGTATGCCTAAAAGTGGGCATACCCTGAATATGACTGAAGAAATGAAATAAGTAAATGGTTGTATGAAAAAGGGGGAACGGGTGGGTGGGGACCCAGAAACACAGCCGACGCAGGAGAGGAGAGAGGAGGAGGGATAAATAGCCCTCAGACTCCTCCTACAAATTCAGGCTAGCCTGCGGCCAGCCTTCCACTTGTAGTCAGAGTCTTCACTTAGGAATGTGATAGGAATGTGATACCCTAACTACCAAGGCCTGAGGTGTGCCTTAGCCTGCTGGTCAGTATGCCTAAAAGTGGGCAAAAAAGACCCGGACTAGGTATGTTAAGAGAAAGAAGGGCAGGTAACAAACCGCCTGGTAGATCAATGCACGCCCGGGTGGCGTCAATGAATGGAACCGGAACGTACCCGTTGCGACAGCAGAAACCAGTGACCTAAGAATTGATGACTAGAAGGGCCCCAACAGTTGGACCTAGCAAACCTGCCCAGGAACCAACCGACTGTTCCATAAATGACTGGATAAGCCTACAACCAGAAAACACAGACATGGGAATGAACCGCTTGTGACGAGAGGACACGTGGGAGGAACGGAACAAGGGCTGACCCAAGGAGCCCTGGGGAATAATGCAAACGGTTGTACCCAGCCAACAGGACGAAAGACAAGTAGCTCCGTGAACACCTACAACCCCTGGCCTAACTGTGCATACCTGGTAAGGGGATGAGAGAGGGAGAGGTGCCAAAAATGAACGAACTGATAGGAGGGAAGGGGGTCTACGAGCCGGATACCTGAAAGATGCGTTTGCAGGAGTAGACGGATAAGGCCAACATGCTGTAGTGACATGCAACGATAAACGCACAGAACCAGACATGGCATGACCCAACCTACCCGAGTGACAGTGAGCCCCCTAGGAACAGGCTGGGAATCGGAAAAAAGATGAAAGGTCTGACGTACCTGCCCAGAAGATCCGGCAACCTACAAACAAGAGAATAGCACCAAAAGATGAAAACGACCCAGACCTATCGTGGGCCGACACAGGGACGTTGGTATCAAGTAAGGACTGCATGGCCCCAAGGTTAAGCCAGCAGTGAAACCAACACAACCGCTGCTAACCTGCCCTGGCAACGGGCAGGCCTGAAGCTTCAAGCCTTGGGGAAATCAGCTGGATGTCCAGTAAACATGAGAGGCCGTGGAGAGCCTGTTTGGCCCGCATCCAACTGCGCTTAAGAATACAGCCCAGAACATGCTCCATGCTGGTACGTGGGAGTAGCTAGGACAGAACAGGAAGCAAACTGAAGCGAACCGCCTACCTTGTAGTGGCTGGAAAAGGAAACCCCTGAGTTGACTCACAGAAATGCAGAGCCAAGTATGATCAACTCCTGATCGGCGGAGTACTACAAATGGTCAGAAACCCCCACGTGGAGTAGAAGGGATAAACTGCATATGTTGCTGCCGAAACGTGCAGCCTGCCCAACCCTAAACACAAAAGGAAAACACAACAGACAACCAGATATGAGACACCACCCCTCTGTACCTGCCTGGGCCAAAGACGTGAGCAGAAATGACCAGACCTCAGCGCGTGCATGAACCTGACGACAGAACCCACCCTAGAGTATGTAGTAAGTGTATGTAGCAAATGAGCCCGAGTATCCTGCCGCGCAGAGACAGGTAATTAAAATAAAACACTCAGGGCCGGTGTACCCACGGACCGTGGTGGGTAGTAGTTATAGGCGTAAGCATGAACGTGCACGTATGACGTATGGTATACAGGCGAGAAGATTGTGGTCAACAACCAATTAAAAACGAAACCTCAGCCCGTATGGATCTGTAGACGTGACAGATCCTGAGATACGCACCCTGGCTAACTACCCCCGGTATGTAAGAACCTGAACGAAAAGTGTGACGAGACAAGGAAAACAAACAATGCTGCAACGGCTGTGGGTGCGAGCGGTGACTGCAC
The DNA here is from genome assembly GCA_029206835.1 of Rana muscosa. Lineage (NCBI taxonomy): Eukaryota > Metazoa > Chordata > Amphibia > Anura > Ranidae > Rana > Rana muscosa. Next base: position 24,199,067 of record CM055122.1, read on the forward strand.
GGCACCGCCAAGTTGTGACAGAACATGCTAGGACTGGCTGACCTGCTATACTGAAACACGCTGGGGTAAATGCTAAGACAGAACACAACCCCCTCTGTACCAACCCCCGAGCGAAGACATAAGCAGTGAAGGTGGGACTATAGTATAAATTAACCTGAAAAACGACCCCCCCCCCCCCACCCCGGCGTGAGACGAGTGAGCGCAAGGAAACTATTTCGCAATGACAGATCGTAGAAACTGAACCCTCAGGACCTGAGTACCCACAGACCGTGGTGGGTAGTCCTGCAGATGAAATGAAACGAAAGCAAACGTACGACGTAACGTAACGGGCGAGAAGATTGTGGTCAAAGAACAAGACCAACGAAAAACCTGAGCCCGTAGGATCTGTAGACGTGACAGAAACCGAGATGTGAAACCTAGCCAACTGAACCAGGAAAGCAAGAACCTACCAAAGTACGATGAAACCTACGGAAGTAAGATGATACGGAACTGAACGAAGAAGAAAAACAGCTACCGGTGTAAGCTGAACCCTCAGGACCTGAGTACCCACAGACCGTGGTGGGTAGTCCTGCCGATGAAATGAAACGAATGCAAATGTATGACGTAACGTAACGGGCGAGAAGATTGTGGACAAGGAACAAGACCAACGAAAAAACCTGAGCCCGTAAGGAAGGATCTGTAGACGTGACAGAAACCGAGATGTGAAACCTAGCCAACTGAACCAGAAATGCAACTACCTACAAAAAGTATGTTGGTACGGAACTAAATAAAGAAGAAAAACCGCTACCGGTGTAAGCTGAACCTGCACAAGCTGACAGGAAAAAATGCTATGACAGGGAAAACGCCATGACAGTAAAAAACGCTAACAGGCCGCTGAACACAACATGCTGCCGCCAGAACCGCTAAGACAGAAACCACGTGACGCATGGATACCCGAACGACCGTGGAAGTGAAGCTACCCCACCAAACAGCCCCCCTTTTTTACAGCATCCCCCCACCCTTGGCTCTGAGACCCCAAGGTAGACTGAATCCGATGAGCAAGATGCGGCTGGCTTGCACCCCCGGCTTGCAGAGCCAAGTCAGGACACCCCTATTATATCGTATAGAAAACTGCCAGCGAGACCTGTGGAGACGTGGGTGGACAACCCCTCCCATGCTGCCAGCGTGACCCCGGGAGAAAGGTGGACAGCCGCCCCCCCCCATGCTGCCAGCGTGACCCCTGGAGACGTAGGTGGACAGGCCCCCCCATGCTGCTGGAGTGACCCCGGGATGAGTGGATGATGCCCCCCCATACCGCCAGCGTGCGCCTGGGATAAATGGAAAGATGCCCCCCCCTCATGATGGCGGTGAGAGCTATGGAGGAGTGGATGGACGGACGCCCCCCCCAAGCTGCCAGCAATAGCCTGGAAGGATAGGATGGCCGGACGCCCCGCCCTCAAGCTGCCCGCAATAGCCTGGGAGGATAGGATGGATGGACGCCCCCCCTCAAGCTGCCAGCAGCCTGGGAGGATGGAATGGATGGACGCCACCGCTCAAGCTGCCCGCAGCCCGGGAGGATAGGATGGACGGATGCCCCCCCTCGAGCTGCCCACAGCCAGGAGGATAGGATGAACGGACGCCCCCCTCAAGCTGCCAGCAGCACGGGAGGATAGGATAGACGGACGCCCCCCCCTCAAGCTGCCAGCAGCCCGGGCGGATAGGATGGACGGACGTCCCCCCACAAGCTGCCAGCAGCCCGGGAGGATAGGATGGACGGACGCCCCCCCCCTCAAGCTGCCAGCAGCCCGGGAGGATAGGATGGACGGACGCCCCCCTTCAAGCTGCCAGCAGCCCGGGAGGATAGGATGGACACCCCCCCCTCAACCTGCCAGCAGCCGGGGAGGATAGGATGGATGGATGCCCCCCCAACCAGCGCCATGGGGACCTGGCCAGCCGTGCAGCATCTCTGAGCTCGGGGAGAAAGGGGGCTGGCCCCTCAAGGAGCAGGATGGATGGATGCATGGAACCCCCCCTCCCCAGCGCAAGTACCGGAAGAAGCAGGTGGCCTCCTAAACGCGAGACGGAGCCCTGGCAACGAGGGTGGGTGGATGGACGGAACGCCCCCCCCCATCCCCGGCGAGAGCGCCGGGAGAACAGGCGGGCGGCCTTCAGAAGCCCACAGCTAACCCCCCCCAACTGACGCCCGGCGTGGACATCGGGAGAAGCAAGCGGGGCAGGTGGATGCCCCCCTTTCTCCAAGCTGCCCGGCTACCTGATGACCTGGACAGCCCGGTTACCTGGACAGCCCCCCCTGAAGCCAGCGTATGCCCGGAGGAGTGGGGGGGGCGGACGGCCCCCCCTCTAAAGGAGTGCGCCCGGAGGGTGGACAGATGGGGGCCCCCTCAATGTGAGCCCGGGAGGAGGAGCGGGTGGCGCTACAGATGAAGCCGACGTGAGCCCGGAAGTGGAGGTGAACGAATGGCGGGCATGACATCCGGCGAGCACCGGGAGAAGCGCGCCCCCCCCCCAAGCTGCCGGACAGACACCGGAGAGACGTGGACGCCAGGCAACCCCTCCCTGCAAGTGTATAGGAGCAGAAGTGAACAATGGATGAGCGGGCGAGAGCACGGGAGGAGAAGCGGGAGACTGGCCGGGCTGAGGGATGTGCCCCCCCCATGAAGCCTGGTGTGTGTACCGAGGGCAGCAGCAGCCCCCCCCCCCCTGAGCACCGGGGAAACGTGGATGGGGGGCCCCCCCAGCTGCCTGCATGGGTACAGGAAAGTGAGGATGGACGGATGGACGGATGGGCGGGCGGCCCTCCCCACTCCAGGATGCCGGCATGAAGACCAGGAAGAAGCAGGGTGGATTGACAGACGGCTCCCCCCCTCCAAAGCTCGGTGATAGCCCAGGAGAGGGACCGTCAGGAGACTGCTGCAGCCGGCCGCTGCTCTGCCAAACTGGAAGTGCCACAGAACCCAGCCTGGCGTAAAACCCCCCTTCCGATCCTCTGCCCGTGAATCCAGTCCGACAGACTGTCCCCGTTACCTGACCCGAACGAACACCGGAAAAAATAAGGTGGAATGCTGGCCCTAAATGCGGCGGCCCCCGCAGACGTGTCGCATCAGCCCAGGAACCGTGAAGACGAGATGAGACATGAGCCCCTGTAGCCGACAATGCTGCCCTGCTGCTGCACATGAACCGGAAGTGACGTGGACGCGCGGTAACCCGGAAATGACGTGTGACGGCTGAGACCCAGAAACACAGCCGACGCAGGAGAGGAGAGAGGAGGAGGGATAAATAGCCCTCAGACTCCTCCTACAAATTCAGGCTAGCCTGCGGCCAGCCTTCCACGTGTCTTCTGGTCCATTTCAGGTCCGAATTCAGCCAACAATTCAGACTGGAATTGGGCCTGAAACAGTGAACGGGGATGCACCGGACACCTGCTGTGAGCCAATCCATGCAGCGGTGTGAACCCAGCTTTAAAGTGCACCTAAAGCCACAAAATAAATGTTTTCTTTGTTTAGAGTAGGGAATGGATAAATCTCCTGTCACATTTTTGTGACATATAAGTCCAATCTGGAAAATTTCCTTTATATTTCTGTCCTGTAGAGGAAAAAGGAAGCAAGAGGATATCCCCTTTTAGGCCAGCCATACACAGAGCAAATTTCTTTCCTCAGGTTGCAGGAAAGAAATTTGCTTGATTTCCCCACATTAACACAGACAATGTTGATGCAGGAATCCCTCCTGCTGGCCCATTTTTTTCCCCGGGGGGGGGCTGCGGTCGTCCCCACCGGGAGAAGACAGTGATTATTGCTAGCGGCTATAGCCGCTAGCGATAATTACAGGTAAAACCCAGCATGCTCGTTGTACCCAAGTTGATCGATCAATCAACTTGGTACATTCAGCCTGCCCATACACGGTTCAAATCTTGGCTGGTTTCTGGTGAACCAGCCAAGATTTGATTCATGCATGGCCTGCCTTAAGCCTCCTACACACGGTCGGACTTTAAACAAACTTTTCTGTGGATTTTTGTCCGAAGAGAGTTGGCCGGGCACACCCATAGCATACACACGGCAGGACTTTTCTGCAAACTTTCCAAAAACTTTCCCAACATCACGTGGTTTTTCTGCTCTTTACGGCCACCCTTTGGTCAACTTCTGCTATTGTTGGTTGATTTTAACATTGGTTCTGGGCATGCGTGTTTGTACTTCGGACAAAAGTCCGATGGATTTCTGTACACACGGTCGGACTTTGCACCATCGGACTTTTGTTGCCGAAAAGTTTGTCCGTTTGCAGAGCAAACTTTTGTTCTATGAAAACCAAAAAAGTTTGTCCGATGGAGCGTACACACGGTCGGATTTTTTTGGAAAACGTGCTCATTTTGAAGTGTGTTGGCAAAAAGTCAGACCGTGTGTACGGGCCTTAAGACTATGCCTGTTTCAGTGACCGCTCCAAATTTGGATGTTCACTCACTTCCACTCCCAATGACAATGGTCACCATGTCAAATAAAGAAGATAATAGGATTTTTATAACAGCTTACCTGTAAAATCCTTTTCTTGGAGTACATCACGGGACACAGAGCGACATAATCATTACTAATGGGTTATATAGTTACCGTCAGGTGCTGGCACTGGCAACTTCCAAAACCGGAAGTACCCTCCCCTATATAAGCCCCTCCCATCCGGGAGCACCTCAGTTTTGTAGCAAAGCAATAAGTGTCCCCAAAGAGGGGCGGGAGCTCTGTGTCCCGTGATGTACTCCAAGAAAAGGATTTTACAGGTAAGCTGTTATAAAAATCCTATTTTCTTTCTCGTACATCACGGGACACAGAGCGACATAATCATTACTAATGGGATGTCCTAAAGCAATGCCAAATGAGGGGGGGGATACACCATATATAAGCTGAGCGCTATCAGACATGAGGATCTTTTGCGGCCTGCAACACACTGCGCCCAAAGGCGACATCCTCCTGACTTCTAACGTCCACCTGGTAGAACCTAGTAAACGTGTGTACTGAAGACCATGTTGCGGCCTTACAGACTTGAGCCAGGGAGGCCTGGTGATGCACTGCCCATGAAGTTCCAACTGCTCTCGTGGAGTGCGCCCTAACTTTGAACGGAGGCGGTCTACTTCTCAAGCTATAGGCTTGTATTATGACCTGTCGAATCCACTTGGCTAAAGTAGATTTTGACGCTGCCTGACCCCTTCTGGGGCCTTCCGGCAGAATAAACAAAGTATCCGTTCTGCGAATCTGAGCAGTGGCTTTTAGATAAGCTTTAACTGCTCTTACTACATCCAAAGAATGTAATAACTTTTCCTCTACCGAAGTAGGCTTGGGGAAAAAAGAAGGAAGAACCACATCTTGGTTCAAATGAAACCTCGATACCACCCTAGGAAGAAAGGCTGGATGAGGACGTAACACTACTCTGTCCTTATGGATAACCAGATATGGCTCCTTACAGGACATAGCTGCTAATTCCGATACTCTTTTAGCCGAACAAATGGCTACTAAAAAAATCAATTTCCTGGTGAGAAGCACTAAGGAAATATGCTATAATGGTTCAAATGGTTGTTTCTGTAGAACCGACAGAACCAAGTTTAGATCCCATGGACATATGGGAATATTAACCGGAGGACTAATACGCATCACTCCTTGTATAAAGGCTTTGACTAGTGAATGCGAAGCCAAGGGCCTTTGAAAAAATATTGACAAGGCCGAAATCTGACCCTTGATAGTACTCAAGGCAAGCTTCCTATCTACAGCCCATTGTAGGAAGTCCAGAATCCTACCTATTACGTACTTATGTGGATGCCATTTCTTGGCCTCACACCACGCGATGTACGCCTTCCAGATTCTATAGTAGATCTGCCTGGATACCGGCTTCCTGGCATTGATCATGGTAGATACCACAGCATTAGAGAGCCCTCTCTTTTTTAGAATGTGGGCTTCAATAGCCAGGCCGTCAAACCTAGGGCTGGTAAGGAAGGGTGGTATATCGGTCCTTGCGAAAGCCGGACGACGTGGGAGAGTCCAAGGACTCCCCACTGAAATTTTACAATCTCCGCGTACCACGCTCTTCGGGGCCACGCTGGAGCCACCGGAATCACTGGTTTCTTTTCTACCCTGATTCTGCGGAGTAATCGAGGTAACCATTGGCGGTGTGAATGCATATATCAGCTTGAACTGATCCCAAGGGAACACTAGGGCATCCGAGCCGCAAGCTAGGGGATCCCTTGTCCGAGAGACAAACCTGTCCCCCTTTGCGTTGAATCTGGATGCTAGAAGATCTACATCCGATGTTCCCCACCGCTGACATATTGTCCAGAAAACCTCGGGGTGAAGGGACCCTTCCTCTGGGCCTAATTGCTGGCGACTTAGAAAGTCCGCCTTCCAATTCTCCACTCCTGGAATGAATACCGCAAATATGGCTGGGACATATTTTTCTGCCCATTTCAGGATGTAATTTACTTCCCTCTGGGCTGCACGACTCCTGGTGCCCCCCTGATGATTGATATATGCCACTGCTGTGGCATTGTCTGATTGAATTCTGACAGGGGACCCTTGGAGTTTGGATGTCCATGCTACTAGGGCATACCGCTCGTATCTCTAAGAGATTGATGGGCAGGGCCTTTTCCGCATCCGACCATCTGCCCTGGAGAGACTATTGCTCCAATACTGCTCCCCAGCCTATAAGGCTGGCATCTGTAGTGACCACCTTCCAAGAAATCGGACTGAAGGATTTCCTTTTTTCCAGATTCTGGGGAACCAACCACCAACGGAGGCTCTTGCGAACGGAAGGGGACAAGGACATTGTAAGTCTAGGGCCTGAACTTTTTTGTTCCAGGCTGACAGTATGGCCCCTTGCAAATTTCCTTGAATGGAATTGACCGTAGGGTACTGCTTCGAATGATGCCACCATTTTTCCCAGCAGCCTCATATACAGGCGTATGGACGGCTGTCTTTTTTGTACCCACTAAGTGGATCAAATCTTTCAAAGACAACACCTTTCCTCGAGGCAAGAATATTTTTCTCTGGCCTGAATCCAACCTTAGCCCCAAGTATTCCAGACTTTTGACTGGTTTCTAGGGCTGACTTGTCTCGGTTGATAATCCAACCGTGAGATTCCAGATACTTGAACGTCTTGTGAACGACCACGTCTAGTTTTTTCACTGAGTGGTCTATCAGCAACAAGTCATCCAGATATGCCATTATCATTACACCTTGTGTTCTTAGATTGGCCAATAAAGGGCCAGAATTTTTGTAAACACTCGTGGTGCTGTGGCCAAACCGAAGGGTAAGGCTCTGAACTGAAAATGGCGCCCTTCTACTGCAAAGCGTAGAAATTTTTGGTGGACTGGAAAGATGGGAATGTGCAAATAAGCATCTTTGATGTCGATCGTGGCTAACCAATCCTCCCCTTGTAGGGCAGTGGCCACCGATCGGATCGACTCCATCGAAAAGTCCTGATATACAGGAATTTGTATAGCCCTTTTAGAATTAATATGGGCCTCCCGACCGCGTTTGCTTCGGGACTGTAAAGAGGTTTGAGTAAAACTCGAACCCTCATTCTTCCAGGGGAACCTCCATAATTACTCCTTGGAGCAATAGTTGTTCTAGTGCCAACAGGAGGGACTCTCTCTTCCGGGGATCCCTTGGCACGTTTGACCTCAAAAAATGGGAAGGAGGAGAGTCTTTTAACTCCAAACTGTATCCCAAACCTACTGCGGAGAGCACCTATCTGTCTTGATCGTGTCCCGCCAGGTCTCTTGCGAACAACTGGAGTCCTCCCCCCCACCCGACTGAGTGGGGGCTTCAATGAATTTCACTTTGGGGGAGGTTTTGTACCTCCCCTGACCCAGGGTTTCTTATTACCCTGCTACTGTCCCTGTTTTTTACCCCCGGGATTTGACCGAGGAGGCCGTCGGAACTGTTACACAGCCGATGCCCCAGGGACTGGAGAAGCAGGCCTCTTAAAGAGGGACCTCTAACTCTGCTTTTAACCGGCAAGAGCGTATTTTTACCGCTGGAAATTTTCTGGATATATTTGTCCAGGTTTTCCCTGAATAAGCGTTCACCATGAAATGGGACGCTAACCAGCCATTCTTTACAGGGAGCTTCAGCAGACCAGTTTCTGAGCCATAGGAGCCTACGCATATGTACTATAGACAGCGTAAGGCGGGAGGCCTGATGGACTGAATCCTCTATGGCATCAACCGCAAAGCCTAAGGCTCTAGGTAGATCAGCTAGGGCAAAGCCTGCTGATCTGTCAAGTCCCTCAAGACCTGTTTCAACTGATCCTTCACTGCTTAGCAGACCCCAATAGCTGCTACTGCTGGTTGTATCACCAAGCAGATTTTCATAAGGACTCCAATCTTTTATCTATTGGGTTCTTGAACATTTGGACATTATCCACTGGACATGTCAGTGATTTATACATACAAGAGATGGCTGCGTCCACTGTAGGGACCTTCCATTTTTTTTTTTTTTTTTTTGATGAACTTATCCTCCATGGGATAGACCACCGGAAATCTCTTGGGGGAATAAATATTTTCTCAGGACGTTCCCAATCCTGGTAAATGAGCCCTTTCAGTAAAGGGTGAAGTGGAAAAGAACAAACAGTCTGGGGGCTTCTAGCGACCCCAACGAGGATACAGTAGTGGTTAATGGTTCCGCAAGGTGCATTTTTAAATGCTGATCGGACCATGTTAGTCAGAGACTGAACCCATAATCTTTCAGCTTGAGATGCTGAGAAAAGGTTCCCCCACTGTTGATTCCTCTATAACAGAATCAACCTTATCCTGATCCCCTTCAGGCAGGTCGATCCCTGTATGGGACTGTTGCTCTGCTAACAGGCACTCTGAAGGAGGAGACGGAGATCGGGCGTGCTTTCCCTGACAGGGAGGCAGCGATAAATTTTGACAATCTCTCTCTAATCCTCCCAGAGCTGAGGAAAAAAACCTCCTCTGTTACATACACAGGAGCAGGTGACTGAGGACAGCCACAGTACCAAGTACCCCTGCGGGGTCTCTACGGTCACTTACCTCTGAACTTCAGGGGAGACTGGTGCAGCAGGAGTATGCCCAAGATCCTCAGAGCCCGATGAGACCCCCTTCGCTTCCTGGAAGATTCAGTTCCGGAGCTACTGGACGGCATATTCCTAAGCCTAAAGCTGAGGTATTCCAGCCGTAATACACCACTTTTACTGAGAATAGTCTAGCACAATTGCTGCTATATCACAGTTGGTGTCTACTAATGTGCCTTTCTAGGGGATGCCTGTATCAACCGCTATGCTGTATGCCTTTAAATGTTGCCAGCTCTGTCTCTGTACTTCATAACCAGCTTATCTGCAATAATGTGGCTTTTTAAAAACCTGCTGGGACGCCCGCACATGCGCAGAAGCGCTGCGGCGCGCACAGAGCGTCATCCCCCAGGCCCCGCCCCTTTTTCCGGCCACCTCTATATATAGAGGCGCGTGCACGCGCACGCGCGCGGCCACGTGCGCCTCGGCGCTAATTTTCAAACATGGAAACCAGGGACAGGAGCCAGGGCCCCCTTTGCCGCAGGCCGGGGGATAGACGAACACTGCAACATGGCAGAGGAAACAGTTTCCTGTAGGAGAACTCACCAGCTGCCTGGACTTTGCTCTCTGAGAAGAAACTAGTCCATATGACAAGAAAAACATTCCACAGCGGCCTCTAGTGGACAAACACAGGTACCGCAGTTTAATATACTAAACATATATAAAAAACATTTTTTTTTTTTTTTTTCTTGACCACCATTAAAAATTATTACATTTTTTTTTAGTAGTTACAGGCATGCACAGATATTAGCGGGAATACCGTTAGGTAACAGACAGAAAGACAAATTAGGCTTGGGGGTCCCCCAATAGAACCAAGTTCCTGGGGGCCCCCACTTACCTGTTCCCCGCCGCAGGACTTTGTTTGGTCCACAAAAGCCCAAACTTCACCTATCACGGCAGGCATTGTAATCAAACCTTCAGGGACCGGGTTCCCAAGGATTCCACTCCCCTGGACCTGTATAGCACCCTGCACAGAAAACATCTTGGTCGTGGGTATGACCAGAGCTCTGGATCCCAGGGTCCAGCTCTCCTAAGAGAAGCATTACAGGCAAAACCTTGCTCTTCTCTGCAAGGCCCGGGTACCGACCGTTTAGCTATGAAGCTTTTTTGGTCGGATCCGGAATAGCTTACTGAGGCCCAAAAGAACCTGTACGCAAGCTCAGTGAAAAACACATGTTTCTTCTTGGCCAACACCTTAGACACTGGCAAAAAACTGAGGTGCTCCCGGATGGGAGGGGCTTATATAGGGGAGGGTACTTCCGGTTTTGGAAGTTGCCAGTGCCAGCACCTGACGGTAACTATATAACCCATTAGTAATGATTATGTCGCTCTGTGTCCCGTGATGTACGAGAAAGAAAAATTCTTATACTGGGGTATTGAATACAGAGAGCACTAAAAACCAGTGTGGCTTACATATAGATTTGCAAATATATGGTACCAACACCTGTTGAAGGAGTGCAGGCTATCTTTTATTTATGATTCCTACATTGCCACTGGTCACGCAAACCTTCTATCCTGACTGAGTGACAGTGCTGGATAGGAAGTTCGATGTTAGTTTTGCTTTCACTGTCACCAGCAGCCTAAATACTCATGTAACCCACTCTAGAATAACAAATACAGTATATGCTACTAATACACCTATGTTTTAATACGTAGGGGTTGATTTACTAATAATGGATAATGCTAAATCTGGTGCAGCTCTGCATAGAAACCAATCAGCTTCCAGGTTTTTTGTTTTTTTTTGTCAAAGCTTAATTGAACAAGATGAAGTTAGAAGCCGATTGGCTACCATGTACAGTTGCACCAGATTTGGCACTTTCCAGTATTAGTAAATCAACCCCATAGTGTTTATGGATTGCTGGCTATTTCTTTACTTAGCATTAGAAACCTGACAGAGATAATAAAAGAAGCATGGGAATATTTTTTTCCATATTCCTACTTACCCAGGTGGATGCAGCATCAGACCGATGCTGCATATGTCCCCCGCCTCTGCACTGAGAACCGAGCCACCTAACATCGCAGATGGCTCGGTTCTCTCACCTCCCTGAGCAGAGAGATGCTGCCTGTCAGTCAGCATCTCTCCTGCTCTGCTCCTCCACGCTCATTGGATTGGATTGCTGAGCTGTGGAGGGGCGGGGACCGGCCGACTCAGCCTCTCAGCGTCTCGCCAAGAGGCTGAGACTGCCATCAGTCCAGGCAGCTGGCCGATCCAGACTTCCTGAGTCGGGATGACACGCTGCCTCAACTGATTCCAGTGACGTCAGCGGAGAGTGGACTTCAGACCGCTCTCCGCTGAAAACGGGTCACAGGAGTGCAAAACGAATTGCACTCCTGTGACCCATAGGAGAAGCCCAGCCTAAAAAGCTCAGGCTGGACTTCTCCTTTAACCCTTCTATACTTTCAAAGTAAAACATTTTTTTGGGCTTTAAAAATATTTTAGAGCAAAATAGAAGTTCCAGAGAAAGCCAGCCCTTAAATGTTGAGGAAATTGATAAGTATAAGTGACTTTCTAAAGCATTAGACCAAAATGTGGTTTATAAAAAATAATTCTTGCTTGCAGGATATACGTAATATTAGTAATATCCATCACTTTGTATGGCTGTTGGTAAGTAAAACAATGAAGGCTTTAACCACTTCAATACAGGGCTTTTTGTACCTATTCAATACCGGGCCTATTTTGGCACTTCTCTCCTACATGTACAAATCATCATTCTTTTGCTAGAAAATTACTCAGAACCCCCAAACATTATACATGTTTTTTTAGCAGACACCCTAGGGAATAAAATGACGGTCATTGCAACATTTTTTCTTGCACAATATTTGCGCAATTATTTTTCAAACGCCTTTTTTTTTTAAAAAAAAATGGTTTCATGAATTAAAAAATAACAAAACAGTAAAGTTAGCCCAATTTTTTGGGAAAATATGAAAGATAATGTTACGCCGAGTAAATAGATACCTAACATGTCACGCTTTAAAATTGCGCACACTCATGGAATGGCGCCAAACTTCGGTACTTAAAAATCTCCATAGGCGACGCTTCAATTTTTTTTACAGGTTACCAGGTTAGAATTACAGAGGGGGTCTAGTTCTAGAATTGTTGCACTCGCTCTAACGCACGCGGCGATACCTCACATGCGTGGTTTGAACGGTGTTTACATATGTGGGCGACTTACGTGTGCATTCGCTTCTGATCGCGAGCTACAGGGGCGTTTAAATTTTTTTATTATTATTTATTTATTTATTTTACTTTTTTTTTTTTTTTTTACAATGATTTTACTTTTTTTTTTTTTTTGATCACTTTTATTCCTATTACAAGGAATGTAAACATCCCTTGTAATAGGAATGTGTGTGACAGGTTCTCTTTATTGAGAGATGCGGGGTCAATAAGACCCCACATCTCTCCTCCAGGCTGGAAAGCATGAGATCAGTGAAACATTTTTCACTGATTTCATACTTACAGCCGCAATGGCGGCTTTGTTTACATTTGAGACCCGGGCGTGACGTCATCACATCGCGCCCGGGCCTCCGACGATCATAGAGATGACTGGTGACCATCTGGTCACCAGTCATCTCTATGCTTATCACGTGACTCCACCAACGATGCCGGAAGATTCGCTCCGGGTCCCCGATCGCACGGGGGAGCCCGGAGAAGCACCGGATGGCGGCGGGAGGGGGGGGGGTGTCCCCTCCCGTCGCCTATAAGAACGATCAAGCGGCGGAACCGCTGCTATGATCATTCTTATGGTGCACAGAATCGCCGGCACTTCAAAAGGATATCTGAATGATGCCTCTAGCTGCAGGCATCATTCAGATATCCCCCTACAAAGCCGAGGATGTCATATGACGTCCACCCAGGATGGGAGATCCCATCTGTGGACGTCATTTGTCTATGGCTGGGTAGGGAAGTGGTTAAGAGTAAATAAACCCCAAATCTAAATATATATATATATATATATATATATATATATATATATATATATAGAGAGAGAGAATCTAGTGTATGTGTGTGTATATATATATATATATATATATATATATATATATATATATATGTTTCAAGAAAAAGTATGTGAACCCTCTTGGAATGATATGGATTTCTGCACAAATTGGTCATAAAATGTGATCTGATCTTCATCTAAGTCACAACAATAGACAATCACAGTCTGCTTAAACTAATAACACACAAAATAATTAAATGTTACCATGTTTTTATTGAACACACCATGTAAACATTCACAGTGCAGGTGGAATAAGTATGTGAACCCTTGGATTTAAAGTGGAAGTAAACCCTCCTATCATTTTCAGGCAAGGAAGCTGCCATCTTGGCCTCTGTTTAATCTTCAACTGCCATGATGTTGCACATGTGATCAGTTATGAAACCAGCCATTGGATGGTTTGACAGCTTGGTTGAGAGCACAACCAATGTGACAGTTGGCATTCCCGCCATGCCGGGAATGTAACTGCTTTTTGAAACTGTTAAATCGATGGGTTTACTTCCGCTTTAATAACTGGTTGAACCTCCTTTGGCAGCAATAACTTCAACCAAACGTTTCCTGTAGTTGGAGATCAGACGTGCACAACGGTCAGGAGTAATTCTTGACCATTCCTCTTTACAGAACTGTTTCAGTTCAGCAATATTCTTGGGATGTATGGTGTGAATCGCTTTCTTGAGGTCATGTCACAGCATCTCAATCGGGTTGAGGTCAAGACTCTGACTGGGCCACTCCAGAAGGCGTATTTTCTTCTGTTTAAGCCATTCTGTTGTTGATTTACTTCTATGCTTTGAGTCGTCGTCCTGTTGCAACACCCATCTTTTGTTGAGCTTCAGCTGGTGGATGGCCTTAAGTTCTCCTGCAAAATGTCTTGATAAACTTGGGAATTAATTTTTCCTTTGATGATAGCAATCGGGCCAGGCCCTGACGCAGCAAAGCAGCCCCAAACGATGATGCCCCCACCACCATACTTCACAGTTGGGATGAGGCTTTGATGTTGGTGTGCTGTGCCTCTTTTTGTCCACACATAGTGTTGTGTGTTTCTTCCAAACAACTCAACTTTGGTTTCATTTGTACACAGAATATTTTGCCAGTACTGCTGTGGAACATCCAGGTTCTCTTGTGCAAACTGTAAACGTGCAGCAATGTTTTTTTTGGACAGCAGTGGCTTCCTCTGTGGTATCCTCCCATGAAATCCATTCTTGTTTAGTGTTTTACGTATCGTAGATTCGCTAACAGGGATGTTAGCATATGCCAGAGACTTTTGTAAGTCTTTAGCTGACACTCTAGGATTCTTCTTTACCTCATTGAGCAGTCTACGCTGTGCTCTTGCAGTCATCTTTGCAGGACGCCCACTCCTAGGGAGAGTAGCAGCAGTGCTGAATTCTCTCCATTTATAGACAATTTGTCTTACCATGGACTGATGAACAGCAAGGCTTTTGGAGATACTTTTATAACCCTTTCCAGCTTTATGCAAGTCAACAATTCTTAATCGTAGGTCTTCTGAGAGCTCTTTTGTGCGAGGCATCATTCACATCAGGCAATGCAATGTGAAAAGCAAACCCAGAACTGGTGTGTGTTTTTTATAGGGCAGGGCAGCTGTAACCAACACCTCCAATCTCATCTCATTGATTGGACTCCAGTTGGCTGACACCTCACTCCAATTATCTCTTGGAGATCTCATTAATCTAGGGGTTCACATACTTTTTTCACCTGCACTGTGAATGTTTACATGGTGTGTTCAATAAAAACATGGTAACATTTAATTATTTGTGTGTTATTAGTTTAAGCAGACTGTGATTGTCTATTGTTGTGACTTAGATGAAGATCAGATCAAATTTTATGACCAATTTGTGCAGAAATACATATCATTCCAAAAGGGTTCACATACTTTTTTTTGCAACTGATATATATTATATATATATATATATATATATATATATATATATATATATATATATATATATATATATATATACACACACACAGTATATACTCTGCATTCAGTGTAGACTATATATACAGTGCATTTGGCAGTGTACAGTTTCTAATACACTTCAGGCGGTGTACACAGTATATAATACAGTGTAGATGGTGTACAGTTTCTAATGCAGTGAAGGCAGTGTACACAGTATATAATACAGTGTGTACAGTTTCTAATACACTTCTGGCAGTTTAGACAGCATATAATACAGTGCAGCCGGTGTACAGTATATAATACAGTGTAGTGTGGCTACTTCCCCTCGTGGGCAATATGGCGCCCAGGAATGTCTATGCTACCCAGTCAGGCCTGACTGAACTAAAGTGGAAGTCCTGTAGGGAAATCTTCGCTAGCATCAGTGGTGCACTTGAAGAACAGAATTTGTAATCCACCAAGGTAACAATAGTACTGTGTCTATTTATGAGCAGGTGCTCTCTCACCCCACCAGACCAGTCTACGTCCGTTTCTTCCGCTGCGGTGCCTAAACACACCGATCCCTCGACATCCGAGTCTTCGGTCCTCCTGGCAAAGGTGCAGGATAAAGGAGAGACGTCCCTCAGCTCCTCGGTGCGCGCGGAAGGCTCTTTGGAGAAAACGGCCAGGCTTCTGGCCTAAAGTCACAGGAGCTCAGACAGCAGTTCACCTTGCTGAGGGGGCGGTGTCCAAAGAGAAAGAACTGGGCCCCGCCTTTCCCTTATAAAGTCCACCCCAGCAGTCCTTGTGGGGGGCAAGGCACCCTGGGTGCCTAAAAGTGTACTGGGTAATGTAGTCTCTGAGGGATTCAACAGGCGATACCCCGCTACACACTCCCCCCACTTAGAATCTTTGGCCCCCAAAGACAAGATTAACAATGTGCACAGACAAAGTTATTAAGAGCTGCAGGGGAAGCTCCCACCAAAAACGCGGAGGGGGATTGCCCTGCCCACAGGTCACGTCAGTGATTGTGGCCTGTCTAACTGTGCCAGAAAGTGAGCTGGGGTTGCCCTCCACCAAATGCACAGTGGAGGGATCAGGCTTTTGGACTGTCCTTCTTGCGGTAGTTACAGTGTCCTCAGAGCTTTCTCCCATCTGTGTATAGGTCAACTTCCGGGGAGGACGTATGGTTCTTTTAGCTCTTTGTTCTCTGGGGGTCAATGCTTCAGAGACTACAGGTTCTTCCACTGGGATAGGTGTAGGAGTTTCTTCTGTTTCTGAGGCACCCAAATCAGATGCAGAAAGATACATGGAGTCCCCTGGATCGTCAACAGGGAAGGATTCTATAACATCCTCCCACCCCTCCACCTGAGCATAGGATGGAATAAACTCAGTGGCTTCCGGATTCAAAGTATCATCGGGGGCATCCTCAGAGGGTGGAAGGTCAATGGACAAAGATTCAGGTACCTGGGATGGCCACAACCATTCAACTTCCAGTTCCTCATCTTCACTCTGAGTGGCAATATCCGTTTCTCCTGACAGAGTTGTCTGAGACCTAGTGTTGGGTCTGGGAGTAATTTGAGCTTGAAGGTAGCTCAGGGGAATCCGGGGTAGGAGGCATCCTGACTGCTTCAGAAAGGGGTAGCAGATGGTTTCTGTGCCAGATCTTCAACGGTCCCACTCTTCCTTCGGGCTTCAGCTGGTACACAGGTAGGCCAGGCAGCTTCTTACAAATCACATAAGGTTCGGATCTCCATCTGTCTACCAGCTTGTGCTTCCCTGGGACTCCTAAATTCCTCAGCAACACTCTGTCTCCAGGTTGTAGATCTTGAATACGGACCCTAAGGTCAAAGTTTTGTTTGTTTTGGGCTCCTCTCTGCTCGTAAACTGATTGGGCCTTCTCATAGGCCAGTTTTAAGCTCTTCCGCAGTCTATCCACGTATCCTTTGTGTGAGGTGACAGATGTATGGTCCACGGAGATACCAAAGGCCAAGTCCACTGGTAGTCTAGCCTCTCTTCCAAACATAAGTCTGTAAGGGGAATATCCTGTGACATCGCTGGCTGTACTATTATGTGCTTGCCCCAATGTTGCTTCTCCTCACTGTTCAGAGTCCCCAACATATTTAACAGAGTCCTGTTGAATCTTTCAGGTTGGGCATCACCTTGAGGGTGATAAGGGGTAGTACGTTTTTTTTTTTTATGCCTAAAGAGTCCAGCAACTTCCGAATCAGTCGGCTCTCAAAGTCTCTCCCTTGATCTGAGTGAAGGCGTTGAGGTAACCCGTAGTGTACAAAGTATTTCTCCACCAAGATTTTGGCTACAGTGAAGGCCTTCTGGTCTTTAGTTGGAAAGGCCTGGGCACAACGGGTGAAATGGTTGGTTATCACCAGAACATTTCCATGTCCACTCAAGTCAGGTTCCAGACAGAGAAAGTCGATGCATACCAAGGGCCCTTGACTCTGCAGATGGCCCATTGGGGCAGCTTGACGTGACAATGTCTTCCTCTGTATGCAGCGGGCACATGAGTGACAGTACTCCCTCCACTTCAGCCTGCATACAAGGCCAATAGAATCTATTCCTTACAAGCTGAAAGGTTCGTTCGGCACCTAAGTGGCCATGGTTATCATGTAGGGCAGCCAGGACAGTTCTTCTGTGTTTTTCCGGCAGAAACAGCTGCCACTTCTCTTCCAGGTCATCAGAAGGGCCCCTTCGGTGGACCACCCCTTGATGTACCTGTAACTTATCCCATTCTTTGTGAATTAATCGAGCCTCTGAGGGATTTTGCAAGAGCCTGTCCGGATCCTGGTCTTCTAGGGCTTCCAAAGCCAATCTTCCCCAGGGGTCTTCCAACTGATCCCTTCTTATGTCCTTCTTGGATAATTTTGGCAAATCGTCTTCGCCAATCTGGGTAACGTCACAATAGCATTTGGGCACCCCCACTACCGAAACTCCAATCTCTTCTGCCCTGGATCCGCCACTAGCTTGAAGTTGGGCTCCTTGACACAAAGCCTGCACCCCATCTGGGGTTACCTGGGTCCAGTCTTCTGTATGGTAAGTGGGTGCGTGAGACCTCCTGGATAATGCATCCGCATCCCTGTTTCAAGTTCCCGGCCTATACTTGAGGCTAAAGTTGAATCTAGAGAGGGAGGCCAACCAACGGTGGCCAGTGGCATCCAACTTGGCTGTGGTGAACAGGTAGGTGAGTGGGTTATTATCTGTCTTTACTGTAAAGTCCGCTCCATACAGGTAGTCTGAGTTTATCCACCACTGCCCACTTCAGGGCCAGGAACTCCAATTTGTGGGTGGGGTAATTCTTCTCTGCTGGTGTTAGACTCCTACTCACATAGGTGACTGGCTTGAGTTGTCCTTCATACTCCTGGTACAGTACACCTCCCAGACCGTCATGGATGGCGTCCACATGCAGTTCATATGGTCTCTTAGTGTCAGCATAGGCCAAGACCGGAGAAGTGGTCAGACTTTTCTTCAACATTTCGAAGGCCTCTTCACACTTCTCTGTCCACTGGTCTTCCGCGGACTCTCCGGGCTTCCTGGGGCCAGCATCATCCTCCTCTCCTTCTCTCTTCAGTAACTCATTCAGTGGTTTGGCAATTTTTGCAAATCCTTCCACAAACCTGCGGTAGTAAGAGCAAAACCCAAGGAAGGATCTGAGCTCAGTCACGGTAGTTGGTCAGGGCCAGGAGGTAACTGCTTCCAGTTTGTCAGGGTCTGTAGACACTCCTTCTTCAGACACTATGTGTCCCAGATAGTGAACTGAGGACCGGTAAAACTGACACTTCTCCCTGGAGAGTTTAAGTCCCTCTCCACTGAGTCTCTTCAGGACTTTCTCCAGCCTCTCTTCGTGCTCCTCCATAGTCTTCCCGAAGACAATGATGTCGTCTAGGAACACCAAGACTTCAATAAGATTCATGTCCCCCACCGTCTTCTCCATCAACCTCTGGAAAGTGGCAGGGGCCCCTGACAGGCCCTGAGGCATTCTGTTGAACTCATAGAATCCCACTGGGGTGATGAATGCTGTCTTCTCTCTGTCATCAGGGTGCATTGGGATTTGGTAATACTCACTCTTCAGGTCCATGACGCTGAACCACTTGGCTCCAGACAGACTCTGTAAAGCATCTTTTATCCTGGGGTAGTATACTGGTCGGGTATGGTCCTTCTATTAAGAGTCCTGTAGTCTATGCAAAGTCTCAGCGACCCATTCTTTTTCCGGACTACCACGATAGGGGAGGCATATGGGCTTCTGGAATCCCGAATAACCCCAGTTCTCTTAAGCTCCGTCAACTGTTCACGTAAATCTTCTAGGTCAGCCAGGGGGACTCGCCGGACCCTCTCCCGGAAAGGTTTGTCTTCCTGCAGACGGATCTTATGGGTGGCACTCCTTGCACACCCTACGTCGAACTCGTCCTTCGAGAATATTTTTCTCCATCTAGCCAGCTGGGCCTTGGCTCTCTCCTTCCACACTGGTGGTAGGGTGGTGGTCTCTAGGCAGAGATTCTCTAGAGTGTGTTCTCCTCCTTCTTCAGTCTTCAAGTCGGACAGGGCCACTGGGGTGGCAGGGTTTACTCTCCCCAGCAACATCTGGGCCGGAATCTTCATGGGAGAACTGGTGACATTCCTGATGCTCACTGGAATTTGGCCCCTCGCCTTTTTCAATGCCCTCAACGGGACCACTTCAGGGATCACTTCCAATCCTGGGTGGGTGTCTTGGGGGTCCGGCTCCAGGACCACAAAGGGGCCAGGCTTCTCCCATAATAGTTTTACAGTAGCCTGCAAGCAAGTCATCTCACCAGGCTGCAACATCTTCTCTCTCTTTGACAGTCTCCAGACTTTCCCCACCCCCTCTTCCGGGGCCTTCTGTTCCAGTACCAACTTCCGGTAGACCTGCTGCAACATGAGGTGGATCCTGGCTTCTGAAACACCCTTTTCCAGTACTAGAGGAGTCAGCAGTCTCCTGACCAGATCAGTGTTGGTCCCTATGATCAGAGAACTTGTGTTGGCTCCTGGTGGGTGAGGGCAAACTACTGCCAGAGTGTCAAAGACTTCTGCCTTTCCCGTCACAGAGGGGTCGAAGGCCAGCCTGATTGAAACATAACCGTCGTATGGAAACTTGTGAGTACCAATTCCCCATATCTCTAAGTCTTCCAGCTTTTGTAGGGGCACGTGACTCAGGTGTTTCCGGTAAAAGTCTTTATACAACAGAGTCACTTGGGCTCCTGTGTCCAGAATGGCTTTGGTGTAGACTCCCTCCACTTGAATGGGAACTAGGGGAGAGGGCCCTATTAACTTGGCTGGAAAACTCTTCTGAGGGGTCTCTTTCTTTGGACTCTTTGACTTTCCTTTTGAGGCTTACTTTTTCTTCCATTTCTCTCTGGATCTCAACCCTTGTTGGGCCTGGTATGCATTGATTTCTCTCAGATTGTCAAATTTCAACTCCCGACTGGTGGCAGTTGGTGCTTTTAGGCGGGGCATTGTTTCTCTTTTCCTTTGCCTCTTCTGGCTTTTGAATCTTTTTGGAGCTTTCTGTAAGTAGTGGCTGACTCCTTCACCGGGGCCCTCTGAAGTTTTCCGCCGGCTGGTAGTAAGTGCCTCGGTTCTTCCTCGGACTGGGGCACACTCTTCCAAGGTGGCCAACTCCTCCACAGTTGAAACAGACAGTTTCCCTTCTTCCCTGCGGGGATGTTGGGGTGTAAACGCTCTGGCGTGGTTCATTCCTGATCTCCTGTTGCTCCTTGGCTCCTGAGTTCTTAGCCAGCAGAGAGCTCAATAGATCCAGCACTTGAGCCATCTGGGACTTTAAGCTCTCCACTTCTGAGTCCCGTTCATTGGTTACTGCTGTTCTGACTCTCACTGAGGGGGGAGGAGTGGTCTTCTCAACCGCCTGTTGGTCTTTCAACAGGGCTTCTTCATCCCTTATGATCCGCACAAGGTCTGGGTAACTCAAAGCCATGACTCCTTCAGAGGTCTTCAGGTGGAGCCAAACTGGATCCGAACGCAAAGCTCCCCTCAGGATCTGCTTCATCATAGTCGCGTCTATAACTTGTGGCAGCATTCCCTTTTTTGAGTACAATTTGTCACAGCATTCTGTTTAGCCTCAGGACATACTCAGATAATTTCTCTTCCGGCTGTTGGAGGGTATGCTCGAACTGGTACATTAGTTCCGTCACCTTCTCCAGCTGCCCAAATTCCTCCTGCAACATAGACAGATAATCATATGCAGTACAGGCAGCATTGCTGATACCTAAGATTCTTCACAGCCTCAGCAGCAGCGCCCTTCAAGCTTTCATTGATGCACTGCTTCTTCTGTGCTTCTGGTACTTCCCATCCTTCTACTGCCTGCATTGCCTGCTCAATACAGGTGTCAAAGTCTTCCTCTCCGGGAGGCACAGGTAGCTTTCCTGAAAAGATCCGGTGCTTCCGGTACCCGGCTTCCACATGTACTGTGTTGCTCTTCTGGCACTTAGTGACAAAGTCTCCCAGAGCATTCAATAGTTCCGGCCCTATGGCTGCCAATGATGTCCCCGGGGCTATCGTATCCCGACTGCTTTCCATTTTGTGGGAGAGTATCGGGGATGATGGTGGGGAGATTATGGGAGATTCCTTCCTCTCAGCCCTAGTATGCACTAAGCTAGTGGTTCTCAACTCCAGTCCTCAGGGCCCACCAACAGGCCAGGTTTGCAAGATAACTGAAATGCATCACAGGTGATATAATTTGCTGCTCAGGGATTGCAGTATTCTAGCCTGCATCTCACCAAGGTAATACTTAAAATCTGGCCTGTTAGTGGGTCCTGAGGACAGGAGTTGAGAACCACTGCACTAAGCGGTATATCTGACCATATGTGGCTTTTAAGCTCTGACCTTTTAAAATCTTCCAGAACTTCTCCTCTCCATTCCACTAGTGCGTATGTGCACGAGGTGTCTGGCCTTATGTCCATCACCCATGCCTTTTGATTCAGGGACAACAACATTATGAGCTGCTTTATCTCGTTTTCTTGCCAGATTCCCCCTGGGAGTTCAATAACTACCACCTCGGTTGAATCTGCGCCAACCGCTGCGCACCACTGTGTCATTGCTGGCGGGTCCATGCTGGTACTTCTAACCGGCTTGATTGCAGCGTGCAGTAACAGGAATCCCGGACCCGAGCCCCCACGTGTAGCGATACCCCCAGTTAAGAGGGCTGCGTCTATGATTTTTGGGCCCTGTAGTGCACCGCTGTCAACCCCTGGCAATCGGCTCTAACCTCCCTTGGCACAGTTGGTAGCGGATGATAGGATTGTGCGGCCTGTAACTCACAGCCTATGACAAGAATACACAAGGCTTTAAAACTTCCTTTACCTATTTCTTCTATAAAGTAAAGAACACAGACACCAATATGCTTATCCCTTGTATGTTTACTTTGACTAATGGGTAAGCATTAAAACAGGTGAGTACATGTCATAAGCAGAGCCCTGCAATAAACAGTGTTAACAAGCAAACAGGTATTCAAACGTTATGCAACTCTAACACTCCCCTTTGCGGCTACTTCCCCTCGTGGGCAATATGGTGCCCAGGAATGTCTATGCTACCCAGTCAGGCCTGACTGAACTAAAGTTTAAGTCCTGTAGGGAAATCTTCGCTAGCATCGGTGGTGCACTTGAAGAACAGAATTTGTAATCCACCAAGGTAACAAAAGTACTGTGTCTATTTATGAGCAGGTGCTCTCTCACCCCACCGGACCAGTCCGTGTCCGTTTCTTCCGCTGTGGTGCCTAAACACACCGATCCCTCGACACCCGGGTCTTCAGTCCTCCTGGCAAAGGTGCAGGATAAAGGAGAGACGTCCCTCAGGTTCCTCGGTGCGCGCGGAAGGCTCTTTGGAGAAAACGGCCAGGCTTCTGGCCTAAAGTCACAGGAGCTCAGACAGCAGTTCAGCTTGCTGGGTGGGCGGTGTCCAAAGAGAAAGAACTGGGCCCCACCTTTCCCTTATAAAGTCCACCCCAGCAGTCCTTGCACGGGGCAAGGCACCCTGGGTGCCTAAAAGTGTACTGGGTAATATAGTCTCTGAGGGATTCAACAGGCGATACCCCGCTACATATATAAAATTAAATAAATATACAATAATATAAAATACATAATCATAAAACATTACTTTCTTTTAATGGAAACAAATATTTTGCTGTCTGTCATCTGTAAAAGTTTTTACTCTGGACTGGTATAATTTAAAAGCGAATAAAACACACATAGAGCGCTATAACTTCACAAGGGTATGCACACATAACCTCATAATGACATTGTGTCATGCATTTTAAAACTGTGGGACTGTCATTGAGAATGTAAATCAACTCTGTGTATGAGGGACCCCCAGAACCAGAAGTGCCCCAGGCCCCCCAAGGTCTAAATCTGGCACTGTGCCAACCAGCTTTCCTGCAACACTCTTCAGTAAAAGGTGTAGTGAAAGGTGTCTTTCTCCAGCCCAGCTTGCTATGGTAGTGTCCTCCAGCAGATTTATTTTAGGCCTTTAGCCAAGCACATGCTGAGGCCTAACAGCAACAGCTCTTCAGTAACACAGGCTGCCTACCAGGGGCAGAGGCCCCATAAGAAATCTTCTGTACAGACCCTCCCAAACATTCTAGGCACCCCCTCCCTGGGATTGGGTGAAATAAGATAAATATGCGTAACCCAGTGGCTGGCCCTCCTAATCTATTCCTGGAAGCCTCTTCCAGAGGCAGGCAGACACAATCAATCAACAGGCTTAGGGAAACCTGACCAGACCTAAAAAAAAAAAAAATACTGCTCAGCTGAGTACAGCAGAGCCAAAAAACTAAATTTATACAGCCTAGGGCAGGGGCGCTACATCACATAAACATTTAGTAGATATGTGCGATCCGTTCCATGAATTGAAATTTGAATGAAATTTGCGTAATGCAGAGACTCGGATGTATCTGAATCTCCAAATCACAATAGTAAGGTGTTTTAACTAATTTGAAAAAAAATTGTAAAGAAAACAACAAATTTATTTGTATTCTTTTTTTGTCTTTTGGATGACATGATGCAATAGTTTGGGCCTTTTGTTAATGTTTGAAGCATATGAAATAACGTAACAACATAACAGATGATCTGAATTGATTAGGATCTATTTGTTCTTATTCTAATGAGCATACAGTAACTTGAATATTTTAATAAGATTC
The DNA here is from genome assembly GCA_029206835.1 of Rana muscosa. Taxonomy (NCBI): domain Eukaryota; kingdom Metazoa; phylum Chordata; class Amphibia; order Anura; family Ranidae; genus Rana; species Rana muscosa. The sequence continues at coordinate 24,223,194 of CM055122.1, forward strand.
TTTTTGTATTGGGGTTGAGAAACCATTTATTTAACCCCTTAACGACCGCTCACTGTATATATACGTCGGCACAATGGCACCGACAGGCACAATCACGTAGAGTGTACGTGATTGCCTTTGTACAGTTGGGGGGTCCAATCGGACCCCCCTTCTGTACAGTGAGCGGTCGGAATTCGTTGGGGAGCGATCCGACATGAGGGGACGGCCGTTCGATTCCGGCCACCCCCCCCGCGATCGCTCCCGGCGAATGGAAATGCCCCCTCTGTCTGTGTAATGTTTACACAGACAGAAGAAGCAGGAGGAAGTGATGTCATCTCCTGTGCGGCGCTCACATATACCGAGCGCCGTACAAGAGAAGACACACAGGTTAGTGCACAAACACTACACTAACACCAGCACACATAGGCACATAAATCGCCCCCCCAGGCCCCCCCAGATCACCCCCCCAGCCCCCAGTCACAGTGTCACTGATTGCAGTGACCATTTATTTAGTGATCACTGCAATCAGTGACATTTGTGACTGTAAAAGTGTCACTACATTTAGTTTTAGGTCCAGTGTAGCCCCCTAACCCCCCCTAATAAAGGTTTAACCCCTTGATCACCCCCCAGATAACCCTTTCACCCCCTAGCACCGCCGTCGCTAAGCAATCATTTTTCTGATCGCTGTCTTAGCGTCGGTGATGCAGATCGGTACCCAGTAATTTTTTTTAGGTTCGCCGCAGGTTTTTATAGCGTCAGGTACCCCCATAAATTATCTAATAAAGGTTTAACCCCCTTGATCGCCCCCCAGGTAACCCTTTCACCCCCTATCACCACTGTCGCTAAGCAATCATTTTTCTGATCGATGTCTTAGCGTCGGTGATGCAGATCGGTAACCCGAATTTTTTTTTTTTTTTAGGTTCGCCGCAGGTTTTTATAGCGTCAGGTACCCCCATAAATTATCTAATAAAGGTTTAACCCCCTTGATCGCCCCCCAGGTAACCCTTTCACCCCCTATCACCACTGTTGCTAAGCGATCATTTTTCTGATCGCTGTCTTAGCGTCGGTGATGCAGATCGGTAGCCAGTAATTTTTTTTAGGTTTGCCGCAGGTTTTTATAGCGTCAGGTACCCCCATAAATTATCGAATAAAGGTTTAACCCCCTTGATCGCCCCCCAGGTAACCCTTTCACCCCCTATCACCACTGTCGCTAAGCGATCATTTTTCTGATCGCTGTCTTAGCGTCGGTGATGCAGATCGGTAGCCAGTAATTTTTTTTTAGGTTCGCCGCAGGTTTTTATACCCCCATATATTATCTAATAAAGGTTTTAACCCCCTAATTGCCCCTAGTTAACCCTTTCACCAGTGATCATCATATAAGTGTTACGGGTGACGCTGGTTAGTTAGTTTGCTTTTTATAGTGTCAGGGCACCCGCCGTATATAACCCAATAAATGTTTAACCCCCTGATCGCCCGGCGGGTGATATCAATTAGGTTTTAGCGTCAGAGAGGGTCTGCGTCACACCCCAGGCAGCGGCAGGTTAGTGCCAGTAACGCTAACACCCACGCGTGAAGCATACACCTCCCTTAGTGGTATAGTATCTGAACAGATCAATATCTGATCTGATCAGATCTATACTAGCGTCCCCAGCAGTTTAGGGTTCCCAAAAACGCAGTGTTAGCGGGATCAGCCCAGATACCTGCTAGCACCTGCGTTTTGCCCCTCCGTCCAGCCCAGGCCACCCAAGTGCAGTATCGATCGATCACTGTCACTTACAAAACACAACACACATAACTGCAGCGTTCGCAGAGACAGGCCTGATCCCTGCGACTCCAGTGCTGTAGGAGGTGATTTCACCACCACAGTTTAAAAAAAAAAGCATATATGCCGAAGCATTGGGACAGCAGGAGCAGAGGAGCGATTTTGCTCCTAATGCCACGTACATACGGTCGAAATTCTGACGGAGGCTTGCCCGTGGAAAAGTCCGACCATGTGTACGCGGCATAACTTTTTTGCGGGAGGATGCCCCCATGCTTCGGCATATATAAATGGTGCATGTATGCCCATCATTAGAAGTGGGTGAATGAAGGGCGGTATTCTAATGGTGGGCATACCCACCGATCAATCTCTTTTTTTTTCATGCAGCCAGGTGGCTGAACGAAAAAAAAAAGATTACAATACATGTCCAACAAGGACCAGCAACGTACTGGTATGTTGCTGGACTTTGAATGGTTATACCAGATTGATGCCTGCGGGTTTAGGTATCATCTTGGTATCATTCTTTTCAGCCAGCGGCCGGCTTTCATGTAAAAGCAATCCTAGTGGCTAATTAGCCTCTGGACTGCTTTTACAAGCAGTGGGAGGGAATGTCCCCCCCCGGATATAAAAAGCGCCATTGGGAAATTGGGAAAGCATTTTATCACACCGATCTTGGTGTGGTCAGATGCTTTGAGGGCAGAGGAAAGATCTAGGGTCTAGACCCCAGTTTTTTCAAAAAAAGAGTACCTGTCACTACCTAGTGCTATCATAGGGGATATTTACATTCCCTGAGATAACAATAAAAATGATAAAAAAAAAAAAATATGGAAGGAACAATTTAAAAATAAACTAAAAAAGCAAAATTAATAAAAAAAAAAAAAAAAAAAGAAGCACCCCTGTCCTGCCCTGCTCTTGCCCAATGGCGAACGCAAGCGTCGGTCTGGCGTCATATGTAAACAGCAATTGCACCATACATGTGAGGTATCACCGCAAAGGTCAGATCGAGGGCAGTAATTTTAGCAGTAGACCTCCTCTGTAAATCTAACGGGGTAACCTGTAAAGGCTTTTAAAGGCTTTTAAAAATGTATGTAGTTTGTCGCCAATGCGCGTTTGTGCGAAATTTTAAAGCATGTCGTGTTTGGTATCTATGTACTCGGCCTAAGATCATCTTTTTTATTTCATCAAACATTTGGGCAATATAGTGTGTTTTAGTGCATTAAAATTTAAAAAAGTGTATTTTTCCCCCAAAAATCGCTGCGCAAATACTGTGTAGAAAAAAACACCCACCATTTTATTCTGTAGGGCCTTTGCTTTAAAAATATATATAATGTTTGGGGGTTCAACATAATTTTCCTGCAAAAAAAAATATGTTTTCATGCAAACAAAAAGTGTCAAAAAGGGCTTTGTCTTCAAGTGGTTAGAAGAGTGGATGTAAGCTTCCTAATGTTGTGTATAAAATGCCAGAACAGTTCAAAACCCCCCCAAATGACCCCATTTTGGAAAGTAGACACCCCAAGCTATATACTGAGAGGCATGTCGAGTCCATGGAATATTTTATATGTTGACACAAGTTGCGGAAAAAATACAATTTTTTTTTTTTTTTTTTGCACAAAGTTGTCACTAAATGATATATTGCTCAAACATGCCATGGGCATATGTGGAATTACACCCCAAAATACATTCTGTTGCTTCTCCTGAGTACGGGGATACCACATGTGTGAGACTTTTTGGGAGCCTAGCCGCGTACGGGACCCCAAAAACCAATCACCGCCTTCAGGCTTTCTAAGGGTGTAAATTTTTGATTTCACTTCTCACTGCCTATCACAGTTTCGGAGGCCATGGAATGCCCAGATGGCACAGAACCCCCCCAAATGACCCCATTTTGGAAAGTAGACACCCCAAGCTATTTGCTGAGAGGTATTGTGAGTATTTTGCCGATCTCGCTTTTTGTCACAAAGTTTTGAAAATTGAAAAAAAAAAAGGAAAAAAAAAATGTCTTTCTTCATTTTCAAAAACAAATGAGAGCTGTAAAATACTCACCATGCCTCTCAGCAAACAGCTTGGGGTGTCTACTTTCCAAAATGGGGTCATTTGGGGGGGTTTTGTGCTATTTTGGCATTTTATGGCCTTCGAAACTGTGATAGGTAGTGAGGAGTCAAATCAAAAGTTTGTGCCTAGAAATCCTGAAGGCGGTGATTGGTTTTCGGGGTCCCGTACGCGGCTAGGCTCCTAAAAAGTCCCACACATGTGGTATCCCCGTACTCAGGAGAAGCAGCAAAATGTATTTTGGGGTGTAATTTCACATATAACCATGGCATGTGTGAGCTATATATCATTTAGTGACAACTTTTTGTAATTTTTTTTTTGTCATTATTCAATCACTTGGGACAAAAAAAAAAAAAATATTCAATGGGCTCAACAGGCCTCTCAGCAATTTCCTTGGGGTGTCTACTTTCTAAAATGGGGTCATTTGGGGGGGTTTTGTGCTATTTTGGCATTTTATGGCCTTCAAAACTGTGATAGGTAGTGAGGAGTGAAATCAAAAATTTGCGCCCTTAGAAATCCTGAAGGCGGTGCTTGGTTTCCGGGGTCCCGTACGTGGCTAGGCTCCTAAAAAGTCCCACACATGTGGTATCCCCGTACTCAGGAGAAGCAGCAGAATGTATTTTGGGGTGCAATTCCACATATAACCATGGCATGTGTGAGCAATATATCATTTAGTGACAACTTTTTGTAATTTTTTTTTGTCATTATTCAATCACTTGGGACAAAAAAAAAAAATATTCAATGGGCTCAACAGGCCTCTCAGCAATTTCCTTGGGGTGTCTACTTTCCAAAATGGGGTCATTTGGGGGGGGGGGGTTTGTACTGCCCTGCCATTTTAGCACCTCAAGAAATGAGATAGGCAGTCATAAATTTAAAGCTGTGTAAATTCCAGAAAATTTACCCTAGTTTGTAAACGCTATAACTTTTGCGCAAACCGATAAATATACACTTATTGACTTTTTTTTTACTAAAGACATGTGGCTGAATACATTTTGGCCTAAATGTATGACTAAAATTGAGTTTATTCGATTTTTCTTATGACAAAAAGTAGAAAATATAATTTTTTTTCAAAATTTTCGGTCTTTTTACGTTTATATCGCAAAAAATAAAAATCGCAGAGGCAATCAAATACCATTAAAAGAAAGCTCTATTTGTGGGAAGAAAAGGACACAAATTTCGTTTGGGTACAACATTGCATGTCCGCACAATTTACAGTTAAAGCAGCGCAGTACAAAATTCTGAATTCACCTCTGGTCCTTTAGCTACCAAATGGTCCGGGGCTTAAGTGGTTAACAGCTTGCTGACACGCCGCAGTACATATAGTGTGTGTGTGTGGGGGGGGGGCGGTTCGTACGGGCATTGTAACGTACCAGTACACTGCGGCTTTCTTCAGAGTTCAAGGTGTGCGCGCACTCATGTCGTCGACTCTGCTGTGATTGAACACAGTGGGACTTAGTCAGCAGGGTCCCAGCCAATGATTTATGGCTGGGACCTGCTGATCGACTGTGTCCAATCACAGCCCAGAGCCCAGAGTTATGCACACACTTAACCCCTTGATTACCCTGAGATGTTAACCCTTTCCCGGCCAGTGTCATTAGTACAGTGTCAGTGTATAGTATTAGCTCTGATCACTGTATTATGCCGCGTACACACGACCGTTTTTCATGACGAGAAATTTGGTCATTAAAAACGATTGTGTGTAGGCTCCAGAGCATTTTTCGCGACGTGAAAAATGGGCATAAAAAATTTGTAACATGCTATATTTTTTCTCATCGTTTTTCACGTCGTTGTTTTTCTCGTTGTGAAAAACTGCCGTGTGTAGACTTTAACGACGTGAAAAAAACGCGCATGCTCAGAAGCAAGTTATGAGACGGGAGCACTCGTTCTGATAAAACTAGCGTTCATTTTGTGCATTTTTCTTGCACCTTTATGGTATTTTTTTGTGTATCCTTCATGCATTCTTTATGCGTTTTTTTATGCATCTTTTTATGCATCTCTCATGCTAATATATGATTATATATGATTTTCCATATCAATATATAAATTTCTTTGCCATATATACATCCACTATAGGGCAAGTCTTCCAGAAGGTTTAATCAATTGTATATTTTAATCTATAGCTTCATAACAATTTCTATGTATAATTGCGCTGTTATAAATATATATGTTACTATTGGTCCAATATGTGCTCACAATGAATAGTAAATATAGTTAGGCCAGTGTATTAATCCCCTCTAGTTTAATATGCCTCATTTCCGGATGTTGGTAATATCAAGCTAAGTGCAACATGATATTACACTGATGGTTCTGCTCGCTGGAACGCATATAAGATTGACAGCTCCCATCTCCAATCAGATCCGAGGAAAATGCAACTATCTGGTGCAGTGGAGATCGTTTGAGGCTGTATCTGACCCCTTGGGGTCCATCAGTAAGGTGAGAGGCTGGTGTCTACAGTGGAGGATTGTGTATGCTGAGTGATTCCCTACTGATCCCTGATATCCCTGATGTAATTAGCTGGATGTCTACACCTGTAATTAGCTGGATTTCTACACCTGTTTTTTCACTCCCTGCCTGCTTTTTGGCTGCCGATGCCTTTTTTACAATAGCACTTAAATATTTTTATAATATTTTTTTCAGTGTTTTTGGACTTTTTGCACTTTTATCCCTTTGGGGGACATATTAAGACTTTGTATTGCACGTTTTGCACTTTATTAATTATAGTTATACTTTTTGTTTAGTATAATTAGCACGTATATTAGTTTTTTGCTGTTTTTTTATCAGATATAGCACGGTTATTGTATTCACTGACACTTAGCGCTGCTTCATTTTTTTTCTTTATTTTTTTTCTATTGAAACGCGTCATCAGTCATCGCCTGCCATTGACGTCACGTCCGGTCGCCGAAGCTGACTGCGCTCCAGCGTGAACCGCACGCCGTATGCTGCGGGGAACTGAACGTTCACACCGTTACAGAGCGACAGTGTTTCACATCCATCGCTTCACTGCAACCTCCCCATCGCTGCAGCATTACTATAGTGCACTTCTACACCTTGGCAGCATTCCACAACTGGGAGACCACAGATGCACGGATTGACTCATGCCCTCCGCAGACAACTTACAGAGTGAAATATATCTTTGCCTGTACTCCACTTCCATCTTGTGAGTAGCCATTTGGCTGTTATTTTATTTTACTTTTTTTTAAAATAAATTACTAACATACTGCACTTAGTAGGCGCATTGTTTTTCTTCTCTTGTAGGCAAGGCAGGCTTGAGAAGAATCACGTCGAGAAAAACTTCGTATTTTTCAATGACATTAAAAACAGTCGTGTGTACGCTGCATTAGTGTCACTGGTGATGTCAGTGTCAGTTAGCCAGTTCCCACAAAGTTTCAGTTAGTGTCAGATTGCTCACTGCACTATTACAGTCCCTCTATAAGTCGGTGATCACCTCCCATTAGTAGTGTAGCGCTACCCCCGTAGTGGCCGCTGGGGATTGTGGTTTGTCTCCCACTCTGCATAGCCTGTCACAGAATTTCCAAACAAACCAAGTCAAGAAGAAGTCCTTGCACTTTTTATTTTTTTTATAAGGGGAATTAAACTTGGATGGGGATGGGGTACATATGGAATGCCCACTTTATTGAAGAAATATACATTGAGACTGAACTATATACACTCCAGTATATACAATCTCTTCTTCTCAACCTCCAGTACAAACACTTGCTTGCAGACTATCACTCCCAGGACCAGCTAGCACTATTGTGGAGACCTGACACTGACTCTGTCAGGCCCAAAGCAAATGCCTTTTGCAAGTAGGGACCGTGGGCCCCTTTAGTGTAGCAAAAATAAGGTAGTCCTTTTGTGCTAGCTGTTCCACATGTGGCTACTGCTCCCAGTACCACCTCTTCAGGCACTGCCATCCCTCCTGGCTGCAGCTGCTCCTTTCCAGTGCCCCATGCCACCACATTCCTCCTGATTGGATCTGCACCCATCTCAGACTGCTCCACCCCAGTCCTCTCAGGCGTGCCCCCAGTCCTCCTGACTGTGTGTCACTCACTAGCCCTCTTGGCTGTTACTTGTCCTCCTGGAGACTTGCCCGGCAGTGTTCTCCCGTTGTCCTTTTTGCTCCCAGTGCCTCCTGGCCAGGACACCTCCATGGCTTTAGGAAGGCCCCGTCCACACACAAGCCCAGGCCCAAGGTCACCCCTCCCAGACTGGGGAGGTCCCTCAAAGGCCACGACAGCCTAACACTCCATCTCTAGCTTCCACCCAAACTCTCCTCCCCAGCTGGGCTGACCCAGAGTATTTGAGGGGACCTGCCCCCTGCCAACCCAAGTTGGGGATTGGTTAGGGCCCTCAGAATACTCCAGGCAGCTCTACCCCACTTCCCCTCTCATCTTTCTAGAAGGTTCCAGCACATTCTAGAAATAGGGGGAGGTCTCAGTGATGCTGCCTGTGAGTCATCCAGCTCTCCCTGGATCTCTGCCCTACCCAGGAAAAAACAAGCAAGCTTGGCCACCAGCCAAGCCTGTGTAGCGACCTCACCCCTCTCGCCCCTTCTCATTCACGGCTTGTCTGTCTCGTCTAGGGGTTAACACTGGGGGGAGGGATGAGATACACCACGGCCCATGTCCTCCAAGGTGTAGAGGTGAAGGCCAGAACTATCGGGTTTTGTGTATGTGTCCCAGAGTCAAATCCTCTCCTTGGATTGACTCCCCTTTGCTCCTAGTAACCAGAGTTCCACACACTGAAAGGGTCCAACTCGTATTTATTCTCCTCAATAAATTGTCATACAGCACAGACAGGTTGAGACCCATATACCACTTCAGTATTTGTGAGGAGTAGGCCAAGGCACAATTCTTCTAGATAGAGCTAACCACTGTAGTGTCACCAGTGGCGAATAGTCATTGCCACTGACTATATTGAACATAACATGAATTACCTTCGCTATCGTAGCCCCTATCAGGGGAAGGACATCCGTCCAAGACAGTTACCGGAGGCCTCTCCATCACCAGCAATGCTGCGCTGGACTCTCCGGAGAAGTTCCGCTCACCAGCCTCCTCGTCTCAGACACGGCCACCCAAGGAGTTAGGGCCCCTTCGGATTCCTCCACCCTCGTGGAACTCAGTCGAAGGTACTGAGCTCCAGGCCTCCGCCATAGTACCTCAGCCCAGGCTAAAGGTGCCTGAGATGGACTCCATCTCCCGCTCCGGCCAGGTCAAGGGCACCTGGGCCCGGAACTCCGGAACGCCAGCACCCAAGCTGAAGGTGCATGGGTGCGGCTGCGTCCTCCGACTCTGAACCCTGAGGTCAGGGCATCCGCCCCTTTTATCTCCTCTCCCTTTGCGTCACAGCGGGTTCCCCGCCCCACTGTACCAGCGCCAGGAAAGGACAAAAAGGGAAGCAGTCTTGCAGTGAGTGTTCAACTCCAGCCAGGATGACAGCGCCACCTGCAGGCCACAGGGAACCTCACACCACCAGAGTCCTCCAAGAACCATAAAAGGGTCTCAGATTCCCTCACAATCAATGCATCTGGGTTACACTACCACCCAGATGCCTCCCCTAAATTCAAACACCCGCTACACCTGCATAAATTTACCTACACTACACTACTTACCTAGCACTCCAGCAACACAGCTAGGGGGTGCTACACAAGTATTGTTACAACTACCTTAGAAATCATGGAATGGTCAGCTCAGCCTCTAGACCTAAAAACACTCAAGCTGATTTGGGATTATATAGTCAGAAAGGTAAAAACAAAGCAGCAATTCTTTTTTTCAAAAAACCTCTCTAACAAAGTGGATACGAATTTTGTGAACACGACGGCTATGATTGTGTTTACTTTATTTTTAGCCCTAGACTGAACAATTAATTTTTTTTTGTATGTTTTATTCAGAATAATATGAAATATTGCATATGAATATATCGTATTTGCAGCTAGCGAGTGATTTTCTGTAGTGTCTTTGCATCTATTTTTAAAGATGGTTATTAATATGGTGTACTTTGATCTGTAGCTTTTCAGCTCTGTTGTGAACACAGAGACACCTGGGCGGGAGGGGGAAAGCCCAACCCCCCACATATCTGCTCATAATGCTCATATGCATTTTTTAGTATATTACAAAGATAAAATCAATAACTGCAGAGCTAGTGCAACCCCTTAAATCACTAAAGGATGGCACATAATATTCAGTAAATGTAATGCATAGAAAGATATCAGAGACTGGGGACATCATATACTGTAACAAGAGTTTATCCAAGACTACTAGCATGCTACAAGAGATGCAAGATGGTAAACGAGATGGTAAGAAACTGCAGGCGTGCTATGGAAGTTGTTAAAAACTGTGGTAATGTTTCAGGAGACAGTCATTTTCATATGAGGCTGCTAGAGATCACTGCTGTTACAGCCCCTTTACAAATCAAGGCACTCACAATTGTGTTCCCACAGCCCCATTAAAAGTGCCATATTTCATATGTCTGTAGCGCTATCCCCGTAGGAGCCGCTTGAGTATCTTTGGTTCTGTACTCTGCCTTTCAACCCCAAGAACTGTCCCAGCCCCTCTGGCACACCTAGCAATCAGTGTACTTGCAAACACAGTAAAACAGACACAAATGTAGTGAACAGAAAGTTTGTTTACTAGGAGATTTTCCACAATCAAACAAACCATGATCTGGTAACTAAATAGTCAAGAATGGCAAACTGTGGCCTTTAATAGTGTTAATTAAAACCAAAATGCAGACTTTAAAAAAGCACAGTCAAACAACTTAAATAGATCTAGAGTGGCCTGTGCACTCAGGCATAAAGGGGAACATATCTGGCTTAACAAAGGTCAGTCTGTTTCCCTCAAATCCTGAAATCACAGACCCAGGCAATAAACATGTGAGGCAATAGGCCACAAAATGCAAATTATTACTGCATAGTTGCCAACAGTCCCGTTTTTCCCGGGACAATCACGGATTTGGGACCCTCGTCCCGTATTTATTTTGTCCCGCCTATTTTCCCGGAATTTTGCCTTTGTCCCGGCCGCCGGGAAAATCGGGAATGTTTGGGTAAAAAAACGGCAGGCTACAAAAAGATGGCCGCTGCTGCAGACACAAGGATTATTTCCTCTTGTGTTCAGTGGTGAGGAGAGGAGCAGCCAATCGGCTTCTCCCCTCTCTGTGTTCACACATGAGAAAGCGAGGCGGGGGCGGTATTATGAGCATTCGTGAGGGAGCGGCAATGTACAGGGCTGGGGAGGCGGAGTTCCGATAGGAGCCGAGAGCCAGGGGGAACAGAATCCGGCGGGGGAACCATTCTCGGCACGACACCGGGAAATCATCATGGACCGTGGAGCTGCCTCTGCCTCCAGCACACACACGGAGATGCCGGGAGGTGAGAGCATCTGTTCCCCGGGGCTTGCTGCCGCTGCTAGGGGACACAGACCTGTAAGGAGGGCTCCGCTGCTGGGGGACACCAGTTGTAAAGGAGGGCTCCGCTGCTGGGGGACACCGGATGTAAAGGAGGGCTCCGCTGCTGGGGGACACCAGTTGTAAAGGAGGGCTCTTCTGCTGTTGGACACCAGATGTAAAGGAGGGCTCCGCTGCTGTGGGACACCGGATGTAAAGGAGGGCTCCGCTGCTGGGGGACACCGGATGTAAAGGAGGGCTCTGCTGCTGGGGGACACCAGATGTAAAGGAGGGCTCCGCTGCTGGGGGACACCGGATGTAAAGGAGGGCTCCGCTGCTGGGGGACACCGGATGTAAAGGAGGGCTCCGCTGCTGGGGGACACCGGTTGTAAAGGAGGGCTCCGTTGCTGGGGGACACGGATGTAAAGGAGGGCTCCGCTGCTGGGGGACACCAGTTGTAAAGGAGGGCTCCGCTGCTGGGGGACACCAGTTGTAAAGGAGGGCTCCGCTGCTGGGGGACACCGGATGTAAAGGAGGGCTCCGCTGCTGGGGGACACCGGATGTAAAGGAGGGTTTCGCTGCTGGGGGACACCAGTTGTAAAGGAGGGCTCCGCTGCTGGGGGACACCAGATGTAAAGGAGGGCTCCGCTGCTGGGGGACACCGGATGTAAAGGAGGGCTCCGCTGCTGGGGGACACCAGTTGTAAAGGAGGGCTCCGCTGCTGGGGGACACCAGTTGTAAAGGAGGGCTCCGCTGCTGGGGGACACCAGATGTAAAGGAGGGCTCCGCTGCTGGAGGACACCAGATGTAAAGGAGGGCTCCGCTGCTGGAGGACACCAGATGTAAAGGAGGGCTCCGCTGCTGGGGGACACTGGATGTAAAGGAGGGCTCTGCTGCCGGGGACACCAGATGTAAAGGAGGGCTCTGCTGCCGGGGACACCAGAAGAGAAGTAAAGTAGAGCTCTGCTGCCGGGGACACCAGATGTAAAGGAGAGCTCTGCTGCCGGGGACACCAGATGTAAAGGAGAGCTCTGCTGCCGGGGACACCAGATGTAAAGGAGAGCTCTGCTGCCGGGGACACCAGATGTAAAGGAGGGCTCTGCTGCCGGGGACACCAGATGAGATGTAAAGGAGAGCTCTGCTGCCGGGGACACCAGATGTAAAGGAGGGCTCTGCTGCCGGGGACACCAGAAGAGAAGTAAAGTAGAGCTCTGCTGCCGGGGACACCAGATGTAAAGGAGAGCTCTGCTGCCGGGGACACCAGATGTAAAGGAGAGCTCTGCTGCCGGGGACACCAGATGTAAAGGAGAGCTCTGCTGCTGGGGACACCAGATGTAAAGGAGGGCTCTGCTGCCGGGGACACCAGATGTAAAGGAGGGCTCCACTGCCGGGGACACCAGATGTAAAGGAGGGCTCCGCTTCCAGGGACACAGTTCTGTAAAGAGGGGCTCTGCTTCTGGGGGCACCTGATGCAAGGACGGACTGCTGGGGAGGCATCTGGTGGCAGGTGACACGCTTCCACTGATTCGGCATTATGGTGAGTTGAATGATTTCATTTTATATTACAATGTAATAATATAAATAATGTGCTTCAATCACCCTGACACCATAACAAACATGGTGCCGGGATGATTGAAGCGCCAACAACAGGTGTTTTGGAGTATCTTTATATGCCGATTTTGTTAAACTTTCTGGAATACACATTTCTATTGTGGTGTAGGATCTGGCTTCTTTCTTTCTTTCTTCCTTTCTTTCTTTCTCTCGGACTTCAACCACACCCCTTCTGAGCCACGCCCATTTAAGCCACGCCCACAAGCGCATGTAAACACGTCCATTTTTCGCACGCCGCATTTTCCTATTAGGGTGTGACACGCCTACAAACGAATGCACCGCCCCCTAATTATATCAAGGCTCCGCCTCCATGCAAAAAAGTGTCCCAGATTATTTTTTTCCAATGTTGGCAACTATGTTACTGTAGCACCCTCTACCTTTTAGGTGGGTGCTAGAGTGGGCTTTTTCTGGGTTTGAGCTGTCAGGTCAGGAGGGTTTGGGCAGGCCTGTGCTCTAGGCTAGGCCTGCTTGTTTTGATCTGGGGCTGGGAGTGATTGATGTGGCGGTGGGTGTGATCACCTGTGCTTTGACTCTGGGGTGCCTCCCCTGCTTTCAGGAAGATTGTTCTTTAACAGAGGTTGGACCTGGGATTGGAGTGCCGGGCAGCTCACGTGAGGAGCTCTGGCCGATCCCCATTCGGTGTTGGCGGGGGCGGGCCTCCCATGTAGGCTGATGCCACATGCTGCTGGCGGGATTCCGTCAGGCTGTACAAATGAGAATGGAGTTTTAGGCAGCTGCTGCAGGGCGTCCCCACGTGGGGGATGCGCCGAGCACGAAGGAGGGCCGGAGGAGCTGTTAGGATGTGTATGCGGATGAAGTTTGCTACCATGGACTTGGGGCAGGAGAAGGTCAGTGTGTCTACTACAGTGGTGGAAAACTAGAGCAAGAGGAAGTTTGTGGAGTAGGGTGACCACACATCCCCGGTTTCCGGGAACAGTCCCCAGATTGAGGACACTGTCCTCGGACAAAGTCTGTCCCCGTTTTTTTTTCCCGGATTGGATTTGAACAGGGGCTTGGGCAATTTCAAAGACAGTCAGTGCAGAATTAAAAACAAAAAATCTGAATTGCACACCCCCGCTCCACCGCTCCTACTAGCTTAGGGGGGTGTATTTTTTTCCATTATCTGTGCCCCTTTCTGATGACCATGTGCTGGTCGGAGCGGAGGGACTATTTCTTCAGTTTCAGGTGCATGCCCATTCAGCTCCGCCTGCCTGCTTATCTACGTGCCTTCCCTGGTGGAGTGATCTTCCCCCGCTCCCCACCCAGTAGTAGCCAGGATCCGGAGAGTAAGACTTGACTAGCTGTGAGGCGGGAGGTGGCGGCGACGGGCAGAGAGTCACTGATTGCCGCCATTACTAGTAAAAAAAAATATGTCCCCGGATTTCATTTTAAAAATCTGGTCACCTTATTGTGGAGAGTAGTGCAGATTGCTGCGGCCGGGGAGCGCAGTAATTGCAGTTTGGACTGGCTGGGAACAGTAGTCCGTTTATTGCCATGTGCTGCTGAATTGCTAGGCCGTCGGGGAGAGGTACCGCATATTTCTGGCCTGGTAAAACACTCAAACAATATCATCCAAGAGACTGTGTAGCTACAGAAATTACAGAGCTGCCGGGGAGAGGTTCTGTATACCTCTGGCTTAGTGATTCACTCAAGCAACACCGTTCAAGAGACTTTATTACATTACTTAGTTACAGCCAGCAAGCTGGGGTTATTCCGATTGATCCCTTTTTGCCTTACTGGAAGTGATGAGACAGGAATCTAAGGCCTCGTACACACGGCCGAGATTCTCGTCGAAAAAAACATGTCGTTTTTTTCGACAAGATTCTTGGACAAGAAACTTGTCCCGGCCGAGTGTACAGACGCTCGATTCAAAGAACCCGCGGTTCTTTGAATGGAGCGTACGCGGTGACGTCATCGACTACGACGAGCATGCGCTCGTCACATTCGATGCCGTCGCCGCCATCTTGGTATACCCTACGTATGCCTAGGAAGCTACCGCGCATGCGTCGAATTCATTTCGAACATGCGCGGGCTTCCGGGAGGACAGGTAAGTGTACACACACTCACTTTTCTCGTTGAGAAACATGCCGACGAGAATCTCGACAAGAAAATAGAGAGCAGGATCTCTATTTTCTCGTCGAGATTCTTGTCGCTTTTCTTGACGAGAAACCATACACACGAACAAATTTCTCGGCAAAAAATCTCTGCCAGCAAGTTTCTTGCTGGTTTTTGCAGAGAAACTCGTTTGTGTGTACGAGGCTTAACAGTTTGCAGTAAGGATTTGTACAGAGGAGAAGAGGAGTTCAAGGGAGTGACACTCTGCAGGAGCCAGAGCAGAGGAGGAGGAGGAGGAGCAATACTCTGCAGTGGAGATATGCAGGGGAAGAGACTGTAAATGTTAGAAGTGCATCGTTTTCAGGCCTAATTCTACTAATCAACGTTCCATACATGTGATGGAAATTCAATAAGTGCTATGGGCATCTCATATCTCCCTTTACCCCAACCAAGTTGTATCCAGCAATAAATGCAACAAAACTATGCAAATGACTGCTCATTGTCTCAGAGGTGATAGATGGGGGTCTGGCAGCAGGGTGATTTGGTGGATGTTTGTAACTAGTAGCAACCAACCGCTACATTACTTTAACGGTTAACATGAGAGAACCCCTTTAAAGGTAGTCACTGGAATCACTAAATTACTGATACCGAAAAAGTAACAAAAAGGGTTCTCATGATCGAGATATCCAGGATTTTTGGCTAGCCTGACGTTGGTGCACTTGGTGTCCTGTTGAGCAGGATAAACAAAGGGGTTCTTGAAAGTATCCTGGTAGGCAAAGTGAAATGTAGGATGCTAGCAGTATCCTGGTAGGCAAGTGGAATGTAGTGACTGTTCATCAGGGTGTAAATGTTCCTACAAATGTGGGCACTGGTAAGGCAATGTGGCCTGACCGACTACCATGTCTTTAACCACTTTGCGCCCGGGCAATGCTAAAAAGACGTCTGCATTGCGGGGCCGAAGTACTGACAGGACGTCCATGGACGTCCTCCTGTTTCCTCCCCCCCCCCGCGCCCCCGCGAGCGCGCATCGGGGAAAATCTGTGTTGGCCGTGTCCCTTGGACACAGCCAATCACAGATCGTGCTGAATGGCCAATCACAGAGGCCATTCAGCACTCAATCTCACTGTCCAATAAGAGATGATCTCAAATGTAAACATATGAGATCATCTCTCATTGCCGGCTTTCTCTCCTCACACAGAGACCGCGTGTGAGGAGGGAGAGAGATCTGTGCTTGCTCTTAGTAAAAAAAGTGAGTTAAAACACATTACAGTAAAAAACAGTGCCCACAGTCCCTGCCAGTGCCACCTGCCCGTGCCATCTGCCAGTGCCACCAGTCCCATCTGCCATCAGTGCCACCTGCCAGTGCCACCTGCCAGTGCCGTCTGCTGTCAGTGCCATCTGCCATCAGTGCAACCTGTCAGTGCCACCTGTCAGTGCCACATCTCTAGTGCCACGTATCAGTGTCACGTATTAGTGCTATCTGTCAGTGTCACGTGTCAGTTCCTTTTGTCATCGCCAACAATGGCTAAAAGAGTATTTTCAGCCGAGGAGGCATACGAAATTCTTGCGG
Source organism: Rana muscosa (assembly GCA_029206835.1). Classification (NCBI taxonomy): domain Eukaryota; kingdom Metazoa; phylum Chordata; class Amphibia; order Anura; family Ranidae; genus Rana; species Rana muscosa. Next base: position 24,239,594 of record CM055122.1, read on the forward strand.
CCGACGGGAGCAACGGGGAGCTCTCCGATTCGGATTCCTCTGCATATTCAGATGAGTCTGACGTGGACTACGAGCCTGTCCTAAGCAGTGGATCAATGACGGAGGAGACGGAGGAGGAGGAGGAGGAAGAAAAAGAAGAAGAAGAGGAGGAGGGCCCGCCCGCCAGACGAAGGCGTTCTGCTGAGGAGGCAGTGTCATCCACCAGCACCGCAGTGCCATCCACCACCACTGCAGTGCCATCCACCAGCACTGCAGTACCTCAGGAAGCAAGGCCACGTACCAGTGGGGTGTCACCTCAGTCCCAAAGGGTTAGGTCCCATGCCAGCCTTCCCTATTCCCTTCAATACCCCTTGTGGCTTCCTCCTAATTCAGGAGAAGCCAACATTCCCCCTTTCACTGCCCAGCCAGGAGTCCAGGTGGATACAGAAAACTTTTCCCCAATTGATTTTTTTTATTTAATTTTTACTGAGGACATGCTGGCAACAATTGTGGCCCAGTGCAACTTATATGCCCAACAGTTCATAACCAGCAACCCAACGTCCTCTTATGCCCGTCCCTACGTGTGGAGAGCCCTTACAGTGGAGGAGTTTAGAATTTTTTTGGGCCTCACATTCTGCATGGGACTAAATGGAAAAAATCAGATGCGTTCCTATTGGTCATCCCGCCCCATCTACCATACGCCCATCTTTTCCTCAGTAGTGCCCGGGTCCAGATATCTAATGATTATGAGATTCCTACACTACAATGACAATACCCAGTGCCCTCCCCGAAATGACCCAAATTTTGATAAGCTTTATAAAATTCGGCCGCTACTAAATTATTTTTCTGAAACCTTCCCCCAGTTGTTTACCCCAGACCAACATATATGCGTGGATGAGTCCCTTATAAAAAATTTCTGGCAGGCTGGGCATAAAACAATTTATACCCAGCAAAAGGGCCCGCTATGGGGTGAAGCTCTATAAATTGTGCGACCGAGCCACTGGGTATGTGTATGCCTTTATTGTATATGAAGGGAAGGACGCCCAACTGCACCCCCCTAATTTCCCAGACTATATAGGAACCAGTGGGAAAGTAGTTTGGGAGCTCATAAACCCACTTCTGGAGAAAGAATACCACTTGTATGTGGACAATTTTTATACAAGTTTGCCCCTGTTCCGAAACCTACACAGAATGAAGACTCCAGCATGCGGCACCATACGGACGAACCGGAAGGGCTTTCCTCAAAGCCTGGTCACCAAAAAATTGAGAAGAGGGGAGATGGCGAGTTTACGTAATGAGGAAATTTTGGCTGTGAAGTGGAGGGACAGAAGAGACGTCTACGTACTTTCTTCCATCCACAACAATTAATTTGTTGAGATCACCAGGAGGAATGGCCGGGTCCAAAAACCCAAATGCATCTACGAGTACAATAAGTTCATGGGGGGTGTTGACTTCAACGACCAGATGCTCGAACCCTACCTTTCCACAAGAAGAACATACCAGTGGTATAAGAAAGTTTCCATTTATTTGTTTAATTTGGCCATGTACAACTCCTATGTCATCTATTAGAAATCCACTATAAGACCCAAATCCTTCCTTTTCTTCCAGGAGGAAATCACCACTGCCCTTATATACCCGAACAGCCCACCAGTAAACATTATATCCGATGTCATTAGCCGACTCTCCGAGCGCCACTTCCCAGATAAAATCCCTCCCAGACCAACAGGCCAAAAACACCAGAAAAAATGCCGGGTGTGCACCAAAAGAGGAGAGAGAAGAGACACCATTTATTATTGTGCCCAATGTCCTTCAGAACCAGGCCTCTGCATAGGCGACTGCTTCCGCCATTACCATACCAAAATAAATTATTAGTTCACTTCCTGCCATTTATCTTCACACCCCTTATGCCTCTGCTTTCTCTGTAACTGACCCTGGCTTGTTATTCGACCAGGCTTCTGCCTAATGATTCTGTTTATACCTCTGCCTGATCTGGAACTGACCCTGGACTGTTATTCGACCACGCTTCTACCTACCGATTCTGTTTATACCTCTGCCTGATCTGGAACTGACCCTGGACTGTTATTTGACCACGCTTCTGCCTACCGATTCTGTTTATACCTCTGCCTGATCTGGAACTGACCCTGGACTGTTATTCGACCACGCTTCTACCTACCGATTCTGTTTATACCTCTGCCTGATCTGGAACTGACCCTGGACTGTTATTTGACCACGCTTCTGCCTACCGATTCTGTTTATACATCTGCCTGATCTGGAACTGACCCTGGACTGTTATTTGACCACGCTTCTGCCTACCGATTCTGTACATACCTCTGCCTGATCTGGAACTGACCCTGGACTGTTTGACCATGCTTTTTTCCTGCCTCTTGGACTGATCTTGTACCCTGCCAGTGGACTAGTGGGATTCATAACACAGGGGTCTCACATATGTGAGGGGCTCCAGAATTGTTTTTCTGGATGAAGAAAATGATTGTTTTTGTTTTTCTCATTCCCAGATTGGGGTCTGGAGACTCGGAGGCTTCAAAGAGATTTGGGTGGGAGAAGCCTCTACCCCTGTCACCATTCAGTCCTGAACGAGGCCCTACTTCTGCCAACTGCCTGTAGGACCTATGCCATCATGCCTCTGCCTGTCGCATGAACTGACCACACCAATGGACCTGCCTACTACCAGGACCAATATTTTGGCACTGCTGACAATCTCTGCCTGCACTGACCCTGGACTGTATATGGACAGTATCCCTGTCTGATGCCTGTACTGACTATGGACAGTATTCCTGCCTGTTGCCTGGACAATTGCATTCGCTTTTGCTGACCAAGTCCCTGCCTGCTGCCTGGACCAGTGCTATCCTCCTGTGGAAAAATGCGCTACTAAAACCACAGGTAATCTTTTGTTTACACTTTGCTCAGCAGAATGTATTTTGGGGTGTAATTCTTGGTATGTTCATGCTATGTGTCCCTAGAACACCTGATGGTGAACCTTGAATGTTGGGCCTCTGTATGTGGCCAGGTTGTATAAAAGTCTCACGTATTTGGTATCGCCATACTCAGGAGGAGTAGCAGAATGTATTTTGGGGTGTCATTCTTGCTATGTACATGCTATGTGTTGGCAATATCTTATAAATGGACAACTTTGCGTAAAAAAATTGTGTTTTCATTTTTTTCCCGCATATTCCAAAAACTTCAGGAAAAAAATGAACCGTTCAAAAGACTCATTATGCCTCATAGATTATATGTTGGGGTGTTAGCTTTCCAAAATGGGGTCACTTTGAGGGCGTTTTCATTGTCCTGGTGCTCCAGGGCCTTCAAAAATGTAATAGGTGGTTGAGAAATGAGATGTGTAATTTATGCTCCTAGAATGCCTGAAGGTGCCATTTCAATATTGGGCCTCTGTATGTGGGCAGGCTGTATAAAAGACTCACACATTTGGTATTGCCATACTCAGGAGGAGTAGCAGAATGTATTTTGGGGTGTCATTTTTGCTATGTACATGCTATGTGTTGGCAATATCTTATAAATGGACAACTTTGTGTAAAAAAATTGTGTTTTCATTTTTTTTCCCGCATTTTCCAAAAACTTCAGGAAAAAAATGAACCGTTCAAAAGACTCATTATGCCTCATAGATTATACGTTGGGGTGTTAACTTTCCAAAATGGGGTCACTTTGTGGGCGTTTCCATTGTCCTGGTGCTCCAGGGCCTTCAAAAGTGTAATAGGTAGTCAACTAGTTAGATGTGTAATTTATGCTCCTAGAATACCTGATGGTGCTCCCTGCATGTTGGGCCTCTGTATGTGGCCAGGCTGTGAAAAAGTCCCACACATGTGGTATCGCCATACTCAGGAGGAGTAGCAGAATGTATTTTGGGGTGTCATTTGTGGTATACACATGCCATGTGAGAGAAATAACCTATTACAATGACAATTTTGTGGAAAAAAAATAATCTTCATTTTGCAAAGAATTGTGGGAAAAAATTACAACATCAAAAACCTCACCATGCATCTTACTAAATACCTTGGAATGTCTACTTTCAAAAAAGGGGTCATTTGGGGGGTATTTGTACTTTCCTGGCTTGTTCAGGTCGTAAGAAATTAGATAGGCCACTAGTACATTAGGTGTGATCAATTGTTTATGATCCGCACAACAGCTTGTAGACTCTATAACTTTCACAAAGACCAAATAATATCCACTAATTTGGGTTATTTTTACCAAAGATATGTAGCCGTATAAATTGTGGCCAAAATTTATGAAGAAAAATTCATAATTTGCAAAATGTTATCACATAAACTAAAAAAAAAAAAGTTTTTTTTCAAAATTTTCCGTATTTTTTCATTTATAGCGCAAAAAATTAAAAACCCAGAGGTGATCAAATACCACCAAAAGAAAGCTCTATTTGTATGAATAAATGTACAAAAAAATCATTTGGGTACAGTATTACATGACTGAGTAATTGTCATTCAAAGTGTGAGAGCGCTGAAAGCTGAAAATTGGTCCGGGCACGAAGGGGGTTTAGTGCCCAGTTGTCAAGTGGTTAAAGATGGGCAAACGCCCACTCACCTGTCCTGCGACCAAAGGATCAAGTGACAGGTTCCCCAAAAGGCCACCTTGTAACCGGAATGGCCCACGCCCTCTGACGCATAGAGATGCACCGGGATCCCTCTTGGGTTGGGATGTCTGTCACTGTCTGACTACTGGATTTGTGGCAGGATCAGCACAACGACTTCTGTAGCTGTTCCAGAACTGTGGCTGGATGGATCCCCTTCGTGGGTAACAGCAGCCCCTCAGATCACGTCTGCGTCTTTCTATGACTCGTGGAGAACTCCCCAGCCTTCCAAAATTGAGTCCTTAGCCAGCCCTCTGCTTTGCAGAGCCCTCTGGGTTTTGCAGTCCCGCCCCTTTAAGAGTCAGGCTGCTCTGTGCTGGGACTTCATGTCCCATGATCCTCTGTTGCCTTTCATTGGCTCTCTCCCTGGCAATAGGGTTACAGGGGAGGAAGCAGAGCGGCCCGATGCCTGTGTGTGAGAGAGGAGAGGGAGGGGGGAGAATCCCCCTGCAGGAGCTGGCAGGCAGTTCACCCTGTGTGAATAGCCTGTGTAATTCTGGCAGTGGCCAGCTTGGTATGGCAACTGCTACACACTCCCCCCACCAAAGAACCTTTGGTTCTCCAAAGGAGGTAAAGAGTCTGTAACCCGTTATATATATATATATATATATATATATATATATATATATATATTGTGAGGGGGTTAGCTCGGCAGCGGGTGTGTGTGACCCCCGGGATGGGCTCCCCACCCAAAACAGGCCCAGCAAACGGAGGTTGTGGTTTTCAAAATCAAAAAGGTGCGGTTTATTTTCTATTTACAGTGACAAAACACAGCAAAGCAAAAGAAACATAACCAAAATAAATCCTGGTCAAGTTGACCTCTGACTAAACATACAGGTTTCCTAACTAACAACTGGGATCAGCCTAGTGCTGTCCTAGTCCCTAAGTCCCTGGTTTTAAATGTCCAAGCAAATAGCCACACAGGCTTTTTCTCACCGCACAGGGGTTCACTCTCCCTAGACAGTCCACACAGGTCTGGTTCCAGGCATGAGCAAACATCTAATGAAGCTGGGAGTTCTTATAGAGGCCTAAATGAGCTGACAAGCCTCAGCTGGTCTCATCAACTCCCTGTCTGCACGACGCCCAGCCCTCTCCCTAGAGGTATGAGTCATCAATGAGCCCACTAGTCTCAGCTGGGCTTCATTAACTCTCTACCTAATTGTATAAGTCGGCGTAAAGCCTGAATCTGGGCGAAATATATCTACCCCCCTGGATGCAACCAGGTGACTTTACCTTCCTGCTGTCACATACCCCCCCCTCTTGTTTTAACCTCGGGGTTGGAACACCAGCAATCAGGCATTCATGTACTCGAGACAAAGCATCCACATTCCCCATTTGAACGCCAGGGCGATGCTTTACTGTGAAGTTGAATTCCTGTAGGGCCAGGAACCACCTATTCACTCTTCTATTTGTCTCCTTGTTTTGAGCCATCCACTTTAACGGAGCGTGATCCGTAACCATGTCAAAGTGCCTACCTAGCAGATAGTACCGAAGGGAATCTAGAGCCCACTTCACCGCTAAACACTCCTTTTCAACGGTGGCGTAATTTACCTCATGGGACTTCAACTTCCTGCTGAGGTAAATGACTGGGTGCTCTTCCCCGTTCCAGACCTGGGACAATACTGCTCCTAACCCCACATCTGACGCATCACTTTGTACGACAAAGTCTTTAGAGAAGTCGGGTGAGTACAACACTGGCTGGCTACATAAGGCTTGTTTCAAGAATTGGAATGCTGCCTCAGCCTCGGGGGTCCATTTAATCATGACCGACCCTTTCCCCTTCGTCAGGTTGGTTAGGGGCACAGCCTTAGAAGCAAAGTGGGGAATGAATCGCCGATAATACCCAGCGATTCCCAGAAAGGCTCGTACCTGCTTCTTGCTGTTGGGACGTGGCCAACTCTGGATGGCCTCGACTTTGTTGAGTTGGGGTTTTATTACTCCCCTCCCAATGGTGTACCCAAGATATTTGGCCTCCTCCTGCCCAATGGTACACTTCTTGGGGTTAGCCGTAAACCCCGCTTCCCGAACAGAGTCCAGGACTGCTTGCACTTTTGGCAGATGTGAGGCCCAATCTGTGCTATGGACAATTACGTCATCCAGGTAAGCCGCAGCATACTTCCGATGGGGCCTCAGCATCTGGTCCATTTTCCGCTGGAATGTGGCCGGCGCATTCTGTAACCCGAACGGCATTCTGTTATATTGGAACGCCCCGTCTGGGGTTACAAATGCGGTTTTCTCTTTGGCCGACTTGGCCAGGGGGATTTGCCAATACCCTTTTGTGAGGTCAAGAGTCGTCATGTATCGGGCTGTTCCCAGCCGGTCGATCAACTCATCTATACGTGGCATGGGGTAGGTGTCAAATTTTGTAACTTTGTTCAACTGACGAAAATCGTTACAAAATCGCCAGCTCCCATCCGGTTTAGGCACCAACACGATGGGACTAGACCAATCACTTTGGGACTCCTCTATCACCCCTAAGTTCAGCATTTTCTATACTTCCTCCCGTATTGCCTCCCGTCGAGCCTCTGGGATCCGATAGGGTTTTAACTTCACCCTTTCACCGGGCGGGGTAATGATGTCATGCTCTACCCCAGATGTTTGTCCCGGCAGCTCAGAGAATACCTCCTTGTTGCGAAGCACAAACTCCTTAACCTCCTGTTGTTGGGGTTGTGACAAGGTGGCTGCTATTCCAACCTCAGGAATCACGCAACCAGTTTGAGCTGGTGACCAAGTGTCTGCGACTAGGGACTCTCTATCCCTCCAGGCTTTCAACAGATTAACGTGATAGATCTGTTCGGGCTTTCGCCTTCCTGGTTGTCTGACCTTGTAATTCACTTCGCTCACTTTTTCCATTATCTCGTAGGGGCCTTGCCATTTGGCAAGGAATTTACTTTCAACCGTAGGGATAAGTACCAATATCCTATCCCCCGGGGAAAAGGTACGGGTCTTGGCTCCACGGTTGTACACTCTCTGCTGTGCCAACTGCGCTTGGGCCAAATGTTCCTTCACGATGGGCATTACCTGTGCAAGTCGATCTTGCATCAGGGCGACATGCTCAATCACACTCCTGTGGGGAGAACTCTCACTTTCCCAAGTTTCCTTGGCAATATCCAACAGCCCTCTTGGGTGTCTCCCATACAGTAACTCAAAGGGGGAGAATCCCGTAGAGGATTGGGGCACCTCCCTAATAGCAAACATCAAATAAGGAAGTAAACAGTCCCAATCCTTTCCATCTCTATCCACCACTTTCTTCAACATTTGTTTTAGGGTTTTGTTGAATCTTTCAACCAGCCCATCGGTTTGGGGGTGATACACAGACGTACGCAATTGCGTCACTTTGAACAATTTACACAGCTCTTTCATAACCCGGGACATAAAGGGTGTACCTTGGTCCGTAAGCAGTTCTTTACAAATACCCACCCGGCTAAAAACAAGAGATAGCTCTTTGGCTATGGTTTTGGCCGAGGTATTTCGGAGAGGGATCGCTTCTGGATAACGGGTGGCATAGTCCATTATAACTAATATGTACTGGTGCCCCCTAGCGGACTTGATTATAGGACCTACCAAATCCATGGCGATCCTCTCAAACGGGACCTCAATGATGGGTAGAGGGACCAGCGGGCTACGGAAATGTGGCATCGGGGCCAACCTCTGACACACAGGGCAGGAGGAACAATAATTTTCTACGTCCTTCATCACCCCCGGCCAATAGAATCTCTGTAATACCCTCTCTCGGGTTTTCTCTGTCCCCAGATGACCTCCAAGAATGTGCCCATGGGCCAACTCCAACACCAACTTCCTGTAAGGTTTGGGCACCACAAGCTGCTCAACAGTTTCTTCTGCCCTTTTTGCCACCCGATACAGTAGGTCCTTCTCTACGCTGAAGTATGGGTAAGTGCAGGTATTATCTGGGTTCACTAACTCGCCATCTATTTTCACTACGTTTTCCCGTGCCTTTATTAGGGCGGGGTCTTTCAACTGTTCTGTGGCAAAGTTTTCCCTGTGAACCTCAAGATCAGAAAACTCCACAGACGGTAGGTTTTCGTCTGAGGAGGTGGGCTCCTCTCCAGTTTCTTGAGTCTCCCCTGCCAATACTGATAAGGGAAATTCCGGAGAGTCCTCACCACTCTCAGGGGAGTTCTGGCTATCACATTCCTGGTACATAGGGGCACCAGTGAGGGGCTCAGGATCATCCCACAGTTCCCAGAACTTCGGAAAATCCCTTCCCACAATGGCGTCATACGGTAACTGAGATACTAAGCCCACTGGATGAGAGAGGGTACCTTTGGGGGTCTCGAAACACACTGTAGTCACTGGATACTCTCGGGTGTCCCCATGCACACAAATAACAGCTACCTTGCTATTCCCAGAGACCTCTGTTTTAACTAACTCAGCCTTTATCAGGGTCACAAGGCTACCTGAATCCAGCAATACCACAACATTTCTACCATTAACACACATTTTGCATAAATGTTTCTCAGTTCCTCGAATGGCAGTGCATGCGACTGTCGCACACAGCGACTGACGTCTGCCCGTCAGAAAGTCACACTGCATGGGTTCCTCCACAACCGGGCAATTGGCTGCAATATGTCCCGCTTGCCGGCAGCGGTAGCAAACGATCCTTCTTGCCGCCTCTTGAGCCGCTGATTTCCCAGGCTGTTCTCGCCAAACTTGGGGTAGAGCTCCCACCCTCTCACTCTCTCCACCCTCACCCCTTGGAATCCTCTTATCCGCCCCTGGGGATGGTCTGGTCTTAGGGTGGAAAGTCCGAGTGTCTCTGGAAGAGGCCGTCAGGTTCTCTGTAGCCAAGTATTTCTCCACACGATCCACAAGACCATCGGCCGTCTCTGGGTCTCCATGGCTTACCCACTTTTGGATGGCAGTAGGAAGAGCTCTCAAAAACCGATCCATTACAACACGTTCCACAATCTTTGGTGCGGACAAAGTCTCTGGCTGTAGCCACTTTCTGCTCAGGTGAATGAGATCATACATTTGAGACCTGGGGGGTTTTCCAAGCTGGAAAGTCCAGTTATGCACACGCTGAGCCCGGACAGCCTGGGTGACACCCAGCCTTGCCAATATTTCAGCTTTTAGCATCACATAGTCTTTTGCTTGGTTAGGCTCTAGGTCATAGTAAGCTTTCTGCGATTCACCAGTTAACAGAGGAGCCACCAGTCCAGCCCACTGCTCCTCAGGCCACTTTTCTCTTTCAGCGGTCCTTTCAAATGTGGTCAAAAATACCTCTGGATCATCCTCTCCAGTCATTTTTGTCAATAAACGACTCACCCCAAAGGACGCGGTATTAGTGGGACGGCTTTCCTCACCGGTCTGCGGACGTTGCTGCATTACTGCTTCCATCTGTTGTTGTAGTCTCTGCTCTTGCTTCTGCAACAGGTCTATGAAGCGGGCCTCCGATTGCTGCTGGGCTCGTTGCTGAGCCTCCAGACTCTGTTGCAAAGTTGCGTTTGTCTGCTGCTGGGCTTCAAAGCCTCTTTTGCAAACCTGCATTTGTCTGCTGTTGATTGGCATTTGCTAGAGCCAGCTGTTTCAGTATCTCCTCCATGCTGGCTTAAAAAAAACTGCCACTGGTTCTCCACCAACTGTGAGGGGGTTAGCTCGGCAGCGGGTGTGTGTGACCCCCGGGATGGGCTCCCCACCCAAAACAGGCCCAGCAAACGGAGGTTGTGGTTTTCAAAATCAAAAAGGTGCGGTTTATTTTCTATTTACAGTGACAAAACACAGCAAAGCAAAAGAAACATAACCAAAATAAATCCTGGTCAAGTTGACCTCTGACTAAACATACAGGTTTCCTAACTAACAACTGGGATCAGCCTAGTGCTGTCCTAGTCCCTAAGTCCCTGGTTTTAAATGTCCAAGCAAATAGCCACACAGGCTTTTTCTCACCGCACAGGGGTTCACTCTCCCTAGACAGTCCACACAGGTCTGGTTCCAGGCATGAGCAAACATCTAATGAAGCTGGGAGTTCTTATAGAGGCCTAAATGAGCTGACAAGCCTCAGCTGGTCTCATCAACTCCCTGTCTGCACGACGCCCAGCCCTCTCCCTAGAGGTATGAGTCATCAATGAGCCCACTAGTCTCAGCTGGGCTTCATTAACTCTCTACCTAATTGTATAAGTCGGCGTAAAGCCTGAATCTGGGCGAAATATATCTACCCCCCTGGATGCAACCAGGTGACTTTACCTTCCTGCTGTCACAATATATATATATGTAATATACGGAGGATAAGCAAATTAGTGTGCCCAGGAAACCAGACAGTTTACACCAGCATAAACACCTGGCAGAGGAACCTTCCACCAATTAGCATAGGAGGGGAGGTTGTCCTGCCTACAGGCCACCTGAATTGGTATAGCCCTGCTAGATGTGCCAGGGGGTGAGTTGGGATTGTCTTCCACCAAATTTGTGGTGGAAGGATCAGGTGTTACAAGAGTCCTCTTTGCAGTGAGAATGACCTCCTCAGAGCTTTCACCCAACGTGTCATATGTCAGTCTTTTGGGCGGGTGAATAACCCTTCACTCTTGCTGTTCTTTAGGCTCTGGGGTTGCAGCCATACTGGTCTCTCCTTCCTGCATATCAGCTTCAGCTTCCTCTTCAACAAAGGATGGGAAGTCTTCGGGGTCTGCTATCAGCAGGGAAGATTGAGGGTCTTCCAACTCTTCGAAAGGTGGACTTTGAGGCACAAAGAGAAGCTTTTGGCCGGAGTATACCAGTGTCGGTCACTTTGGGAGGAGACGAAGGGAGGTGGCCGGCCCTGGCATTTGAGATGACCACAGCCAATCCATTCCAATTTCTTCATCCTCGCTATTCTCAGCCTCTTCAGCAAGGGGCACAGACTGAGATCTAGTCACTGGTCGGGATCTCAGAGAGGCCATGGGTGTGGACTGTGAATCTAGCTGTGTTGACAAACAAACTGCTTCTGACAGAGGCAATAGATGGTTGTGGTGCCAAGTCTTTAGTGTGCCTGTGCTCCCTTCTGGCCGGATTTGATACACTGGGAGTCCAGGCAGCTGTTTGCAAACAACATAGGGCTGTGACTTCCAGTGGTCACCCAACTTGTGCGTTCCAGGGACACCCAGGTTTCTCATCAGTGGATGCCTGTTGATCCTTTGTAGGAAATGTCTGGGCATACCAAGTGAAATGGTCAGTCACCACCAGAATGTTTCCCTGCTCGCTCCTATCTGGCTCCAAGAACACAAAATTAATGCACACCAGCTCCATGGGTCCCTGACTCTGAAGATGGCCTATTGGGGCAGCTCGGTGGGGCAGAGTCTTCCTTTGAATGCACCTAATGCAGGAGTGGCAATAACCCTCGACTTCAGCCTGCATGTAGGGCCAGTATAATCGGTCCCTCACCAGGTGGAAAGTCCTCTCAGGCCCTAGGTGGCCATTGTTGTCATGTAGGGCAGTTAATACTGTCTCCCTATGTTTTGAAGGATCTTCAGAGGGGCCCCTTCGGTGGACCACCCCCTGGTGCAGCTGCAACCAATCCCATTCTCTGTGCAACAGGTGTGCTTCCTTCAGGGAGTCATGAGGAGCAAGTCATGGCGTTGGCTCTCCAATGCCTTCAATGTGAAGCTACAGAGAGGGTCTTTGCAAGTCCTTCTTAGAGAGCATGGGCTTCATTCCCGACCTGGGTGATGTTGCAATAACATCTGGGGACACCAGCGGCTGACACTCCAATGTCTTTGGCTCTAGATCCGCCTCCAGCTTGGTATTCTGCTCCTTGACATAAGGCTCGTACCCCTTCAGGTGTCAGCTGGGCCTAATCTTCTGGAGGGTCTCTAGAGCAGTGGGGCCTTCTTGACAAAGCATCCGTGTCTTTGTTTCAGACCCCCGGTTGATACTTCAGGCTGAAAGTAAACCCTGATGGGGCAGCCAACCATCTGTAACCCATGGCGTCCAACTTGGCGGTAGTGGGGATGTAGGTGAGAGGTCTTGATCACAAACTCTACTCCATACAGATAATCCCTAAGCTTATCCACCACTGCCCACTTCAAGGCCAGGAACTCAAGTTTGTGCGTGGGGTAGTTCTTCTTGGCGGGTGCCAAGCTCCGACTCACATAGGAAACAGGCTGCAGATGGCCTTCATGCTCTTGATACAGCACCCCCCCCTAACTCATCTCGACTGGCGTCAATGTGTAGTTCATATGGCTTGGCTGGATCTGCAGAGGCCTGGACTGGAGCGGTTGTTAGGCTCCATTTCAGCTACCTAAAGGCCTCTTCACATTGGGCAGTCTACTGTTCCTGAATGGACTCTGGGTTTTCTGGGCCCTCAAGCTGGTCTGACAGGCTTAGTTGGATCTGGGTCGGCGTCTTCCTCTTCGCTTTTCAGGAGCTCATTGAGTGGAAGAGCTATTTTAGCGAATACCTTGACAAATCTTCTGTAATAGGAACAGAAACCCAAAAATGACCTGCACTCGGTCACATTAGTTGGCTTTGGCCAGGAGGTGATGGCTTCCAGCTTCTGGTGGTCAGTGGCAACTCCGTCGGCAGGCACGATGTGACCAAATTAGTTGACCAAGGGTTGATAAAACTGGCACTTCTCCAGAGACAGCTTCAACCCCTCGCCATCAAGTCTCTTGAGGACCTTCTCCAGACGCTCTTCGTGCTCCTCCAAGGTCTTCCCGAAGACAATGATGTCATCTAAATACACCAATACCTCTATCAGGTTCATGTCACCCACTGTCTTCTCCATGAGCCTTTGGAAAGTGGCTGGGGCGCCAGACAAGCCCTGAGGCATGCGGTCAAATTCAAAGAACCCCACCGGGGTAATGAAGGTGCTCTTCTCACGATCCTCAGAATGCATGGGGATTTGATAGTACCCGCTCTTCAGGTCCAGCACGCTGAACCATTTTGCCCCTGACAGGCTCTGCAAAGCGTCTTCTATCCATGGGGTGGTGTACTGGTCAGTAATGGTCCTTCTGTTCAGCAGTCTGTAGTCAATACACAGCCTTAGCGACCCATTCTTCTTCCGTACCACCACTATCAGAGAAGCGTATGGACTTCGGGACTCTCGGATGATACCTGCTCTCTTCAATTCTGCCAGTTGTTTACGCAGGTCTTCCAAGTCCCCTAAAGGAATCTGTCGTACTCTTTCTCTTAACGGCTTATCTTCTTGTAGACAGATCCAGTGTTGGGAGCTCCTTGCACACTCCACATCGAATTCACTCTTTCGAGAATGCAGCCTGCCATCTCAGGAGCTGAGTCTTGGCTCTTTCTTTCCATTCGGGTTAGAGAGGAGTGTTCTTCAGATAGAACTCCTCGACAGGGATCCCATCCTTTTCTCCCCCCACCAAATGAGACGGTGAGACTTGGGAAGCCGGATTCATTTGTCATTTCTCTTATATTGGGGACACTGACCGAGATCTTCCTGTGACTTCTCTGCAATACTTTAGTTGAAACCACTTCAGGAATCACCTCAACTCCCATGTCTTCTCTCTGTTCGTCCACTTCAAGGACAACCAAAGCCTGGTTGCTTCTAATGTAGTTTGATGGATGCTCGTAAATAAACCACTTTACCAGGCTGTAACACCTTCTCACACCGGTCCAAGCGCCAAATCTTTCCCACTCCTTCAGCTGTGGTTTCTGGTTTCAGGCGCTGATAGGCTTGTCTCAACATGGGTTGCACACTTGTAATTGAAGTGTCCGGCTCTTGGACAAGAGGTGTCAACAGTCTTCTGACAAGATCAGTATTAGTCTCGATGATGATAGAACTCTTACTGACCCCTGGTGGGCGAGGACAGACCAATGCCAAAGTGTCAAAGGTCTCCACTTTCCCAGCTACGGAGGGGAGAAGGTCAGCTTGACTGGTAGATAGCCATCATAGGGGAAGTTCTGAGTCCCAATGTCCCATATCTCTAGCTTTTGAAGAATTTAAACCACCATGAAAAAAGTTCAAAAATGCACTGCCAACATCCCTGAACTATGGACAAAATTTGTACATGTACTCCTCGGTACTTTGAGATTTTAAGCGAAGGCTCAGTTGGAAGTGGTAGTCTTGGCCCATTCAGTGGCTTGTATCCACGCTCCTTTCTTGCGGAAGTTCTGATCCGGCTTGAGTATCCGTTGAGCTCTGGGAGTCTGGTGTGCACTGACTCTATGACATCGGTGGCATGTGTTAAAAGGAGCAGGACACTGGGTCGCTTAGAGACAACCACGGGAGCCCTCAGAGAGGTTTGGCACTCCCGCCGTGGTCTCCTCTCGTCGTTGCTTCTGGAGCTAGCTGCTGTAAGTGGGTACTCGGTTGGCTCCTTCCCTCTGAAGTTTCCCACCGGCTTCTGGCACTGCGCTTCAGGCTTTGCTGGGCTTGGACACACCCATTGATAATGTCCCACTCCTCCACAGTTGAAGCCAGCAAGGTCATCATTTCCATTATCTGTGACATTTCAGACTTCAGGGTGGCTATTTCAGAGTTTTGCTCCACTGCCCCCACAGACCCGACTTCAGCCAGAGGTGTAGAGGCTGGACGAACTACTCACTTGTCATCAAACATGGCCTCTTCTTCTCTCACTACTTGAGTTCAGGGTATTTTAGGGACATAACACCCACAGAGGTCTTCAGCTGAAGCCAGACTGGGTCGGAATGTATGGCCCCCTTTGAGATCTGGTATCTTTTTGACACCAGATCTCACATTTAAGAGATCCTGTCATGCTTTTTTTCTATTACAAGGGATGTTTACATTCCTTGTAATAGGAATAAAAGTGACCCACATTTTTTTTTTTTAAAAGGACAATGTATAATAAAAAGTAAAATAAATTATAAAAAAATTTAATAAAAAAATGTAAAGCGCCCCCGTCTCGACTGAGCTCGAAGCGAACGCATACATAAGTCGCATATGAAAACGGTGTTCAAACAACACATGTGAGGTATCACCACGATTGTTAGAGTGAGAGCAATAATTCTAGCTCTAGACCTCCTCTGTAACCTCCTCTGTAACCTGTATATATTTTTAAATGTCGCCTATGGAGATTTTTAAGGATAAAAGTTTGTCGCCATTCCACAAGTGGGCGCAATTTTGAAGCATGACATGTGGGGTATCAATTTACTCAGCATAACATTATCTGTGTGGGGAGGGGACAGGACGGTGTGAAAGGCAGCTGAGCTACCATACAGAGGACAAACGTATGATCCCAGCCTCTACCCAGCGTTTTTAGGCAGAGATGTGCACTTAACGCACCTAACCCATGTGAGTACCCAGCATTGCGGTTTTATTTGTCTGCACAATAAACAGCTTTAAACAATATTATGCCATGGATTTTCTTTTTACCATTTTCCTATGTGAGGAGTCAGCACCAGTAAGCAGCTTTGAAACAGACAGCCTGCCTAGAATCCCTAAAGTGATTCATTAGCATGTTTGACCAAACTTAGCTGTGAGGTCACAAGCTCAGAGGTGAGCAGCCATTACCTGGGGAGCACCAGAGTGTGAACACCACAGCAAGCTGTTTGTCACATTTTTTTGAAGTCACTAAATCTATATCAAAAGAACTTTATATCAACTACATTGGATGGATTTTCCATCTTGAATTAGAATATCACAGTTTTTTTGCACTACAGCACTTTATGATTCACGTTTGTGGCACTATAATTTTATGAATTATCTATTTATTATATCCTACTGTGTGGCACTATATATTTATATATTTGATTTATTTTCATGTTTTTATATAGTATACTAATTTACATCAATATAAATTTACCGTGGTGTGTGACATATATCACAGTATAATTTACAGATAAAATATATTTCATTCATTTTAATTTGGGAAGAGTTTGGGTGAGATAGTGCAGCACATTCATTTAATTGGCTTCACACGGTATATGAGACGTCATTAGTGCTAGCAGCTGTCGCAGGGTCCTGCGAGAGTCAATAATAAAATAAATAGTTACTATTATAGACAGTATATCTTAACTTGCAGTATTAATGTCTAATTATGTGGCTGAACTATATGCTCGCAAGCTCCCCCTAGTGGGTAATACCACCCTGTGTCCCGTCACTGTCAGTTATAGTCTGTCAGGGAAATACCCGAGTTATTGGCATTCCTGCCAGTATCCATCATGGCTGCGCCAGACTAACCCCTATGCGCATGTGCGCACGCAGATGCGCCGCATGGACGGCGCATACAGACGCACGCAGACTGCGTGGACGTACTCCCCAGCCTATTTAAACCTGTCACTGGCACATACAAGTTGCTGGATTATCATCAGCTTCCTGTGTCTCCTGTATCTTGTGTATCCTGAATCTCTAGCTTGACCCTTGGCTTGCATCTGGACCTGTGACCCTGCTTATCCTCTCGTATCTGACCCCGGCTTGGCTGACTATTCCATTATCTTCTGCTCCTGTGTATGACCCAGCTTGTTCATGTAATCCTCTTGGACTGATTCCTGTGTTTGACCCCTGGCCTGGCTACAGACTCTGTTCGTGGTTTACCTATTGTGCCACACCAGAACCCTTCCTTGTGTAGCGGGTATTTGAATTTGTAAGGACTCTGGTGGTGTGAAGTTCCGTGGGGTCTCTGGGTGGCGCTGTTGCCTTGGGCCCGAGCTGAACATACACCGCAAACCGTGCCTTTTTGTCCTCCCCTGGAGCTGGTACAGCGGGGCGGGGAACCCGCTGTGATGCAAAGGGAGAGGTCATAAAAGGGGCGGAGGCCCTGATTTTGGGAAGAGAGTCAGAGGACGTGGCTGCACCCAGGCACCTTCAGCTTGGGTGCTGGCGTTCCGGTGTTCCAGGCCTAGGCGCCCTTGGCCTAGCTGGAACAGAGATGGTGTCCATTCCAGGCACCTTTAGCCTGGGGTGAGGTACTATGGCGGATGCCTGGGGCTCAGTACCTTCGACTGAGTTCCGCGAGGGTGAGGAATCCGAGGGGGCCCTAACGCCTTGGGTGCCCGTGTCTGAGTTCGTGAGGACTGGTGCGCAGTAGCTTCTCCGAAGAGTCCGGCGCAGCATCGCTGGTGACGGAGAGGCCTCCATTTCTCCCTTGGACGTATTTCTTCCCCTGACAGGGGCAAAGTGAGAGAAGGTAAATTCACATTCTAAATTACCTAGTCAGTGGCAGTGACTATTCACCACTGGTGACAGCACAGTGGGCAGCAGCAAGAAGAGAAAGGATTGTGCCTCGATCTGTTTCCCCATTATTCAAAAGGAGAAAGACTGTTTTATTGCTTGGCAAGAAGAATAAAACTGAGTTGTACCTATTCACTGTGTGGAACTTGGGTTACTAAGCAAAGGAGCCAGGGACGAAGGACTGGACTTGGCTCTAGGACACCTACACAAAAGCCCAATCTTCTGGCCTTCACCTCTTAGTTATGGAGGACATGGGCCGTGGTGTGTATCATCTCTCTCTCCCAGGTACCCCTAGACAACAGCCATATAACCGATAGAGCATGGGAGAGAGTTGAGGCCGCTACACGTGGGGGCATCGTATCCGGGATATGTGTATGGTGTCTGAATTTGAACTTTGCTGCTCAGAGGAGTTCCGAGTAGGTCGGCCATATTGGCCAACGCGCCACGAGGCAACTCACAACTGCGGAGTTCGTGGGCGGGGCAAGGGAAAAGCCCGCGAACAAGTGCAGAACGTGGGAGGAGTCTGGCCACGTGGAGGTACGCACGTGGAGATTCCGGCGCGGGTGGGTCAGTGCGCAATGGAGCAGCAAAGAGAGAGGATGGCTTCAAGTGCTCCATGGATTTCTGTTTCTTCCTTTGCGGATATGTCTTCTCTGGCTGCTCCGATCATGGATACGGGGATAAGACTAAGGCCCCGGGGGCGATTGGCTCTCTTTACCTGTAGAGACATGGAAGCCCTCGGTGTGATCTGTCCCGGCTGTTTGGGACTGGTGGTCCAGCTGAAGCCGTTTGGGCGCTGTGAGGTCTGCAAAGAAATCCTCTTCGAGGTGGAACCATTTACAGAAAAGCCTCGGGCTTTCCACCTCAACTACCTCACAGGGACTGCCACTCCGGAGGGAGAGATCGATGCTGGTGCGTTCCCTGTGCGCACTGATCCGGGCGAAGTGACTGCCCAAACAGAGGTGAAAAGAGAAAAATCCGAGGATGCTGCCTCGGTCACCAGCAGCTCCCTGCTCCAGCCACCGAAGAGGAAAGTCGGCCTAGTGATGGCCTCGTGTGGTCGTGGAAGAGCTTCGCCCCACTGCTTGCCTGGCCTGGATGGCTCCGGTAGGAAAAGTCCTGGACATCCCTGTTCTTCAAAAGGCCCAGGTGAGCCAGTGGTTGGGACTGTCTGTGTGGTAGAAAGTGGCGGTAGTCCACAATCGGTAGAGGCCGTCAAAGGGGATAGTTCCGTGACTGGGAATTATCTGCCCGCAGAGTGCTACGACACCTCTGACCTGGATTCATTGTCTGACAATGGCGATGATGGGGAGATAGACGAGGTCTTCCAACAGAAGGGATGGGACAGGATGAAGCTACCCTTGGCCCTTGTTACGGGGGACCTGCCTATGTCTACTGGAGATAGTACACCCCGGGTAGAGGCCCCGGCGCTGAGGGAGGAAGCTAGTCCTCTGTCTGGAGTTCCCCTTCTGGATTCAACATCCATTTCACCTGCTCCTGTTGCGGGAGTGCAACGCCAATCACTGCGGGCTCCTAGGCCCAGGTCTACCGAGGTGGTGAACGCACCTCGCCATCCAGAAGCGATTGTTCCACCCGGAGAAGGAGACCGAGCTACTATGCCACCTTTGTCAAGGCTTCAACGTCTCTTTGGCCAGAAGGTTGCTCAGAAATATGGGTGGGAATACCCGTATCTGCCTCGGGAATTGCTCTATGAGGTGGAGGTCTTTCGGCAAGGATGGTGTGATGCCTTTGTGTGGGACAAACTGGAGGTACAGCAAGCACGGCGGTACCTTTCCTGTTCACCAACGGTCACCAAGAAGTTTCAGGACTGTGGAGCTGAGTGGATGCTGGGAAGACACATTCATGCGGACAGGGTGGTGATCTGTCGCAAGGAGGGAGAGAGTGTTGAGTACCATGTGGAGGCTTTTGATGATCGTTTGAAGCCTATATCACTGCCTCATCCAAGGTTTTACCTGTAAGAGAAGAAGAGAGAAAAAGACTCTTGTTTGTTTCTTTTCATTCCTGGCTGAACTTTCCGGAGTGCCTTTTCCGGAACACGGAGACTGTGCCCTAGTTTTTTTTTTGTGTTTGGGCGATCCTGCTCTTTGGAGATATGGGAGCTGTTTTTGTTTGTTCTCCCTTTTCTTCTTCTGACACTCACAAGAATCAGTGACTTTGGGTTTTAGATAGTGTAGGGTCACAGAGAAAATGTTCAAGAGGAAAGTTCATCTGGAAGTAATGAGTGTCTTGACCGCGGCACTGTCACCAGGTGGCAGTGTTGCGCAACGATTGTTTTTTTTTTTTTTTGACATTATGCAGCACTTATTGAAGTGAATGGGTTTCTCCTAGGATAGACTCATTCATTTCAAGCAAACACACATGTTGGTAGGATGTATGTTCTTTTCTTTCCCTCTGCAGGACAGTCGTCTGTCAAGACTACTGAGAGTGGGTGGTCTTTCAGATAGTCAGTGGGAGGAATGTAAATGTGTGAGATATTTAAAGTGTTTTTTTGAAAAGTTTTATAGTTGTATTCCTTTCCCATTCAGGTCGTGGCACAGTCCAGGCTTAAATTGTGTAGTTTGGTTTCTGGGCTGAACTTATGACACCACCTTTCGTGGGGTGTGAGTTTGTACCAGACACTGGGGACCAGTGTCAAATCACCAGGGGGAGAGTGTAGCGGGTATTTGAATTTGTAAAGACTCTGGTGGTGTGAAGTTCGGTGGGGTCTCTGGGTGGCGCTGTTGCCTTGGGCCCGAGCTGAACATACACCGCAAACCGTGCCTTTTTGTCCTCCCCTGGAGCTGGTACAGCGGGGCGGGGAACCCGCTGTGATGCAAAGGGAGAGGTCATAAAAGGGGCGGAGGCCCTGATTTTGGGAAGAGAGTCGGAGGACGTGGCCGCACCCAGGCACCTTCAGCTTGGGTGCTGGCGTTCCGGTGTTCCAGGCCTAGGGGCCCTTGGCCTAGCTGGAACAGAGATGGAGTCCATTCCAGGCACCTATAGCCTGGGGTGAGGTACTATGGCGGATGCCTGGGGCTCAGTACCTTAGACTGAGTTCCGTGAGGGTGAGGAATCCGAGGGGGCCCTAACGCCTTGGGTGCCCGTGTCTGAGTTCGTGAGGACTGGTGCGCAGTAACTTCTCCGAAGAGTCCGGCGCAGCATCGCTGGTGACGGAGAGGCCTCCATTTCTCCCTTGGACGGATTTCTTCCCCTGACAGGGGCAAAGTGAGAGAAGGTAAATTCACGTTCTAAATTACCTAGCCAGTGGCAGTGACTATTCACCACTGGTGACAGCACAGTGGGCAGCAGCAAGAAGGGAAAGGATTGTGCCTCGATCTGTTTCCCCATTATTCAAAAGGAGAAAGACTGTTTTATTGCTTGGCAAGAAGAATAAAACTGAGTTGTACCTATTCACAGTGTGGAACTTGGGTTACTAAGCAAAGGAGCCAGGGACGAAGGACTGGACTTGGCTCTAGGACACCTACACAAAAGCCCAATCTTCTGGCCTTCACCTCTTAGTTATGGAGGACATGGGCCATGGTGTGTATCATCTCTCTCTCCCAGGTACCCCTAGACAACAGCCATATAACCGATAGAGCAAGGGAGAGAGGTGAGGCCGCTACACTTGCATGGCTACTGATTCCGCTCTTCCAGTGCACCCCAGATACCTTCAGCCTGCATCTAACCATTCAGCAGCAGTACCGGCAATCCGTGCACCTTTGGGCCCCGCACTCCCTATCTCATCCCCAGGGGTGCGGTGCACTTAGCCGCAAGGGGCGCCCTCTCAGCAATCCTCACACCAGAGACTTGACATAGTCAGGTCTGACTAAATTTAATGTACAAGTTCCTCAGTGGTAGGAGTCTTCGCTAGCAAAACGTTGGTGCACATACAAATTGTAATCCAAAGGGTATTGAAGAGAGTGTGTAACTCTTAGGTGGTGCAAACGCCCACTTTAAACTGCGCATTATCACACGATGCACTAAGTTCTGGTGCGTGGCGCACTATTCTAGTGATGGTGGGCCTTAACAGTCACAGGCCTATCAAGTAGTTAATGATATCCTGGGCAGGTGCCCGCTCACCCGAATAGGCCTAGTCCGCCTGGCAGGTTCCGTTGCTGATGCTCCGGTACACGATCTCTCCGCTGTCCCGGTCTTCCATCCCTCACTCCACCACACGAGACGTCGGTAGGTGGAGATATCTGGACACCTTGGAATTGTCAGCTGGGCTTCCCAAAGGAGAATTCTTCTTTCTTTAGCAGACAGGCCTCTCTGAAGACAGTAGGCCCAGGTTATGCGGCCTACACACACACAGCAGGCCTCTCAGACGCTCCACTTGCTAGCAGGGCGATGTCCAGAGAGACCTTCTGTAGCTCCTCCCCTCCTTTAAGTAAGCAGTCCGAGAAGGCCAAGCGACGAGGCAATGCACGTTGGGAGTACAGTTGCACAGTGGGTACTATAGTCTATTTACTATCCATGGCAAATGGAGTCTCTTTCTCCCTGTACTACGAGTTCCAGCATGCCTTGCTTTGATATCATTGAAAATAATAAGTAGATGCAATATAAAGATTGAACACCAGAGGGAGCTAAGTTCCTTCTAGTTTGTCAACTGTAGTCTGTATCTACATAGGAAAAACTGGAACCTTGCTACACACTCCCCCCGCTTAAAGTCTTTGGTCCCCAAAGAGGACAACAGTTTGTAGCCTGATACATGCTTTGTCAATACATGCGGAGAAACTTTCAGTTAGGTTATGCAGGACGATAAACAATTTGCATTTTCAGTAACAGTGTTCAAACTCAAACAGCTCATACCATGACATAGAGTGGACAGAGGAACTTCCCACCGATTTTCATGGGAAGGGAGGCCGCTTTGTCCACAAACCATTGACACTGAAGTGTCCTACCCAGATGTGCCAGGGAGTGAGCTGGGATTGTCTTCCACTAAATTTGCAGTGGAAGAACTAGGCATGTCACTTGTCCTTTTAGAAGTGAGAATAGTCTCTTCCGAGCATTCACCCAATTGATCATAAGTCAGTCTCTTTGGAGGGTGAATAACTCGTCTTTCTCTTTGCTCCTTAGGTGTTAATGTTTCAGGAATGATAGACTCTGTTTCTTCATCTTCAGGTTCAGGTACACTAGACTCCATGTCCCCTGGAGTATCTAATTCTTCTTCAGACAAAATTGAGACCTCTCCGGAGCTTCCCGTTAACAAAGACTTCTCATCTTCCTCCAACTCCTCAGTGGGCATACTGTGATGCACAAACTCAGGGGCCTCCGGTCGGAGGGTTCTACTGTCAGTTACCTCAGGTACTGGTAGAGGAGAGGTCCTGGACTCTGATTGTTGAGATGACCACAACCAATCTGACCCTACCCATTCATCTTCAGAGTCTTCATCTTCTATGTCCTGAAGTGTCGACTGAGATCTGGTGACTGGTCGAGACCCTCGAGAGGTTGAGGGTAACTCTTGTGAGGCTGATACAGGAGGTAGGTGAACTGCTTCAGAGAGGGGCAGCAGGTGATTCCTGTGCCAGGTCTTTAGTGGGCCTACACTTCCCTCTGGTCTAATCTGATACACCAGGAGGCCTGGTAACTGCTTACAGATGATGTATGGTTGTGACTTCCAGCGATCAGCTAATTTATGCTTTCCAGTAGTGATGAGCCGAACACCCCCGGGTTCGGTTCGCACCAGAACCCGCGAACGGACCGAAAGTTCGTACGAACATTAGAACCCTATTAAATACAATGGATGCGAACGTTCGAAATCTAAAGTGCTAATTATAACGACTAATATGCATGTTATTGTCCTAAAAAGGGTTTGGGAACCCGGGTTCTGCACCAGGGGACATGTATCAATGCAAAAATAAGTTTTAAAAACGGTCGTTTTTCGGGAGCAGTCATTTTAATGATGCATAAAGTGAAAAAAAAAAGTCAAATATTCCTTTAAATATCGTACCTGGGGGGTGTCTAAAGTATGCCTGTGAAGTGCCACGTGTTTCCCGTGTTTAGAACTGTCCCTGCACAAAATGACACTTCTAAAGGAAAAAAAAGCCATTTAAAACTGCTTGCGGCTTTAATGTAATGTCTGGTCCCGGTAATATGGATGAAAATCTTTAAGAAAAATGGCATAGCTACCCCAAGTTACTCTTGGTGGGTGCAGCAATGGGCCCTGCTGTGAATTATTAGATCAAGAATTGTAATTGCATGCCCCTGTTGAACAGGGGCTGAAAAATTGGGCCTTTCGTGGTGGTGGTGGTGGTGGTGGTGTTGCCACAACACTGTAAGCCCTCAGAGTTACTCTTGGTGGGTGCAGGAATGGGCCCTGCTGTGAATTATTAGATCAAGAATTGTAATTACATGCCCCTTTTGAACAGGGGCTGAAAAAATGGGCCTTTCGTGGTGGTGGTGGTGGTGGCGTTGCCACAACACTGTAAGCCCTCAGAGTTAATCTTGGTGGGTGCAGCAATGGGCCCTGCTGTGAATTATTAGATCAAGAATTGTAATTACATGCCCCTGTTGAACAGGGGCTGAAAAATTGGGCCTTAGGCACTGGTGGCACAACACTGCAACCCCTCACAGATACTGTACTTGGAGCACAGCAATGAGCCCTGTTGCAAAGTATTGCTTCAAAAATTGTAATGACACGCCCCTGTTAAACAGGGGCTGAAAAATTGGGCCTTAGGCACTGGTGGCACAACACTCCAACCCCTCACAGATACTGTACTTGGAGCACAGCAATGAGCCCTGTTGCAAAGTATTGCTTCAAAAATTGTAATTACACGCCCCTGTTAAACAGGGGCTGAAAAATTGGGCCTTAGCCACTGGTGGCGGCACCCATAAACAAAAATGATCTTCCAAGCTATCATCATCAATCGTATCATTGAGGACTCGGAGGAGGAGGATAGCCAGTCAACATAACAGCACAGGCACTCAGCATCAGCATCAGTCTTGAAGGGATGTGACATGTTAAAATCAATTAGTCTGTTATATCAGCATCAGGTGTGTGGTAGCTGGTGGTGATCCAAGACTGGTTCATCTTGATGAAAGTCAGTCGATCAACCGAGTCGGTGGACAGGCGCACCCTGTGATCCGTGACAAATCCTCCAGCAGCACTGAATGTGCGTTCCGAAAGAACGCTGGATGCAGGACAGGCCAGTAGCTCAATTGCATACTGTGCAAGCTCTGGCCAGTGATCCATCCTCAAGACCCAGTAAGCCAGAGGATTTTCGGTGGGGAAGGTGTCCAAGTCTGACCTTGCCCCTAGATATTCCTGCACCATGTTTATCAGACACTGGCGATGGTTGCTGGAACCGATCATACTTTGGGGCTGCGGACTAAAGAATTGTCTGAACGCATCGGTCAGACGGCCACCTTCCCCACCGCTCCTTCTTTGACTGGCCGAAGCCTCAGCAACTCGTTGTCCAGGACCAGGAGTTTGTAACCTCCCAGTCTCTGGGAACGCGTTGCACAGACCTTTCTGCAAGGCCTCCCGGAGTTGTCTCATCCTCTGCTCCCTCTGCGACGGTAACATAAGGTCCGCAACCTTACCCTTGTACCGTGGATCAAGGAGAGTGGCCAGCCAGTAATGGTCCCTCTCCTTGATCCGAAGAATACGAGGATCCTTCCGCAGACTTTGCAGGATCAGGGAGGCCATGCAGCGTAGGTTAGCTGAGGCATTCGGTCCGGAGTCCTCTGGGTCACTAAGGACGACATGATCAGCAGCCACCTCCTCCCAGCCACGTACAAGTCCACTGGTTTCTTGGGACTGTAAATCATCCCTAAAAGACTGCTGCTGATGATGCTGAGTGCCAGCCTCCACCTCCATGCTGACACAATCCTCCTCCTCCTCCTCCTCCTGCTCCTCCTCCTCTTCCTGTGCGATGGGTGGGACAGAAGGAACACTGTCTGGGTAAAGGGGGCCTTGAGAGGCAAGGAAGTCCTCCTCTTCCTGCCTCTGTTCTGCCTCAAGTGCCCTGTCCATTATTCCACGCAGCGTGTGCTCCAACAGGTGGACAAGAGGTACAGTGTCACTGATGCATGCACTGTCACTGCTCACCATCCTCGTGGCCTCCTCAAATGGTGCCAGGACAGTGCATGCATCCCTGATCATGCCCCACTGGCGTGGAGAAAAAAAACCAAGCTCCCCTGACCCTGTCCTGGTGCCGTAGTCGCACAGGTACTCATTGATGGCCCTCTGCTGCGTGTGCAGCCGCTGCAGCATGGCCAACGTTGAGTTCCACCTGGTGGGCATGTCACATATAAGGCGGTTCTTGGGCAGGTTCAACTCCTTTTGCAGCTCAGCCAGGCGAGCACTGGCATTATAAGATCTGCGGAAATGCACACAGACTTTCCTGGCCTGCCTCAGGACATCCTGTAAGCCCGGGTACCTGCCCAAGAACCGCTGCACCACCAGGTTAAGGACGTGAGCCACACAGGGCACATGGGTCAGTTGTCCCTGTCGGAGGGCGGAGAGGAGGTTGGTGCCATTGTCGCAAACCACCATTCCTGGCTTAAGCTGGCGTGGCGTCAACCACCTCTCGGCCTGGCCCTGCAGAGCAGACAGGACCTCTGCCCCAGTGTGGCTTCTGTCCCCCAAACACACCAGCGCAAGCACGGCATGGCATCTTTTTGCCTGCGTACTTGCGTAGCCCCTTGAACGGCTACGGAGCACCGCTGGTTCAGAGGACAAAGCACAGGAAGAGGCCATGGAGGAAGAAGAAGAGGAGGGGGTGGAGGAGAGAGGTGTGTCACAACCAGTAGTAGCATTTTCGAGGCGTGGCGGTGGAACAACCTCCAACACTACTGCACCTTGTCCTGCATCCTTCCCAGCTGCCAAAAGAGTGACCCAATGGGCCGTGAAAGAAAGGTAACGTCCCTGTCCATGCCTGCTGGACCATGAGTCAGCGGTAATATGCACCTTACCGCTGACCGCCCTGTCCAGCGAGGCCAAGACATTGCCTTCCACATGCCGGTAGAGAGCCGGAATAGCCTTCCGTGAGAAAAAGTGGCGTTTGGGAACCTGCCACTGAGGAACCGCACATTGCACAAACTCACGGAAGGGGGCCGAGTCTACCAACTGAAAAGGCAGCAGTTGAAACGCTAGCAATTTAGCCAAGCTAGCATTCAACCGCTGGGCATGTGGATGGCTGGGAGTGAACTTCTTTCGACGGTCCAGCAGCTGGGGCAGGGAAATTTGCCTGCTAGAATCGGACGTCGGTGTACTGCTAGCAGAGTGGCCGCAAGTACTTGGCTGTGACACACCTAATTCTACACCTTCATTCCTCTCAGTGCATGTTTCAGAAAGGACTGAAGTTATAGTGGGGTTGGAGATCCCAGCTGATGCGGTGCAAGGAGAGGTCCGCTTTGTTCTTTGGTGTGGGTCTTTGAGGTAGGCTTGCCAACGAGCTGCATGGCAGGTCAACATATGTCTGGTCAGGCATGTGGTACCCAAGCGGCTGATGTTTTGGCCACGCGATATACGCTTGAGACATATGTTGCAAACAGCAGCTGTGCGATCTGATGCACTAGCCTCAAAAAAGGCCCACACCAAAGAACTTTTTGAATGACAGGCAGAGGCAGCGCCCTGCACAGGCGGAGCTCTGCGGTGTGATTCCGTCGGTGTACTGCCCTTACGCTGGCCACCAAAGGGCATCCTGCCTCGTTGGAGATGTGCCTCCTCCTCATCCTCCTCCTCCTCCTCTCTCCTATTAGGCACCCACGTGGAGTCAGTGACCTCATCATCCCCTCCCTCCTCATCACTGGAGCCAATCTGGCAGTATGCTGCAGCTGCTGGAACATGACTGCCAGATTGGTGTCCTTCTTGAGCATCCCCTCTGTCTGCTCTCACGCTACTGCCTTCCTCTAGCTGGGTTTCATCATCAGACCCTTCGAAACGCTGGGCATCCTCCTGGAGCATGTACCCAACACTGTGCTCAAACAGTTCGGGGGACTCCTCAGGAGGAGGACATGGTGGGTCTAGGGAAGGAGTGACTGATGATGAGTCTGACATTGATACCAGGGAAGAGGACGCTTTGGCAGCTGCTTTGCCAGTACCCTGAGCCTGGGTGAGAGAGGATGAGGAGGAGGAGGAGGGCTTGGTCATCCACTCTACCAAGTCTTCGGCATGATGTGGCTCAACATGTCCAGCTGCCGAAAAGAAGGACAAGCGTGTCCCATGGCCATGTGCTGATGACAATGCACCGCGTCCACGACCAGCACTGTTGCCCCCAGACACAGAGCCTGCTTGCCCTCTTTTATTGCCTCCTGACTGTCTGCCTCTCCTTGTTTGCCTTCCAGACATTCTAATGGATGGCCTGCAGGGAGATGGGAAAAAGCAATAAGGGCTACCTTCAGGTGTCCTTCTCTGTCCCTTTACTTAAGGATTTCTAAATATGGTTGAGGATGATTGCTTTCGCACAGAATAGTACAATGACAATTTCCCTGACTGTCCAAAAAACAAGGATTTCAAAGATGGTTGATGAGGAATGCTTTAGCACAGTATAGCACAAGGAGAATTTCCCTCACTGTCCTTCCCTGTCCCTACAAACAAGGTTTAGCACAGTAAAACACACTGACACTCTCCCTACCTATAGTTTTCTGTCCCTATAAAAAATGTTTTTTTAAAGATGGTTGATGATGAATGCTTTAGCACAGTATAGCACAAGGAGAATTTCCCTCACTGTCCTTCCCTGTCCCTACAAACAAGGATTAGCACAGTAAAACACACTGACACTCTCCCTACCTATAGTTTTCTGTCCCTATAAAAAATGTTTTTTTAAAGATGGTTGATGATGAATGCTTTAGCACAGTATAGCACAAGGAGAATTTCCCTCACTGTCCTTCCCTGTCCCTACAAACAAGGATTAGCACAGTAAAACACACTGACACTCTCCCTACCTATAGTTTTCTGTCCCTATAAAAAATGTTTTTTTTAAAGATGGTTGATGATGAATGCTTTAGCACAGTATAGCACAATGAGAATTTCCCTCACTGTCCTTCCCTGTCCCTACAAACAAGGATTAGCACAGTAAAACACACTGACACTCTCCCTACCTATAGTTTTCTGTCCCTATAAAAAATGTTTTTTTAAAGATGGTTGATGATGAATGCTTTAGCACAGTATAGCACAATGAGAATTTCCCTCACTGTCCTTCCCTGTCCCTACAAACAAGGATTAGCACAGTAAAACACACTGACACTCTCCCTACCTATAGTTTTCTGTCCCTATAAAAATGTTTTTTTAAAGATGGTTGATGATGAATGCTTTAGCACAGTATAGCACAATGAGAATTTCCCTCACTGTCCTTCCCTGTCCCTACAAACAAGGTTTAGCACAGTAAAACAGACTGACACTCTCCCTACCTATCCTTCTCTTTCCCTAAACTAAAGGAATCCAGGTTAAGCAAGAAAAAAAAATGTCACTGTCCCTGCCTATGCTTCTCTTTCCCTGCTCCGGAACACACTACACTAGGCCGCCGTGCTGGCGGCCTTTTATAGTGTGGGGCGTGTACTAAACACCCTCAGCAATAATTGGCCACAGGCATCCTGCCTGTGGCCAATCATTGCTCTCCTCGCTGCCGGCGTTGTGATTGGCCAAGCATGCGGGGTCACAGTGCATGCTTGGCCAATCACAGCGCCTGGATGACACTGCGATGACGTAGTGCATTGTGGGCCGCGAATTAGGCGCGAACGGCCCAAATCGTTCGTTGTTCGGCGAACGATCGAACAGCCGATGTTCGAGTCGAACGTATGTTCGACTCGAACACCGAGCTCATCCCTACTTTCCAGGGATGCCCATCTGTGTGTCAGTGGTCCGTAGGGAAGCTTCAGATCCGGATCCGTTTTTCTATGCAGAGATGGTAAGCTGCAGTCGTTGTTGCTGCTCAGCCTGGAGCAGATCCTGTGGCCATCAGGAAGAAGCTGGGGCTGAGGTCACGGGTCACGGGATCACTTCCGGGGGAGGACTCCGCAGAGTGAGAAGGGTTGGATTAGCAGGCTATGCGCTCGGGGGCCAATAGAAGGAGCAGTGGCTCAGAGCGCGTAGCCTGCTTATCCAACCCTTCTCACTCTGTGAAGTCCTCCCCCGGAAGTGATCCCGTGACCCGTGACCTCAGCCCCAGCTTCTTCCTGATGGCCACAGGATCTGCTCCAGGCTGAGCAGCAACAACGACTGCAGCTTACCATCTCCTGCATAGAAAAACGGATCCGGATCTGAAGCTTCCCTACGGACCACTGACACACAGATGAGACTTTGTATTTCCTGTTTCCTACTCTGCATCTTCTACATCTGTGCAGCCCATGGACCCGGGACAAGGACTACAGGATCTTTACAGATGAGCCTTCCTTTGCTTCCTTTCCTGTAAGTGTGATTTGATATTTGTGTCATTAAAATAATCTTTTAATACTGCACTTAGGTGGCGCTTCCTTTTTCTCTACCCTTTTTTGTCTACCACAGAGTCGGCTCTCTGAGGACAGCAGCCACCATCCACCAGCCATATTATCTGCCTTTTAACCCTTGAACTGCCTGTTACCATTATTATTTTAAACAGACTCATTGCTATATCCCCATTTACTTATGCACTTTGTGTTTGCGCTAACAGTAAAGCCACGTACACACGATCGGTTTTACCGATGAAAACAGTCCGTTGGATTTTTTTCATCGGACAAACCGATCGTGTATGGGCCCCATCTGTCTTTTTTCCATCAGTGTCAAAAAATAGAACATGTTTTAAATTTTTCCAATGGATAAAAAACCGATAGCAAATTCTGATCGTCTATGGGCAAGTCCATCGGTTAAAAAACCCACGCATGCTCAGAATCAAGTCGACGCATGCTCAGAAGCATTGAACTTAATTTTTCTCGGCTCATCGGAATGTTTTACCTCACCGCGTTTGAAACGGTCGGTTTTTTGACTGATGGTGTGAAAAATCCGTCGGTTTAAAAACCATAGGAAATCCGATCGTGTGTACAGGGCTTTACCTTTTCCATAGGAGCAGTAGTTAGGCTTTTCTTGAATTGGAGGAACGCCTCCTCACACTTGGTGGTCCACTGGTCTTGGATAGACTCTTTAGGCTTCCTAGGCCCCATGGTGGGTTTCACTGGTCTGACGGATTCTGGAACATCATCTTCCTCTTCAGTCCTCAGATGTTCGTTCAGGGGTCGTGAAATCTTGGCAAATCCCTCCACAAACCTTCTATAATAAGAACAGAATCCCAAGAACGACCGAAGCTCGGTCACATTAGTGGGCCTAAGCCAAGAGGTGACGGCCTCCAACTTCCCTGGGTCCGTGGATATCCCTTCAGCGGATACGATGTGGCCCAGGTAATGGAATGAGGGCTGGTAAAATTGACACTTCTCCAATGAAAGCTTCAGGCCTTCATCATGGAGCCTCTTTAGGACCTTTTCCAGTCACTCTTTGTGTTCTTCCAGAGTTCTTCCGAACACAATGATGTCGTCCAAGTATACCAGTACCTCAATCAGATTCATGTCACCCACCGTCTTCTCCATAAGTCTTTCGAAAGTGGCTGGGGCTCCTGACAAATCCTGAGGCATGCGTTTGAACTCGAAGAAGCCTACTGGAGTGATGAAAGCTGTTTTCTCCAGATCTAAAGCATGCATGGGAATTTGATAGTATCCACTTTTCAAATCCATCACACTGAACCACTTGGCCCCTGACAAACTCTGCAAAGCATCTTCTATTCGGGGTGTGGTATACTGGTCAGGTATAGTCCTCTTGTTGAGTGTCCGATAGTCGATACACAGCCTCAGTGAGCCATTTTTCTTCCGGACTACCACTATGGAGGAGGCGTAAGGGCTCCTGGATAGGGTTGAGTGGACACCTGGAGGTTTGGGTTCGACGGGTTCGGCCAAACTTCGGAAAAAAGTTCGAGTTCGGGACCCGAACTTGACCCCGAACCCCATTGAAGTCGATGGGGACTGAACTTTTGAGGACTAAAATGGCTCTACAAAATAAATGGAAAGGGCTAGAGGGCTGCAAATGGCAGAAAAATGTTAAGAGCATGGCAAGTGCTCTGCAAACAAATGTGGATAGGGAAATAATAACTTAAAATAACATAAAATACATAAAAATAAAAAAATAATAATCTTGACCTAGGAGGACGAGGTCCATATCGAGTAGGAGGTTGAGGTGGCGGTGGATGTGGCGGTGTAGGTGGAAGCGGCAGTGGAGGAGGACGAGGTAGCCAACACTGGTTTTTGTTTTTAATTTTATTTAAAAACAAAAACCCCAAAAGAGTGAGAAAGATAAAAAAAAACAATGGCTGGGTAAGGCCGGTATACATGTCTATTCTGCACAAGGTACGGACAAGTCCTGTGGGATCCATGCCTGGTTCATTTTAATGAACGTGAGCTTGTCCACATTGGCTCTTGACAGGCGGCTGCGCTTGTCTGTGACAACGCCCCCTGCCGTGCTAAATACACGTTCAGATAATACACTGGCTGCAGGGCAGGCCAGCACCTCCAAGGCGTAAAGGGCAAGTTCAGGCCATGTGCCCAATTTGGAGACCAAGAAGTTGAAGGGGGCAGACCCGTCATTCAGTACGTGTAGGCGTGTGCACACATACTGCTCCACCATTTTGGTGAAATACTGCCTCCTGCTAAGACGTTCCATATAAGCTGGTGGTGCTGGTTGTTGTGGTGTGCTGACAAAGCTTTTCCACATTTCGGCCATGCTAACCCTGCCTTCTGAGGTGCTGGCGGTGCCCCGGCTGCGTTGGCCACCTCTTCCTCCTCCTCTGCCTTCGCCTTGTGCTTCCACTGTGCCCCCGCTGTCAGGTGGGAATGCCACCAGCAGCACGTCTACCAGCGTGCGCTTGTACTCGCGCATCTTACAATCACGCTCCAGTGAGGGAATTAAGGATGGTACGTTGTCCTTGTAACGGGGATCCAGCAGCGTGGCCACCCAGTAATCAGCACCTGTTAGAATGTGGGCAACTCGGCGGTCGTTGCGGAGACACTGCAGCATGTAATCGCTCATGTGTGCCAGGCTGCCCAGAGGCAACGAAAGCTGTCCTCTGTGGGAGGTGTATCGTCTGTGTCCTCTGTATCCCCCCAGCCACGCACCAGTGATGGCCATGAGCTGGTCTGGGTGCCACCCTGCTGTGAACATGGTTCCTCCTCCTCCATCTCCTCCTCCTCATCCTCCATCTCGTCATCCTCCAGAACTGTGCCCTTGCTGAACAATTGTGTACCTGGCGTTTGTTGGTGCAGGAACCCACCCTCGTAGCCACTTGTGAATGACTGCCCTGAAAGCCTTGGAAATGATCCCTCTTCCTCCTCCTCATCCTCCTGTGCCACATCCTCTTCCATCATCGCCCGAAGCGTTTTTTCAAGGAGGCATAGAACTGGGATAGTAACGCTGAGAATGGCGTCATTGGCACTGGCCATGTTGGTGGAGTACTCGAAACAGCGCAACAAGGCACACAGGTCTCGCATGGAGGCCCAGTTATTGGTGGTGAAGTGGTGCTGTTCCGCAGAGCGACTCACGCGTGATGCAGCTGAAACTCCACCATCGCCTGCTGCTGCTCGCACAGTCTGGCCAGCATGTGCAAGGTGGAGTTCCACTTTGTGGGCACGTTACATATGAGGCGATGAGCGAGAAGGCCGAAGTTACACTGCAGCGCTGACAGGCGAGCAGCAGCAGGGTGAGAACGCCGAAAGTGCGCACAGACGGCCCGCACTTTCTGCAGCAGCTCTGGCATATCGGATCATTTTTAAGGAACCCCTGCACCACCAAATTCAGCACATGCACCAGGCAAGGGATGTGCGTCAACCCGGCTAGGCCCAGAGCTGCTACGAGATTTTGCCCATTATCGCACACCACCAGGCCGGGCTTGAGGCTCACTGCCACCAACCACTCATCAGTCTGTTGTTCTATGTCCCTCCACAACTCCTGCGCGGTGTGGCGTTGTTCCCCCAAACAGAAACATTTTAAAACTGCCTGCTGTCGTTTACCCCTGGCTGTGCTGAAGTTGGTGGTGAAGGTGAAGCTGACCGGATGAGGAGGCAGTAGAGGATGAGGAAGCAGAGTAGGAGGAGTTGGCAACATGCGCCAAACTGAAGCGCCCTGCAATCCTCAGTGGTGGAAGGACATGCGCCAAACTGCTATCCACCTCAGGCCCAGCCGCCACTGCATTTACCCAGTGTGCTGTTAGGGAGATATAACGTCCCTGACCGTGCTTACTGGTCCACGTATCCGTAGTTAGGTGGACCTTGCCACAGATGGCGTTGCGCAGTGCACACCTGATTTTGTCCCCCACTTGGTTGTGCAGGGAAGGGATGGCTCGCCTGGAAAAGTGGCGGCTGGGCACAACGTACTGTGGGACAGCCAATGCCATCAAGCTTTTAAAACTCTGCGTCTCCACCAGACGGAATGACAGCATTTCAAAGGCCAGGAATTTTTCAATTCTGGCATTCAGGGCCAGGGATCGCAGGCAGGTCCTCTTCCGCTCCAGTGTTTGGGAGATAGAGAGCTGAATGCTTCCATGGGACATTGTGGAGATGGTTGGTGACTCAGGTGGTAGTGTTGCTGGCAGATACTCTGTTTGCGGGGTGGCAGGTGCCGCTGTCACTACAGAGGTGGATGAAGAGGCCGAGACTGCAGCAGAAGAGAAAGCAGGAGGAGCCAGAGACCTTTCTTGGTTTTTGAGGTGTCTACTCCACTGCAGCTCGTGCTTTGCACTTTATGCCTGGTCATGCAGGTTGTGCTCAGGTTGAGAACGTTTATGCCTCGCTTCAGGCTCTGATTGCACAGCGTGCAAACCACTCGTGTCTTGTCATCAGCACATTGTCTGAAGAACTGCCACGCTAGGGAACTCCTTGGACCTGGCTTTGGTGTGCTCTGTCCCTTGCTGCGTTGGGCAGTAGCAGGCGTACTGTCTAGGGGACGGACGCTCTGCTTTTGCACCCTGCTCCCTCTTCTGCTGTGCTGGTGGCTCTGTGCGACCACCGCCTCTTCCTCCGAACTACACAGGTCACCTGCATGACGTTGATTCCATGTGGGGTCGAGGACCTCATCGTCCTCCACATCATCTTCCACCCAGTCTTCACCCCTGCCCTCCTTGTCGGTCTGCACAATTGTGAAAGCAGCAGCAGTTGGCACCTGTGTTTCTTCATCATCCGAGACGTGCTGCAATGGTCCTCCCATGTACTCATCTTGAAACATAAGTGGTTAGGCATCGGTGCACTCAATTTCTTCCACTTCTGGGGCAGGGATAGGTGGATGGCCCTGGGAAACCCTGCTAACAGAGTCATCAAAAAGCAGAAGAGACTGCTGCATGACTTGGGGCTCAGACTGCTTGGCTGATTTGCAAGGGGGTGTGGTGAAAGACTGATGGACATTGGCTGCAGGTGCCAACTCTGATCTTTCAGCAGTAGACTGGGTGGGAGACAATGTGAAGGAACTGGAGGCATTGTCAGCAACCCAATCTATTATCGCCTGTACTTGTCCTGGGCCTGGCCTCAACATTCGTAGAGCCGCATTAGGCCCGACCAAATACCGCTGCAGGCTCTGTCGCCTACTCGCACCTGAGGAAGGTGTTTCACTTGTACGTGTAGCTGGCACAGATCGACCACGTCCTCTCCCTGCAACAGGAGCTCCACCAGCAGCACCACGAACAGGGCCACGTCCCTTATTTGACGGTCTCCTCATATTTTTCAAATTTAGGATCTTGCCCTAAATTATTATATTTTTTGAAGATCAGAATAGGAGAACAGTATCTAAAGTGTGTATCTCACACGTACAGATACGCAGAAAATGCACCCAAAAAAAATTTGATGGCAGAAAATGCAGCAAAAATTTTTTTTTGCCCCAGAAAACGCACCAAAAAAATATTTTTTGCCCTAAATTATTATATTTTTGGAAGATCAGAATAGGATAACAGTATCTAAAGTGTCTATCTCACACGTACAGATATGCAGAAAATGCACCAAAAAAAATTTTTATGCCAGAAAACGCACCAAAAAAAAATTTGGGGCAGAAAACGCACCAAAAAAATATTTTTTGCCCTAAATTATTATTATATTTTTGGAAGATCAGAATAGGAGAACAGTATCTAAAGTGTGTTTCTCACATGTACAGATATGCAGAAAATGCACCAAAATAAATTTTTATGGCAGAAAACGCACCAAAAAAAATTTCTTGCCCTAAATTATTATATTTTTTGAAGATCAGAATAGAAGAACAGTATCTAAAGTGTCTATCTCAGACGTACAAATATGCAGAAAATGCATCAAAATTTTTTTTTTTTGCCCTAATTTTTTTTTTTATAGCAGAATAGGAGAACAGTATCTAAAGGGCAGTATCCTGCTCCTGGGCTAGGGGGGTCAACAGTCTCCTGACTAGGTCAGTGTTGGTCCCTATGATGAGGGAGCTCTTGCTGGCTCCTGGCGGGCGAGAGAAGACCACTGCCAGGGTATCAAAGGTCTCTGCCTCTCCCGCCACCGAGGGGTCAAAAGTCAGTTTTGATTGGCAGGTATCCATCATAAGGGAAACTTTGAGTCCCAATGCCCCATATCTCCAGTTCTTCCAGTTTCTGCAGTGGCAGATGTCTGAGGTGCTTGTTATAGAAGTCCCTATATAGAAGAGTCACTTGAGCTCCAGTGTCTATTAGGGTTGTCCCGATACCACTTTTTTAGGACCGAGTACAAGTACCGATACTTTTTTTCATGTACTCGCCGATACCGATTACGATACTTTTTTAATGTCATGTGACAGTTTGACTGATGGGCACTGAAAGATGGCACTTATAGGCGGCACTTATGGGCACTGATAGGTGGCACTGACAGGTGGCTGGCACTGATGGCTGGCACTAATGGCACTTATGGGCACTGATAGGTGGCAATGATGGATTGCACTGATAGTTGGCACTTATGGACACTGATGGCACTGACAGGTGGCTGGCACTGATGACTGGCACTGTTGGCACTGATGGGCAGCACTTATGGGCACTGATGGCACTGCCAGTTGGCTGGCACTGACGGCACTTATGGGCACTGATGGATGGCACTGATAGTCGGCACTTATGGGCACTGATATGTGGCTGGCACTGTTGGCACTGACAGGTGGCTGGCACTGATGGGCAGCACGTATGGGCACTGATGGCACTGCCAGTTGGCTGGCACTGACGGCACTTATGGGCACTGATGGATGGCACTGATAGTCGGCACTTATGGGCACTGATATGTGGCTGGCACTTATGTGCAGGCACTGAAATGCTGCAATAAATGACATGAGGAAAAGATTTTGAAATGTTATGCTGCAACGGCCATCTTGGTACACCCTGCACTCAGCATCAGTAAGTAACAGCAGACATCTTGTTACACCCAGCCCAAACTATTTGGGCTGGGTGTAACAAGATGTCCGCTGCTGGCTTACTGTGGCCAAGTGCAGGGTGTACCAAGATGGGCGTTGGGATGTCCAAGCTGACAGTCACCCAATCCTGATGCGGCTGCGCCCTGCACACTTCCAGCTTACCTAGCTGAGGACTCGCTCTCCGCCCCACTGACTCCGCCTACGGACGTGTCCCGCCCACTCCGCCCTCCCTCTCCGCTCGCAAACTCTGCCCGCCCTCGCCGCTCACAAACTCCGCCCGCCTTCGTCGCTCAAACTCCGCCCGCCTTCATCGCTCAAACTCCGCCCTCCTTCGTCGCTCAAACTCCGCCCGCCTTCGTCGCTCAAACTACGCCCGCCTTCGTCGCTCACAGACTCCACCCGCCCTCTCTGCTCGCAAACTCTGCCCGCCCTCTCCGCTCACAAACTCCGCCGACCAGGTATCGGGTCAGGCATCGGGAGCATTTGTGTGAGTACAAGTACTTGCGCAAATGCTCTGTATCGGTCCCGATACCGATACTAGTATCGGTATCGGGACAACCCTAGTGTCTATGTAGCGGGGGTCTAAATTTAGGGGGATACACCTGGGTGGTAGTATGACCCAGGTGTGTGTAAATCATAGAGGATTTAGACCACTTTCAGTCGTGGAGGACTTTGGTGGTGTACTATTCTCTTTGGCCTGGGGTAGCGGTGTTCCCACAGGTCGAGGTAGAATCACTGCCGCAGTGCTGTCCTTTTTGTCCCGTTCCGGCGGTGGTACAGCGGGGGCGGAGAACCTGCTGTGGCGTCACGGGAGGAGATAAAGGGGAGAGACGCCCTCGTTACGAGGTCTTCTTCTCGAGCGCGTGCCCAGGCACCTTAGGCCTGGGTGCGGGCGATCCGGAGTTCCAGCCCAGGCGCCCTAGGCCTGGTCGGAGCGGAGTTGGCGTCCATCCCAGGCACCTTAAGCCTGGGGTGAGGTACTACACCGGAGGCCTGGGGCCCAGTGACTTCGACTGGGCTCCGCAAGGGCGGATGAGTCCGAGGGACCCTGAGGTGGATGGGGCCCATGTCTGAGGTGAGGAGGCCGGAGAGGTTACCCGTCTGAAGAGTCCGTAGCAGCATCAACCCGGTGACGGTGGGGCCTCTGGTAACTCCCTTGGAGGGACATCTTCCCCCTGACAGGGGCCACAACGCAGCGAAGGTACTCCAATTCATGTTCTTCAGAGTCGCTGGTAGAGACTCACAAGTTTCAAGTTCCTCTCTCTAGCCAATGGCTATAGCAACCGCTGGTGAAACCACCGTGGTTTAGTTTTATCATTAGGACAGTGCCTCGACCTGCTCACCCCACCGTATTGAACTGTTTATGGATCTCAACCAGTTGGCTGACTAAGAACTGTTTATTGTGTGTTACAATAAAACAAGTGTTGGATCCTTATCGGTGTGTGGAACTCTGGTTAATGGGAGTGAAGGGGAGTGTCAGCACAGCAAGACTTGGTTGTGAATAGAAACACACAGGCCCGAGAAGAATAACTGGTACTGGCCTTCACCTCACCTGCTGCAATGGGGAGGACATGGGCCGTAGCGCATCTCACCCTCACGTACAACATACCCCTAGACCGAAAAGAGGGGGTGAGGGCTGCTACATCTAGAAGGGCCTTTGTATAGATTCCTTCTACTTGGATTGACACTATTGGGGAAGGCCCCACTAAATTGACGGGGAGTTTTCTTGAAGTGACCTTCCTGTTTGGTTCTGTCATTTGCACTCTTACTCCCTTCTTCCTTGAATCTTTACTGGATCTTGATCCTTGCTGGGCCTGATGTGCATTGACTTCCCGCCATCCAAAAATTTGAGTAGTGGAACGGGAAGCATTGGGTCGTTCAGAGGTAACAATGGGGGTGCCTGGTAAAGACATGTGCTCCTGACATCGCCTCCTGGATTTCTTGGAGTTAGCTGAGACGGGTGGGCACCTGGTTGACTCCTTCACCGGGGCTCCGCTGGCTTGCGGTGTTGTTGTGCAGCTTTATCCGGGCTCGGACATACTCCTCTAACATGTCCAACTCCTCCACAGTTGAAGCTTCTGCACTTGATCAGCCTCAGAGTTGAGGGACTTCTTGGGTTCTTCTGGAGTATTTTTGCTGGGTAGAACGTTTGCCTGGCCAGTCAGTGTGGACACCATCTCTTTCAACTGAGACACCTGGGTCCTCAGAAGCTCAACTTGAGAGTCGCCTTCATCAGCACTGATCATTCTGACTTGAGCAGTTGGTTCTGATTGCTGGTTCTTCTTTTTATAGTCCAACAGGACCTCTTCCTCCCTGACCATGCGAATCACGTCAGGGTACTCCAGAATGCCACCACCCTGGCGGGTTCGCAACAGAAGTGCAATGGGATCCAGAGGTTGGGCTCCCTGTAAGACTTGTTGTGCACGGGTCTCATCCACTTTCCAAGGATCAATCCCTTTTCTTAACAGGATCTGATGCAGTATCTTGTCCAGGCGCCTGATGAATTCAGACAGTTTCTCTCCCTCCTTCTGGTAACAGTGCTCCAGTTGG
This sequence comes from Rana muscosa, assembly GCA_029206835.1. Taxonomy (NCBI): domain Eukaryota; kingdom Metazoa; phylum Chordata; class Amphibia; order Anura; family Ranidae; genus Rana; species Rana muscosa. Next base: position 24,279,143 of record CM055122.1, read on the forward strand.
TAGAGAAGTTCAGTAACTTTTTCAGTCCGGCCAAACACATCCTGTAGGATATCCAGGTAATCCTGTGCATTGCAGTCTCTCTTACTGAGCTTGAGGTTACGTATGGCCTCCAGGGCAGGTCCCTTTAGACTCTCTGTAATCCTTTGCTTCTTGTGTTTTTTGGGTACTTCCCACTCCTCTAGTGCCTGAGTGGCATGATCTAGCCATTCTTCGAACCCATCTTCTACAGAAGGCACTGGCTGCTTCCCAGAGAAAGTCCTGAATTTCCTGTATCCAGTCATCAGGTAGTCTGGGGAATCCTTCTTACATTTAGCTACAATTTCCCCGAGAACAGCGCATAGCTCTGGCCCAAGGGTAGTCAATGGTGATGAACTGGAACTCTTTCTGGCCATCCGCCCCTGTGCTGGGCCCTGCTTGGCTAGTAGAGGTGGGACCTTCCCTGGGTCCTTCTGGGTGTATCAGGAAGAATTCTACTTGGTTGGCAGTCTTTATACTAGTGCCTTTAAAGTGGTCTGAAACTCCCTTCTTCCATTCATACAGTGCATAGGTGTGTGGGTTGATGGTGTCTGTTCTCATGTCAATCACCCATGGTTTCCTGTCTGTGGACAGTGTTCTCAAAACTGGGAGTAGCTGCTCCTCTGTCCAGACTTCTCTTTTGATTTCGATCACTAGACCGTTGACCGGAAGGATGTTTTCCTCCCAGACACCACCAGGCTGCAGCAGTAGGGTCCATGGTTGTACTGACAAGGGTTCTGTCTAGGGGGGAGTTGATTGCAGAACCGTAGAAATCACGGACGAGCCCCCACGTGTAGCACTACCCCCGTAGGAGCTGCTGGTTTTGTTTTGGGTCTACGTTCCGCTATCAACCCCTTGGAATTGGCTCGAACCCTCCCTTGGCACAACTGGTATATACAGATATTGTGGAACCCACTGGTTGATGGGGAACACAATAAAACCACACCACAGTAAAATTGCAATATAAATTGTTACCTTGAAATGGCCACTTGTTCCACAGGGTAACAGAGAAACTGCACACAGGTTTGCACTTAACCAAGGGTGAACTTTACTTGGTAAGATATAAAGGGAAAACAAGGTTATACATACAGTTGACTCTGCAGGGCCCTGCAAGAGTCAATAATAAAATAAATAGTTACTATTATAGACAGTATATCTTAACTTGCAGTATTAATGTCTAATTATGTGGCTGAACTATATGCTCGCGAGCTCCCCCTAGTGGGAAATACCACCCTGTGTCTTGTCACTGTCAGTTATAGTCAGGCCTGACTAAATTTAATGTACAAGTTCCTCAGCAGTAGGAGTCTTCGCTAGCAAAACGTTGGTGCACATACAAATTGTAATCCAAAGGGTATTGAAGGGAAAACTGGACCCCCGCAATGCTTTTGGGAGTGTGTAACTCTTAGGCGGTGCAAACGCTCATTTTAAACTGCGCACTATCACGCGATGCACTAAGTTCTGGTGTGTGGCGCACTATTCTAGTGATGGTGGGTCTTAACAGTCACAGGCCTATCAAGTAGTTAATGATATCCTGGGCAGGTGCCCACTCACCCGAATAGGCCTAGTCCGCCTGGCAGGTTCCGTTGCTGATGCTCCGGTACACGATCTCTCCGCTGTCCCGGTCTTCCGTCCCTCACTCCACCACACGAGACGTCGGTAGGTGGAGATATCTGGACACCTTGGAATTGTCAGCTGGGCTTCCCAAAGGAGAATTCTTCTCTCTTTAGCAGACAGGCCTCTCTGAAGACAGTAGGCCCAGGTTATGCGGCCTACACACACACAGCAGGCCTCTCAGACGCTCCACTTGCTAGCAGGGCGATGTCCAGAGAGACCTTCCGTAGCTCCTCCCCTCCTTTAAGTAAGCAGTCCCAGAAGGCCAAGCGACAAGGCAATGCATGCTTGGGAATACAGTTGCACTGTGGGTACTATAGTCTGTTTACTATCCATGGCAAATGGAGTCTCTTTCTCCCTGTACTACGAGTTTCAGCATGCCTTGCTTTGATATAATTGAAAATAATAAGTAGATGCAATATAAAGATTGAACACCGGAGAGTGCTAAGTTCCTTCTAGTTTGTCAACTGTAGTCTGTATCTACATAGGAAAAACTGGAAGCTTGCTACACATATGTACGGCACCTGGGCATTAAGGCCTATATTATACGCATGCGGCCAGCGAGAACAGGTTAAAGGCATCTTCCTAGCATGTAATTTAAAGGATTTTTAGGTTTCACCTTAGAACTTGCATTAAAGGAGGATCCTTTCTCCACTGTACAGTATGTAAAAAAGTGTACATGCCAATCATGCCAGTGGCCAGCTCCCCATGCCCTTTATTTTACATTTTCTCATCCCTATGGTTTACTTTGTGGATAAACTGAAACTTTAGTAACAAACTAGTCATAATGTACAGTAAAACCTTGGATTGCGCGCATAATTCGTTCCAGAAACATGCTTGTAATCCAAAGCACTTGTATATCAAAGCAAATTTCCCCATAAGATACTGTATAATGGAAACTCAAATGATTCCTTCCACAACCATTTATTCATAGTTCCTTCAGTTTATAGTCCATATAAAAATATTATAGCAATGTGAGCAGGTTGTGTAACCATAAAATGTTCATCCACAAATGGCACCCTCCACGAGGGGATTAGAAGCAAAATCCAGCAAGAGCTACAGAGCATAAAAGAGAAGAGGGGCGCCTCTAAGTGTAGCAATATGTTGCTAAATGTTGTACCTTCATTAAATGTAACCATATTACTACACTTAGAGGCGCCTCTCTTCTCTTTTATACTCAGTTGTGACGTGACACTACTTGTATATCAAGACATCGCTTGTATATCAAGTCAAAATTTATTCAAAAATTTAGCTTGTCTTGCAAAACGCTCTCAAACCAAGTTACTCTCAAACAAAGGTTTTACTGTATTTGGGAACAGTAATTATATTAAGAATTATAAATATACTGAAGAAAATGTATAAAACAGTCTTTTATTCCATCTTGTTACCAAATTCAAGTTTCCGATAATTTTTATTTATTTTATAGATGGCATTGCAGAGGGTATAGATAGCTGATCTAGGGAATGTTAGGCATTTGTCCAAACAGCCATTGAACATTCTTGTATAATTTTTTAATGAATGAAATGAAATTTTTTAACTTTCGTAGAAGGCGATTTTTCCACAGACCTTGGGGGTTGGGTGCTTCAATCATCCTGATACCATAGTACAGACACCATGTTGGTGATATGGTGTCAGGATTGAAGGTCATTCGATTATTTATATTATTACATTGTGATATATAATGAAATAATTCAACTCACCATAATTCAGAATCAATGGGAGCCCTGGGTTTGTTTTCCTGCAACTAGATGATCACTTCCCACTATAAAGCTTGCCACCATATGCAGATTGTCACTTGCCAGTGTAGCCTGCCACCAGATGCATCTTATCACTTGCCAGTGTAGCCTGCCACCAAATGCAGCTTGTCACTGTAGCCTGCCACAAGATGCAACTTTTCATTGAAACCTGCCACCAGATGCAGCTTGTCACTGTAGCCTGCCACAAGATGCAACTTTTCATTGAAACCTGCCACCAGATGCAGCTTTGTCAGGATTTTGTCTGTGCAGTAATGTAAAACCTCTCTGTCTATATGTAGCCTCTTCCCAGCACTATAACCTCTGCTCGGGCATTCAATTCTCAAGCAGCAGGAAACCTTGGAATGGGACATGCGCAGTTGACAGAAGGGTTACAAACCAGGTCTCCGCCCAGCTCGCCACCCACCTCCAGCAGTGCGGCCTGTGTGGCCCGGTTTCAAACAGGCCACGGGGTCCCAAAAAAAGAGGAGGTAAGCCAATATTTTAGCACAGAGCAGGTATGTAGAACTATTTAAAATTATTTTAATTTAAAAAAGGAAGGTTTAGTATCACTTTAAGGTCAACATAAAATAGCCAATAATTTGTGTTAAGAGTTATTTTAATAGCAGTGGCGGCCGGTAGTATTTTTTTTTTTTTTTAGGGGGTGGCAAACAGTTTCCTCTCTCCTCCTCAGCGGCCAATTGGGACTCTTCTCTTTTCGGCCGATCGGAAAGCGGGTCTCAGACCCGCTTATGATTGGTGGATTGAGGATCAGTGTTTCAATAGCGACTATTTTTTCGCTGTTGTAACACCTGGGTGGGCTTATAGCACAATGCTCTGCGCCCGGAGCCCACCCTATTTTGAAGCCTATTAAAGCCACTGGCTTTAATTAGGTGCTTCAAAAATTCATGTGCCTGGCATCCTGAAAGGGTCCGGATGCATGAATAAAGGCTGGCGGCCGTGGATAGAGGGGACAACGTCCGGGCACCCCTAATGGACGGGCCGCCGCTGGTTAATAGGTACCTTATGCACATTTTGTCTTTAAATCTTTACCTAATAACAATGTTCAATTCATTTATGACGTTTAAATATTCTGTTGTGGCATTATCAGGGAGGAAGATATAAATAAATAAAACAAATGAATCAGGATGTAATTTCCCTTTTATTGCTAACAGCATATCATAATGATAATAATAATAGCAAGTTTAAATAGAAACAAGATAAAACCTTTATATAATGTTATAAAGATGACCTTTGTGGCACTAAGTTATGTACTGTATGTGAAATCTACAGATATATACAGAGATAGCTGACCTTTGCAATCCAGGCACTTAAATATTGGACACTCAAAGTAACTTTTAGTTAATGACATTTATTCTCTAAAAGACTAATGTTGTTAAAATTAGAACTTTTTTATTTCTTCATTTGTACATGTTTTCCTTTAACATAATTACAAAAAATCTCAGCTTTCATTTTCCAGTGTAATTTTCCAGTATACCTCCCACCCTTTATCAATATCTGAGCCATTTTAATATTCCTTTTAAGGTGACTTTTTGTCTTCAGGTGTACTGCACCCATAGAAAGCACTGTAAGCACACTCTCTACTGCACAGCAGTAAAAGGACACTATTGACCCATTTGCTATTTTTACAAACCTAGCTGTGCCTTTTTAATTACACAGTCTGGTCTGAATAATGTGTCCGTGTTTCAGGCAGACTGAAACCTGGACATATGAATTAAACCCCGGACAGGTGGTAACGCTAGCAGTGGCGTCCCTCCCTGACACCCCCCCCCAGTTTTATCCCTGCTTGTGCTAGAAGGTGGGATTAGGGGGTCAGATATGTGCTGGGGGGAGTGCTTTGAGAGTAGAGTGGGCTTGTGCTAGAAGGTGGAGTAGGGTGCAGATATGTGCTCGGGGGCGCTTTGGGAATGGAGAAGACTTGTGCTAGTAGGTGGGGTGGAGGATTTCAAATGCACCACCCTTCTAGCACAAGTCCTCTCCCCTCCTAAAGAGCACCCCAGCACATATCCCCTTACCCCCCGGCACCCTCCTCACCAAATCACTCCTCCAAGTGTACACCCTTACCTGCTCCACTTCACCTCCCCTTCCCAGTCACTGTTCCCCCCTCCCCTGTAAGTCTCCATCAATATTAAACACTGCAGACCTCAGATTATCAATGCGGTTTATGCAGAGCTGTGTCTCTCTGTCAGAAACCATGAATCAGACCGAGACAGAAGTGCAGTTAAATCACACTAGTTTAATAATAAAAAGGTAAACAGAGTAAGTGTAGCCAAAACATAGCCAGAGTTCAGTAACCGGATCGGGTAGTCGGCCAAGCCAAAGTCCAAGAGCCAGAGATAAAGGTAATAGAACAGCAAGCAGGATCCGTAGCCAGAGGGGACAGCAGTCAAGCAGGTCTTCAACTGGAACGCAGGAGAAAGCCTCTTGTGATGTTAACACAGGCGAAGGCCTCTGTAGGACTGCAGAAAGTTTCTCTGGGTCCATCGAAAAACCAGCCGTGGAAATTACATAACCCAGGAATTTAACCTGTTCACGATGGAATTCGCACTTCTCCAGTTTACAATAGAGATTGTTCTCTCTTCGTTTCTGAAGCACTCGACAGACATCTGTGTGGTGGCTCTCCAGGGACTTGGAAAATATGAGGATATCATCGAGATAAACCATAACTGCAACAAGTCTCGGAGGACTTTGTTAATAAACTCCTGGAAAACTGCTGGAGCGTTACAGAGGCCAAAAGGCATTACAAGAAACTCATAATGACCTGTTCTGGTATTAAATGCAGTTTTCCACTCGTCACCCTCCTTAATCCTGACGAGATTGTATGCCCCTCTCAAATCAAGCTTCGTGAAGACTGTTGCTCCCTTGAGGCGGTCAAATAACTCCGTAATCAACGGGATTGGATAGGCATTCTTAATAGTGAAACGATTGAGACCCCTATAATCGATACAAGGTCTCAGTTCACCACTCTTCTTCACAAAAAAGAAACCAGCACCAGCAGGAGACGAGGATTCGTGGATGAAACCTCGAGAGTGCGTCTGCAACATACTCCTCCATGGCCTTATCCTCCAAGACTGACAAAGGGTAAACCCAGCCATGAGGGGGAATGGCACCAGGTTGAAGGTCAATTGCGCAATCAAACGACCGGTGTGGAGGCAATGTACCGGCTTGACCTATGTCAAAGACATCGCTAAAATCACGGTACTCCTCCAGCAGGGAGGAGAGTGAAGAGGTGCACAGGGCCTTGGCTACTTTCTGGAAGCATCTCTCACTGCACTGTGGCGGCCAGGACAGAACCTCAGCACGGAGCCAATCAAAAGACGGGTTGTGCCTCTGTAACCAAGGATAACCAATAACCAGCGGAAACTTAGGTGAGGAAATAACTTGGAATTGGATTATCTCATGGTTAAGAGCCCCTACGGCCATGGACGACGGAACAGTCTCATGAGTCACATGGGCAGGCTGTAGAGGTCTCCCGTCAAGAGCCTCAATGGCAAATGGAGTGTCACGCAGCTGCAGCGGAATCGAGTGCTTAGACACAAAGGCAGCATCAATGAACAGGCCTGCAGCCCCGGAGTCGATTTAGAGCCTGTATCTCGATGGATGACTCAGCCCAAGACAGGGTAACCGAAACCAGGGGCTTATCCTTCTGGGCAACTGGAGACGAAACAATGCCACCTAAGGTCTGTCCGTGACAGGACCTCAAGGTTCGGGCATTACCTGGAGGGGTAGGACAATACTTCAAAAAGTGACCGGCCTGGCCATAATAAAGGCACAATCTCTCCCTCCTCCTAAGGGCTCTCTCATCCGCAGAGAAACGCGTGAAGCCCAAGTGCATGGGTTCATCTTCACAGACCGACTCGGTACCAGGAGGCATGGGAGGTGAGGGAGGCAAGGGTGGGACTGCAAAGCTCGGAGACAAACGCACAGGAGGCTTCCGCAAGCGCTCCTTAACAGAGGGTCTTTCTCTGAGTCTGGAGTCAATGAGTATGGCATATGTGATCAACTTCTCCAGCTCAGTGGGTATATCTCGGGCTGCTATCTCATCCTTGATGTTATCCGAGAGACCATGAGAAAAAGCAGCCACGAGGGACTCATTGTTCCAAGCAACCTCTGCTGCCAGGGTACGTAATTCAATGGCGTAATCGGCAACAGTTCTCGTACTCTGTTTGATGGACATGAGGCTCTTGGCAGCAGAAGCGGAGCGTGCAGGAACGTCAAATACCCTTTTGATGGAAGCCAGAAATTCTGGGTAACTCAGGACCACGGGTTTTTGCATCTCCCATAGAGAGTTTGCCCAGGCCAAGGTGCTCTCAGAAAGCAAAGATATCACGAAACCTACTTTGCTTCTGTCCGTGGGAAACGCCTGGGGCAGCATCTCAAAATATATCTCAACCTGGTTGAGAAAACCTCTGCATTGGATTGGATCGCCCCCAAATCGCTGGGGAAGCAGGGCGGAACCAGACATACCTCTAATAGAGGTAATACTCGAGGCGGGTGCCTGCACAGAGACTGGAGCAGCAGGGTCTGCCTGCACAGGGACTACCAGAGCAGCCACAGTGGGAGACGCTAGACGAGCCATGCGACTCAGGAGCGTCTGTATCGCCATGGCAAACTGATCCCTGCGGTGATCCAGGTCATCCAATCTGGATTTTTTTTTATTAACAAGTGGATTGGCTGCATCTTCTGAATTCATAGCCTTCGCCTACTGTCAGAAACCATGAATCAGACCTAGACAGAAGTGCAGTTAAATCACACTAGTTTAATAATAAATAATAAAAAGGTAAACAGAGTAAGCGTAGTCAAAACATAGCCAGAGTTCAGTAACCGGATCGGGTAGTCGGCCAAGTCAAAGTCCAAGAGCCAGAAATAAAGGTAATAGAACAGCAAGCAGGACCCGTAGCCAGAGGGGACAGCAGTCAAGCAGATCTTCAACTGGAACGCAGGAGAAAGTCTCTTGTGATGTTAACACAGGCGAAGGCGAAGAGCAAATGAACTGGAAGTCCTTAAGTAGGCAGAGCTGACGAGCGGATCATCAACAGGTGGATCACTGTGGAGAGATGGAAGCAATTAGCTGACAGCTGAGCTGCCAGCACAGAGAAGGAAGGGATGAACCCAGCCCTGACACCCTCCTCCCCAGCTCCACCTCCTGTGTATGCATAAGAATGTCAGAACCGAGGAGGCGGTACTCTACAGTGTGTTATTCAGGCAGCTTGTGGGGAGCAATGCCGGCTGCCATAGAGGTGTAGATAGTGGCATGTAGAACCCCAGATACCTTGCAAGAGATGCAGGGCAGGTGTGTCAGGTGCCCATGCTAGCATACACCTGTTAGGCCAGTTACTGGAGCTCAGTGCCAGAACTCATTCCTGCATTGGGCTCTGGGATTCAGCAGAGATTCACAGGGATGCTGGGATTAAAATCAAATTTCGGGATGATCCCAGCAAAAACCTGGACAGGTGGCAAACCTAGCAGCAACACCCCTCTCCATGCAGTGCCCAGGTCGCATAGATGAAATAGACTACCTCCAGAGGTGGTTCTTGCCAGCTCAGTAGATTGCTTTAAAAAGGCTTGGATTCTTTCCTAAATTTACATAGTATAACTGGGTACTAATATTTATAAGTAAAGTTGATCCAGGGAATATCCAATTGCCTCTCGGGGGATCAGGAAGGGATTATTTCCCCTGCTGTAAGCAAATTGGATCTTGCTTTGCTGGGGTTTTATAACTTCCTCTGGATCAACTGTGGGTATAGGATTGTGTATATAGGATTGTATGAATTTTATTTTTTATTGGTTAAACTAGATGGACTTGTGTCTTTTTTTTAACCTTACTAACTGTGTAACTATGTGATGTGGGCCCAAAGCCCTCTCACCGACATCCAGGGATGGCGATAAGCTTTTTGGTGGTTGAAGGGGCCTCTTTGGTACAGTTCTGGTGCTGCTGCAATCCATTCAGCAAGAAGGAGGAAGCTGGTGAACTCTCTGGTCTCTCTGCAGCAGGCCCATCAGGTCAGCAAAGTTGGTCCTTTTGACGACGTCACTCCCCACCTTGAGCTCTCTAGGACTGTCTCCTGCTACCACAGACAGGTCTCAATCTACATACTCCTGTGGCATCAATAGAGCAGGCTTTTCCCAGGCAAAAGAATATATTGGCCCCCTCCGCTCCTCCTGCGTCCCACCTCTCGATGGGATCAGCAGTTAAGAAAATCGGTTGTTTCGTTACATGTCCGATACCTTGAACTATACTTCCAAAGATTCCAGATGTCTTTCCTAGAAGTCCATGGGTATGCATTGACTTTGCATTCCCTCTGCTGGCCGGAGGAGAATTGTAAGGGTCAGCTTTTAACTCAGACAAGGGAGAATAGATACAGATTGATGTCTTTGTTTCCATATTCTCATAGCCTAGTACCTGGCTACAATAATTTCAGAGAATATTCACATATAAACCTAAAGTAATACTTTTACTCAGTTTGCTTTTATTTTCACAGCTTGTCTTTCAAATTCAGTTGATTCCTAATGTGAAGAAAAATGGAAGATAAAGATTGTAGTCAATATTTGTGGCATCAGGTGAGACAAACTACTCAGAATAATTAAGTTCTTAAAGAGCAATGAAAAAGTAATTTTCTGTCACTAAAGTACACTGAAAAATATAATGTGTTTTTTTTTTTTTTTTTTTCATGATTTATATCCATGTCTCAGGTACAACCCTGAACAGAATGAAAAAACAAGGGTGCCACAATATCCTTCAGTAAAAATGTAATACAGTAGAACAATAGGCAATTTTTGCCATATATGTCCCATTGGGGAGATTTCCCTTCACTTCCTGTCCCATAGCCAAAACAGGAAGTGAGAGAAAATCCTGCAAATGAATGGAATCCCTTGGGGACCTCGGGTTACCAGAACCTTCCCTGGGGCAACCCAAAATTTGTGATTTTCTTGACTTTCAATGACTTCTTGATTTCTTGACTTCAACTCCCTAACAGGGGCACAGACAGAAATAAAAAATTACAGGTGTTCTAATCCCTCTCCACTCAAACAGACAAGAGGCAGTTCGGGGAGGGAGAGGAGCACAGAGCAGGTACAGTAAGTATAGAGATGTTTATTATTTATTAATTTATTAATTTTTTCATTACAATCGCTTTAACCACTTCAATACAGGGCACTTAAACTCCCTTCCTGCGCAAGCCATTTTTCAGCTTTTAGTGCCGTCACATTTTGAATGACAATTGCGCGGTCATGCAAAACTGTACCCAAATACATTTTTTATAATTTTTTCCCCACAAATAGAGCTTTCTTTTGGTGGTATTTGATCACCACTGCGGTTTTGATTTTTTGTGCTATAAACAAAAATAGAGTGACAATTTTGAAATAAAAGCAATATTACTCTTTCGTTCATGGACCGACACAGCTTCCAATTGACAAGTGGGTATTATCCGTTATTAACCACTTCCCGCCCAGTCAATAGCAAATTGACGTCCGGGAAGTGGTTCTGTTATCCACACTGGATCGCGGCGATCGGTCAGTCTGACCCACCGCTACACTGATCGTCGGAGGCTTTTTACCATGTGATCAGCCGTGTCGAATCACAGCTGATCAGGAAGTAAACAGGAAGAGCCGTTGATCGGCTCTTCCACACTCGCGTCTGACAGACGCGAGTAGAGGAGAGCCGATCGGCGGCTCTCCTGACGGGGGGGTTCGCGCTGATTGTTTATCAGCGCAGCCCCCCCTCGGATACCCACACTGGACCACCAGGGAAGCCCCCAAGGACCACCAGGGAAGCCCTAAGCATGTGGATGGCCCCCATGGCCATCCACATGTAGTAAAAAAAAAAAATATATAAAAAAAAATATAAAAAAATATGCCAATCAGTGCCCACACATGTGCACTGACTGGCACGATCATGCCAAGAAAATAATGTGTGGTGGCTGGCATTGCTAGGCAGCAGTGTCACCAGTGCCACCTACTAGTGTCCATCAGTGCCACCTATCAGTGCCCATCCGTGCCCATCTGTGCCCATAAGTGCCCACCTACCAGTGCCCGTCCATGCCACCTATCAGTGCCACCCATAAGTGCCCATCAGTGCCGCCTAAAAGTGCCCATTAGTGCCGCCTATGAGTGCCCATCAGTGCCGCCTATGAGTGCCAATCAGTGCCGCCTATGAGTGCCCATCAGTGCCGCATACCAGTGCCACATATCAGTGCCCATCAGTGCCGCCTATCAGTGCCCATCATCAGTGCCACCTCATCAGTGCCACCTCATCGGTGCCCATCAGTGTCGCCTTATCAGTGCCCTTCAGTGCCGCCTTATCAGTGCCCATCATTGAAGTAGAAAAGGTACTTATTTACAAAAAAAATTAACAGAAACAAAGAAAAACATAGTTTTTTTAAAAATTTTCGCTCTTTTTTTATTTGTTGCGCAACAAATAAAAATCGCAGAGGCGATCAAATACCACCGAAAGAGAGCTCTATTTGTGGGAACAAAATGATAAAAAATTTGTTTGGGTACAGTGTAGCATGACCGCGCAATTGTCATTCAAATTGCGACAGCGCTGAATACTCAAAATTGGCTTGGGCAGGAAGCTGTATAAGTGCATGGTATTGAAGTGGTTAAGGAGTGACTAGGCAGAAAAAAATTGTAAAAAGTGTTGCATCACACCTTCTACAGTACCGCCCAGGGGGCGAACCCCCCCCGGGTATATCCCCTCACTCTGCATCTCGCAGATCAGATTTTTTCTGTCTAGCAAGGAGTAGGACATGGCTCCCTTCGGGCCCATTGGTCCAGGGAAAAAGATTTATAATTTTTTTCTACAATTTGCTTTTTTGGTTCCTGCGATCTTCGATCAACTGCCGACTGGGTGACAGGCTGGGTCATCGATCCTTGTAGTCCCCCCAGCGTGTGCCGACCCTAGCTACGCGCTGGGTTTTCCACGATATACCCGTCGCTCTACGGGTGGCCGGTGAGCCTACGCTTCAGGGCCGGCATCGGACCGCTCAGCTTCGGCTGACCTTACGGCCAAATCGCAGTAGCCTGTCCGGTGAGCTTATGCTCCAGGTCCTGCATCAGACCGCTCAGCTTCGGCTGACCTTACGGCCGAATCTCAGTAGCCTGTCCGGTGAGCTTACGCTCCTAGGCTTGCATCGACTGCTCAGCTTCGGCTGACCTTACAGCCAAGTCGCAGCAGCCTGTCCGGTGAGCTAATGCTCCAGGGCATGCATATGATCATTCCCTAGGGTCCAATCACAGCATGCCTGGCCGACAGTCACCTCCGCGCGCGGACGATGATCTGTCCAGAATGTCTTCCAGCATGAGACATGCAGGAAGGGTAAGTAGCTCCCCCGCTTCGGCAGGGTGACATTGGCTGGACATTCCCGGAGAGATCACGTAAGTGGTTATGACCCCTTTCCTTCCTCTCTCCCTGCCTTCCCTCCTCCCTGGGCTCTGAGCTAAGGTTTCTGGGTGCTGGTCACCATGGGGGGGTCTCCATCTGGAGCGGGGCTGCGCTGTGTTTGTCATTTAAAAAGAATGTAATTTGGCTTACCTGTGTGTGTGTGTGCTTCTCCCTCCATGCTGTCGGTGGCCATTTTGCGATGGTCCATGCCTGTTTTGGCCTAGTGATTGTCCGGCGGCCATTTTCTTGTAGTTTTGCGCCAATAGCTTTAAATCGCCGCCCGACGGCCATTTTCTTGTAGTCCGCGCTCGCTTTGGCCTCTACCGACTGTTCGGCGGCCATGTTTCTTGGGATTCTCGTCTGTATGTATATACTGCCGCTCGGTGGCCATTTTGTTGTGGTCCGCGGACGTTTTTATCTCTATATTCAGGCTCGGCGGCCATTTTCTTAGAGCCCACATTGTTATATACAACCGCTTGGTGGCCATTTTGCGGTAGTCTCCGGCATCTAGGGTGCATTTCTCTGGCACGAATTTTCACAGAAGACGCTGATAAGAATCAGACTGACACAGACAGCGGTGGGATAGCATCACAGGCGCAGCACAGCAGTACCGTTCCAAGGGTGGTGAGTCCTCCAGGATACCCTGCATCTCTGTATCATCTAGGAGGGTGGCCTATTGATACCTTGCCTGGAGCCCTGTGGGTGTCAGCGCGTGGGTCAGCATGGCGTCTGAAGCAGATGTTTTTTCCCCTAAAACACCTGATTTGGTGGCTAGTGCCCCTGATGTTCCTATGGATGCTATGTCGGCAATCCTAGAGGCTTTTGCTGCCAGGGTGGAAGCAGCACACAGGAACACGGGGGGTAGTAAACGCTCCCGTCCCCGGCAATCTTCCGGGGATTATTCTGATGCAGAACCAGGCCCAGTTATGGCTCATGACCCAGATTCTGATGCATCAGTGACGGCAGACCAGGACCAAGCGGACAGTGAGAATGACTCCAAGTCCAGGTCAGTACGCAAAAAGGCTTTGTTATCTGACCTTATTACTGCAGTGCGGGATACGCTAAAATTTGAGCATGCAGCAGAAGCAGCAGAGACTCCGATCGCCTTTGGGTTCTGTAAACCTACCCGCACTACTAAGGTGTTTCCTTGTGTGTCTTATTTTGATAAGCTCTCATACAAGGAGTGGGAGAACCCATCAAGGGTTTTTATGCCCCCAAGGAATCTTGCGGTACGGTACCCCTTTGAGGAGAGTTTTCTGAAGAAATGGACCTCTCCCCCGATAGTGGACCCTTCGGTGTCCAGACTTAATAAAGCTACCACAATTCCAGTGGAAGGGGCTCCTGTTTTCAAGGACCCTGTGGATAAGAAATCTGAAGCACTCACTCGCTACCTATACACAGTGGTAGGCTCAGCGGTGCGCCCGGCATTGGCTGGGGCCTTAGTGTCTCAGACACTTACTGAGTGGGCAAAATTGCTGCTCCAGGGGTTAAAGGAGCGAGATGCTCCTCCTAATGAGATAACATTGGCCAACCAGTTGGTACAAGGCCTTAAGTTTGTCTGGGAGTCAGACATGGACACTATCCCCTTGCTGTCCAAAGCTTCGGTTTATGCGGTAGCTATACGCCGCCTGATCTGGCTAAAGGGTTGGTCTGCGGACCAGGCTTCCAAGAAGGCTCTGTTGGATCTGCCCTTTAAGGGCGACAGACTTTTTGGAGCCTCTCTAGATGACATCATCAAGGATGCCACAGGAGGTAAAAGCACGTTGCTTCCTCAAACCATAAAGGGTAAGGGACCATGCCAAGGGCCCTCCTTTACTGCACCACGGAAGCGTTTTTTCGTCCGCCTAGGGCGACAGAAAAAAGACCCCTGGCCGACAAAACGCCTGCGCAAGGACAAAGACGTTGTCAGGAAAGGTTCCATCCGCTGGTGGCATTTATTATTTATCTTGCAGTACTGTGGTCCACCAGCAGGTGTCTCCTGGCAGTTTGTAACTGTCAGGAGAATCTTTCCCTGCTGGTGTTGTATTATCTTTTGGACGCAGTACTGGTTTCCACCAGCGGATGGATCCTGGCAGTGTGGAGCAGACTGCCCTCCCTCCGATCAGGTGTGACCTGAAGCTAATCAGGCATTCCTATAAATACCCGGCAGGTGTATACACACACTGCCCTGGTATCGTCCTCGTGCCCTGACCTGTAGCCTGTCTGCTTGAACCTTGATCCATGTATCCTGATCCCTGTAACCTGTAACCTGAACCTATAACCTGATCCTGAACCTGTTGTGTCCGTCCTAATCCCTGATCCCTGCTCTGCAGCCTGGTTGCCCCCTGCTTGATCCTGTCTCCCTGTCCTGATCCATCCTTACCCCATCTGCTGATCCCCCTGTGTATGACCTCGGCCTGGCCCTGTTTATGATTCTGGTTCCCCCATTACTTGTACATATTTGTCTGTTACTGTTATTAATTGTGGGTTCTGTTTGGTATTGGTTGTTGTGCACTGTGTGGTATTGGAGGTGGTTATATATATATTATTTCACTTATCTTTAATAAATCTTTATATTTCACTTATACGTGTTTGGTGTTCCTCTGTTGCTAGCTGCACAGTTCTGGTCACACTTGGTATGTGACAGTATACCAGGGCCATTAATGATCAGAAGTAGCTGCACAGAAGACCCATTTTGGTTCTGTTACTCTGCTAAAATGAACTCTGATATGATTCCTTATTATACTCTGCTGGCGTCAGAGAGTGGTGAATATCTCCGTCAGACACTGAAAGAATGGACCAGTGATCAGCTGCTAGAGATTATTCGTTTAGCTCACTCCTGGGTTGATCAGGGCTGTATGATGTTTGGGGATGTTCAACCTTTAATTAAAATCTGCACAGAGCTGGCTTTGCCTTGTATCCCAGAGGGCCATGATGATTTTTCTCCCCCCTTTAATGTTAATCAGGTCGTATCTTTGGTTTGGCTTCTGGAGGATGACTCCCCATACTTTTTTGAACATTACACAGCTTGTTCCCAACAGAAAATAGAGTGTGTTGATTGTGTACAATCCCTTGTCAGACAGGCAGAATGTAAACTGCAGTTTGTGCAGCCACTACTCTCAGCATGGTCTGATATTTTGCAATCGGCCCCAGCCAGCCCACAAAAAAACATCTCTGCTGCCAGACACCTGCCTGCCCAAGAGTCTATTTCTCCATCACCCATGGCAACCCCAGTCGCAGTTCAGTACACACTACTTCCCACCAGGTATCAATATCCAGTCTCTGCTCCCTGCACCTATCCTGCATTCAACCCACCTGCCTCTTCTCAGCTGCCTGCAAGCCCACAAGAACCTCCTCCAGCCACTGTCCCCGTATCCCTGCCATATTCTTCCATTTGCTCGATTCCATCTTTTCCATATACTCCCCCCGTTATGTGCAAACCTGCAGTGACCAAATCTAAAAAGAAGCGGAAGTATTTCCCTACCCACACAATCCAACCAGTAATCCCACCTTCCTCCACACCCACCAACCTGCTCCAGCCTGTAATCCTTGAGCCAGCCTTCCAGCCTGCGGTCCTTGAGCCCGCCTTCCAGCCTGCAGTTCCAGAACCAGCCTTCCAGCCTGCAGTCCCAGAGCCAGCCCTCAAGCCAGCCTTCCAGCCTGCAGTTCTCAAGCCAGCCTTCCAGCCTGCAGTTCTCAAGCCAGCCTTCCAGCCTGCAGTCCTCGAGCCAGCCTTCCAGCCTGCAGTCCTCGAGCCAGCCTTCCAGCCTGCAGTCCTTGAGCCAGCCTTCCAGCCTGCGGTCCTTGAGCCAGCCTTCCAGCCTGCGGTCCTTGAGCCAGCCTTCCAGCCTGCGGTCCTTGAGCCAGCCTTCCAGCCTGCGGTCCTTGAGCCAGCCTTCCAGCCTGCGGTCCTTGAGCCAGCCTTCTAGCCTGCGGTTTTCGAGCCAGCCTTCCAGCCTGCGGTTTTCGAGCCAGCCTGCGGTTTTTGAGCCAGCCTTCCAGCCTGCGGTTTTCGAGCCAGTCTGCGGTTCTCGAGCTAGCCTGCCAGCCTGAAGACCCTGTGCCAGCCTGCCAGCCTGAAGACCCTGTGCCAGCCTGCCAGCCTGAAGACCCTGTGCCAGCCTGCCAGCCTGAAGACCCTGTGCCAGCCTGCCAGCCTGAAGACCCTGTGCCAGCCTGCCAGCCTGAAGCCCTGATGACAGTGTCCCAGTCGGAAGATCCGGTGCCCGTTTCCCGGCCTGTGGTTGTGGTGCCCGTTTCCCGGCCTGTGGTTGTGGTGCCCGTTTCCCGGCCTGTGGTTGTGGTGCCCGTTTCCCGGCCTGAGGTTGTGGTGCCTGCTGCGGTGCCCGTTCCCTGGCTTGAGGTTGTGGTGCCCGTTTCCCGGCTTAAGGTTGTGGTGCCCGTTTCCCGGCTTAAGGTTGTGGTGCCCGTTTCCCGGCTTGAGGTTGTGGTGCCCGTTTCCCGGCCCGAGGTTGTGGAGCCCTTTTCCCGACTCGAGGGTATGTCGTCTGCTGCCCAGCCTGAGATGATCCCGTCTGCTGCCCAGCCTGAGATGATCCCGTCTGCTGCCCAGCCTGAGATGATCCCGTCTGCTGCCCAGCCTGAGATGATCCCGTCTGCTGCCCAGCCTGAGATGATTCCGTCTGCTGCCCAGCCTGAGATGATTCCGTCTGCTGCCCAGCCTGAGATGATTCCGTCTGCTGCCCAGCCTGAGATGATTCCGTCTGCTGCCCAGCCTGAGATGATTCCGTCTGCTGCCCAGCCTGAGATGATTCCGTCTGCTGCCCAGCCTGAGATGATTCCGTCTGCTGCCCAGCCTGAGATGATTCCGTCTGCTGCCCAGCCTGAGATGATTCCGTCTGCTGCCCAGCCTGAGATGATTCCGTCTGCTGCCCAGCCTGAGATGATTCCGTCTGCTGCCCAGCCTGAGATGATTCCGTCTGCTGCCCAGCCTGAGATGATTCCGTCTGCTGCCCAGCCTGAGATGATTCCGTCTGCTGCCCAGCCTGAGATGATTCCGTCTGCTGCCCAGCCTGAGATGATTCCGTCCGCTGCCCAGCCTGAGATGCTTCCGTCCGCTGCCCAGCCTGAGATGCTTCCGTCCGCTGCCCAGCCTGAGATGATTCCGTCCGCTGCCCAGCCTGAGATGATTCCGTCCGCTGCCCAGCCTGAGATGATTCCGTCCGCTGCCCAGCCTGAGATGATTCCGTCCGCTGCCCAGCCTGAGATGATTCCGTCCGCTGCCCAGCCTGAGATGATTCCGTCCGCTGGCCAGCCTGAGATGATTCCGTCCGCTGGCCAGCCTGAGATGATTCCGTCCGCTGGCCAGCCTGAGATGATTCCGTCCGCTGGCCAGCCTGAGATGATTCCGTCCGCTGGCCAGCCTGAGATGATTCCGTCCGCTGGCCAGCCTGAGATGATTCCGTCCGCTGGCCAGCCTGAGATGATTCCGTCCGCTGGCCAGCCTGAGATGATTCCGTCCGCTGGCCAGCCTGAGATGATTCCGTCCGCTGGCCAGCCTGAGATGATTCCGTCCGCTGGCCAGCCTGAGATGATTCCGTCCGCTGCCCAGCCTGAGATGATTCCGTCCGCTGCCCAGCCTGAGATGATCCCGTCTGCTGCCCAGCTCGATGACCCGGAGCCTGCTGCCCAGCCCGAGGTGTTCCTGCCTGCTGCCCAGCCCGAGGTGTTCCTGCCTGCTGCCCAGCTCGATGACCCGGGGCCTGCTGCCCAGCCCGAGGTGTTCCTGCCTGCTGCCCAGCTCGATGACCCGGGGCCTGCTGCCCAGCCCGAAGTGTTCCTGTCTGCTGCCCAGCTCGGTGACCCGGAGCCTGCTGCCCAGCCCGAGGTGTTCCTGCCTGCTGCCCAGCCCGAGGTGTTCCTGCCTGCTGCCCAGCTCGATGACCCGGGGCCTGCTGCCCAGCCCGAGGTGTTCCTGCCTGCTGCCCAGCTCGATGACCCGGGGCCTGCTGCCCAGCCCGAAGTGTTCCTGTCTGCTGCCCAGCTCGGTGACCCGGAGCCTGCTGCCCAGCCCGAGGTGTTCCTGCCTGCTGCCCAGCTTGATGTGATTGTCTGCCCGGATGTGACTTTGCCTACTACCCAGCTGATTGCCATGAACTTTCTCCGGCAACAGCTAGTTGGAGCGTCCGGAGGCCGCTCCTTTGAGGGGGGGTACTGTCAGGAAAGGTTCCATCCGCTGGTGGCATTTATTATTTATCTTGCAGTACTGTGGTCCACCAGCAGGTGTCTCCTGGCAGTTTGTAACTGTCAGGAGAATCTTTCCCTGCTGGTGTTGTATTATCTTTTGGACGCAGTACTAGTTTCCACCAGCGGATGGATCCTGGCAGTGTGGAGCAGACTGCCCTCCCTCCGATCAGGTGTGACCTGAAGCTAATCAGGCATTCCTATAAATACCCGGCAGGTGTATACACACACTGCCCTGGTATCGTCCTCGTGCCCTGACCTGTAGCCTGTCTGCTTGAACCTTGATCCATGTATCCTGATCCCTGTAACCTGAACCTATAACCTGATCCTGAACCTGTTGTGTCCGTCCTAATCCCTGATCCCTGCTCTGCAGCCTGGTTGCCCCCTGCTTGACCCTGTCTCCCTGTCCTGATCCATCCTTACCCCATCTGCTGATCCCCCTGTGTATGACCTCGGCCTGGCCCTGTTTATGATTCTGGTTCCCCCATTACTTGTACATATTTGTCTGTTACTGTTATTAATTGTGGGTTCTGTTTGGTATTGGTTGTTGTGCACTGTGTGGTATTGGAGGTGGTTATATATATATATATATATATTATTTCACTTATCTTTAATAAATCTTTATATTTCACTTAGACGTGTTTGGTGTTCCTCTGTTGCTAGCTGCACAGTTCTGGTCACACTTGGTATGTGACAGACGTTCTTGGTCCCGCAAGCCCAACAAGCCTGCGGACAAATCTTCGTCCGCATGAAGGTCCGCCCCCACCCAGTTCTCGGGTGGGGGGACGTCATCGCAAATTTGTGACTCGGTGAAAATCTCTGATCTCCAACCAGTGGGTTTGCGAAGTGATCTCAGGCTACAAGCCAGTTCCAGAGCTTGACCCGTGTCTGCCCCTTCTAAGACGGAGGGGCATCGCTATCATGGGCTACTTGGACGACCTTCTTCTGAAGGCCCCTTCAAGATCAGAATTAAAGGTAAGCATGTCCATAACCTATCAGACTCTCCGAGACTGTGGTTGGGTATAAAACACACAAAGGTCAGTATTGGTGCCGACTCAACGCTTTGGGTATCTGGGGTTGATTCTGGATTCCTCAGAGGTAGCCTCCTTCGAGACGGTCCCATATGCTCAATATCACACTCGAGTGTTACAGAAGGAGGTTCTGTTCAGATGGAACAGATGCCCATCATCTCTGGATTATCTAATCCGGGTAAGCCACCTAGTCAGGAGATCCCTGATAGGGTGGCTGACATCACCGGCTCTCTTGGCCAGGAGGTCATTCCTTCCTGTTCATTGGATTGTGATCATGACGGACGCCAGCCTTACAGGAGCCCGCCTGCCGATCAAGGTCCTGGAACTCCGGACGATCAGGCGGTGCCTCTTCAGATGGTTTCAGAGGCTGCAAGGACGTCCAGTCAGGATCCAGTCAGACAACGCCACAGCGGTGGCAGATGTCAATCATCAGGGAGGAACAAGAAGCTCAGCTGCAGCATCGGAGGTCGCTCGCAGCCTGAAGTGAGCAGAAAGGAGCGTACCGGCACTGTCGGCCGTGTACATTCCGGGTGTGAAGAATTGGCAGGCGAACTACCTGAGTCGCCAAATGCTGGACCAGAGAGAATGGTCCTTACACCTGGATGGGTTCCAGCTCCTCTGCTAAAGAAGGGGCATGCCACACACAAATATTTTGGCGTCCCGACTCAATCGGGAGGTATTGAGGTTTGTGTCCCGGTCAAAGGACCCAGGGGCAGACGCAATGGACACATTGGTAACATCGTGGGGTCAGTATCAGCTAATCTAGGCCTTCCCTCCCATGAGGCTCCTTCCCCATCTGCTTCGCAGAACAGAGGCAGCGAGAATTCCAAGGATCCTGATCGCTCCAGATTGGCCTCAGCGTCCTTGGTACGCTGACCTAGTACGTCTGGTAGCAGACGTCCCCTGGCGTCTACCTCTACGGAAGGACCTGCTATCGCAAGGTCCCATACTCCGTCCTGCTTTACAGTCTCTGGCTTTAATGGCAGGGCTATTGAGAACCAGGCACTGAGAGACAGGGGCCTGTCAGATTCAGTAATTTCTACTATGAGAAGTGCTCGGAAGCCATCCTCTAGGAAGGTTTATCATCGCATTTGGAAGGCCTACATTTCCATGTGTGAGGAAATGAAGTGGCATCCGCGTACTTATTTGGTTTCCAGAATCCTGCTGTTTTTACAGCATGGGGTGGACCAAAGGCTTGCCTTAAGTACTATTAAGGGGCAGATATCTGCCCTGGCTGTCTTTTTTTCAGCGACCCCTGGCGACTCACCCTTTGGTGAGTACTTTTGTGCAGGGGTTCGACATGTGGCCCCTCCGGTCCGTCCCCCGCTACCTCCGTGGGACTTAAACCTGGTCCTCTCGGTGCTTCAGAAACCATCGTTTGAGAATATTAGGGATATTCCCTTATTGACACTTTCTCAGAAAGTGGTCTTTTTCTGATCTGGCAGCCTTGTCATCCAAGGCTCCCTACTTGATCTTCCACAGGATAAGGTGGTGCTGCGGCCGCAGCCTTTCTTCCTTCCTAAAGTCGTTTCGGCTTCTCATCTCAATGAGGACATTGTACTTCCATCTTTGTGTCCTCATCCGTCGAATCCTAAGGAGTCGGCGTTGCATTCCTTGGACGTTGTCCGAGCTTTGAGAGTATACCTATCTGCTACTTCCCTGTTCCGGAAGTCAGACTCACTGTTTGTTTCGGTGGCTGGTCCCAAGAAGGGCCTAGCAGTCTCATCGGCCACTGTCAGACTTATACGTACCAGACTGGTGAGCTCAATGGAGCAGAGAAAGGTCTCCCTTACGTGTCCGACTCGCGGCCCTGATAGTATGGACAGGAGGCACGGGAGTGCGGAGTGGTATGAGAGCCTAGCAGGTAGTTGCAGGAGATGCGGCTCTGGATTCAGGTGCAGAGAAGTAGGTGTCCGGCCGGACAGGCAACAGGAAACAGGAACACAGGCAGAGGACGCTGAGCAGGAGCAGAGCGGGATGGTCGGGGTTACAGGCAGGGTCGGCAACAGGCAGGCAGCGAAGTACAGAGGAACAGGCAAGTTCAAGGTCCAAGCAAGCTGAGGTCAGGTGCAGGCAGAAGACAAGAGTAATCCGATGGACAAGCCGGGTAATCAGGAGGCAAGTGTTCAGACAGGTATCAGGAGCAAAAGGTCACAGGTAGCTGCAGATCAGACAGCACCAGTCTGAAGTATTCCAGGGGTTTAAATGGACTATTTGGCGCGCATCGGCGCACGTGATGCGCGCGCCCGCAGTCCGGGATGTGAACCAGCACGCACAGGAGCATGCACAACACGTCCAGCACAGTGAGTTCTCTGACAGTGCCCCCCCTTAAGGGCAGCCTCCGGATGCCCAATTGGGCAAATTTCGCGGCATGGGATCTTTTGAAGGCCTGCATAAGTTCTTCAGCATGTATGCTGCTTTCGGGCTCCCAGGAATTATTCTCTGGTCCATAGCCCTTCCATTTTAATAAATATTGGATCTGGTTGTATCTTCTCCTATAATCCAAGATAGCCTCCACTTCAAATTCTTCCTCATTGTTGACTATTATGGGTTGTGGTGGACCGGTACTTCGGCCAACAAAGGGATTAGGAACAACAGGCTTCAGCAGCGTCACTTGGAAGACTGGGTGGACCTTCAGAGAGTCAGGTAAGTCAAGTTCATAGGTCACATCATTAATCTTCCTCTTAACAGAAAAAGGCCCCATGAATCTGGGGCCCAGTTTCCTGGAGGGACAGGCCGTTTTTAGGTTAGCTGTAGACAACCATACCTGGTTGCCAGGTTCCAGAATAAGTTCTCATCGCTTCTTCCTGTCGAACATCTTTTTATTATATTCCTGAGTCTTGGACATGGTTTCCTGTAAAAGTTTATTGTTAGTGAGGAAGAAGTCCATTGTTTGGGAAACTGCAGGAATAGCACATTCAGGTATAGTACTGGGCAGGAAGGACCGGTGGAAGCCGTAGTTAGCAAAAAATGGCATCTGCTTGATAGCAGAATGCAGATAATTATTGTACGCAAACTCAGCAATAGGCAGTAAAGAGGCCCAGTCACCCTGTGAAAATTAGGAGAAGCAACGGAGGTACTGCTCTAAAGTCTGGTTGGTCCTTTCCGTTTGACCGTTCGACTGGGAGTGGTAAGCAAAAGAAAAGGCCAACTCGATCTCCAGAGAACCACAAAGAGCCTTCCAGAACCTGGAGGTGAACTGAACACCTCGATTGGACGCAATGCTGGCTGGAACTCTGTGCAACCTCACTATCTCTTTGATAAAGATCTTCGCCGTCTCCATAGCCGAGGGTGTGCCTCTCATAGGCAGAAAGTGGGCCATTTTGGACAATCTGTCTACTACAACAAAAAACCCCTCAGCCAGAGGAAGTTCCACGATGAAATCCATCGAGATCATCTGCCAAGGTCTTTCTGGAACAGGTAGAGGCTTTAATAGACCCCAGGCTCATGCCCGGCTACTCTTACTTCGGGAACAGGTATTGCATGACTACACATAGCTTTTACAGTCACTCATCAGTTGAGGCCACCAAAACGTGCGCTGTATCAATTCAGCTGTCTTCAGCTCACCAAAGTGTCCAGCCAATTTATGGTTGTGGCAGAGCTCTAGCACTGCTACCCTTAGGTTCTCTGGGACCACAATCTTGCCTTTATGCCACATCAGCCCATCTTATGCCCTTACACAGGTATCAGGAAACGAGGTCAGTCCAGCAGAGGCTTGTTTAATTCGGTATATGAGATCCCCTTGAAGCAACAGAAAGTTCCCCGAAGGGAGGATGGTGTCTGGAGATATAGATTTCTCGGAATCGTTGAACATGCGGGAGAGCGCATCGGGCTTGGTATTTTTTGACCCAGGTCTGTACGTAATGTGAAACAGGAATCTTGGAAAAAAAAAGGCCCACCTCGCCTGCCGTGGTTTCAGTCTCTTGGCCGTTCTTAGATACTCTAAGGCCTCGTACACACGGCCGAGATTCTCGTCGAAAAAAACATGTCGTTTTTTTCGACGAGATTCTTGGACAAGAAACTTGTCCCGGCCGAGTGTACAGACGCTCGATTCAAAGAACCCGCGGTTCTTTGAATGGAGCGTACGCGGTGACGTCATCGACTACGACGAGCATGCGCTCGTCACATTCGATGCCGTCGCCGCCATCTTGGTATACCCTACGTATGCCTAGGAAGCTACCGCGCATGCGTCGAATTCATTTCGAACATGCGCGGGCTTCCGGGAGGACAGGTAAGTGTACACACACTCACTTTTCTCGTCGAGAAACATGCCGACGAGAATCTCGATGAGAAAATAGAGAGCAGGATTCTTGTCGCTTTTCTTGACGAGAAACCATACACACGAACGAATTTCTCGGCAAAAAATCTCTGCCAGCAAGTTTCTTGCTGGTTTTTGCAGAGAAACTCGTTTGTGTGTACGAGGCTTAAGTTTTTATGGTCAGTGTAGACCAAGATGGGATGTGCAGCACCCTCAAGTAGGTAACGCGGCCTTGATGGCCAGAGGCTCCCGATCCCCCACATCATAATTCTTTTCCGCTGTGGAGAGCTTACGAGAGAAGAAGGCCACAGGATAAAGGAGAGATTTGGCTCCTTGCCGTTGGGATAGCACAGCCCCTACCGCGATTTCTGAAGCGTCATCTTCGAGGACAAACGGTAAAGCAGGGTCAGGGTGTTTCAAGGTGGAGGCAGAGGTGAACAATTCCTTGAGCTTTTCAAAGGCGGTTTGAGCCTTGGACGACCAGAAGAATCGGGTTCCTTGCTTGGTTAGTTCAGTAAGGGGGAAGATTATGGCACAAAAGTTCCTGATAAACTTCCGGTAAAAATTTGAAAAACCGATAAAGCGATGAACCCCCTTTTTATCTGTAGGGACTGGCCAATCCAGGATGGCAGAAACCTTCTGAGGATCCATTTTGATGCCCTCAACAGAGATGATTAATCCCAAAAATTGGATGCATTGCAGTTCAAATGCGCATTTTTCTGGTTTAGCATAAAGTCCATGCTGCCTGAGCCGGGTTAGAACATTTCGGACATGCCTGCGGTGGTCATTTACTGTGGGAGAGAAGATCAGAATGTCATCCAGGTAAACTATAACGTACAAATCCAGATAGTCACGGAAGATGTCGTTGACAAAATGTTGGAACGTGGCCGGTGCATTACATAGCCTGAAGGGCATAACAAGGTACTCGACGTGCCCGAATCGGGTACGAAAAGCCGTTTTCCACTCGTCCCCCTCTCGAATACGGATTAAATTGTAGGCTCCTCGGAGATCAAGCTTAGTAAAGATGACTGCGGATCCCAACTTTAGGAAAAGTTCAGGCACAAGGGGCAGTGGGTAACGGTTCTTTATTGTAATTTTGTTCAATTCCCGATAGTCAATGCAGGGTCGTAATGAATGGTCCTTTTTTTCGACAAAAAAGATGCCGACTCCGGCCGGAGAGGTAGAGGGGCGAATAAACCCCTTTTTTAGGTTTTCGTCGACCTTCAGAGTGCCCAGCTCCTGCTCAGTCAAAGGGAAGATTCTTCCAAACGGGACCTCGCTTCCTGGTAGTAACTCTATAGGGCAGTCATAAGGCCTATGAGGAGGAAGAGTCTCTGCCCCCTTCTTGCTGAACACGTCCAGGAAGTCATGATAGGGCACAGGTACTGACTGCCATAGCTCAGAGTCAGTATCAAGGCAGAGCAGTTGTGGAGAGTTAGCTGAGGTTTGTTGCAAACCATGCTGCTGGCAATAGCTGGACAAAAACTTGATCTCCCCGTGGCCCAGTCAATACTGGGGTTGTGGGCTTGCAGCCAGGGCATCCCCAAGATGATAGGGAACAGGGGTGAGGAGATAGCATCAAGGCGTAGAAATTCCTGATGATGGGTGGCCATGGTGGCCAGCAACGGAACAGTTTCCTGAGTAACAGGGCCATATTTAATGGTGGACCCGTCAGCAAGGTGTACAGCAAGTTCCTGGGTCTTAGGTTGAAGAGGAATGTGGAGGTTGGCAGCAAATGATAGGTCAATGAAGCTACTGTATGCACCGGAGTCAATTATGACAGAGACTGGAATCAAGGGTATTTTTTCTTGGTACCTGCAACATGATGGAGAGAGCAAGGTGAGAAGCTGGTTTAGGTAGGACAGATGCACACAAGGAAGAGGTCAGGAGGCTTTTACGCATCTTTGTAGGGCAAGACCTCACATAGTGCCCAGGTTTTCCGCAGTACATACAGAGGTTGCGGATCCGTCTGCACTGTCGTTCTTCCTGGGTGAGGGAAGGACGAAGTAGGCCCAGCTGCATGGGCTCAGGAGGGTCAGAGACTGGGATGGCTAGAGTCGAAGGGGTCTGGCAGGGAAAGCTGGGGACCTTGGGAAGCATCCAGGTGGGTCGAAGTTGGCTGGTGGACTTCTCGGAGCGGCGCTCCCGTAAGCTTCGGTCGATTTGGATTGACAGATTAATGAGTCCATCCAAAGTTGGAGGAGTACCGACCCGTGTCAGTTCGTCCTTAAGAGCATCAGATAGTCCCATCCGGAATTGATAACGCAGGGCAGCATCATTCCAAATGGTGTCGGAACTCTGCCACATAATCTTCCGCCGCTCGGCGACCTTGCTGTAGAGCATATAGTGCAGACTCAGCAGTGGCAGTCTGCTGGGGGTCCTCATAAAGCTGAGACATAGCGGCAAAAAAGGTTGTTAGATGATTCAGGGATTCTGCTTTTTGCTCCAAGAGACGGTGGGCCCAGGTTTGAGGTTCTCCAGACAGGAGGGAGATTACGAAGCCTACTTTGGTTACTTCCAATGAAAAGGTGCGAGGTTGTAGAGCAAAGTAGAGTTCGCAGGCATTGTGAAAAGTCCGGAATTGACTGCATTCACCCGAAAACCTGTCGGGCGTGGGTACCCTGGGCTCGGGAGGTAGCATCACTACAGAGGGTGCAACTGCGGCAGCGCCTTGCGGGCTGGCGGGTGAAGACAGGATGTGAACCCGTTCTTCCAATCTTGTATAGCCACATTGAAGGTCCTTCACAGCTTGCGTTAGACCCGCCAGGTGTCTACAGAGTTCCTCCATGGGAGTGGTTCCTTGCTCGGGCTCAGGCATGGCTGTCTGATACTGTCAGACTTATACGTACCAGACTGGTGAGCCCAATGGAGCAGAGGAAGGTCTCCCTTACGTGTCCGACTCGTGGCCCCTGATAGTATGGACAGGAGGCATGGGAGTGCGGAGTGGTATGAGAGCCTGGCAGGTAGTTGCAGGAGATGCGGCTCTGGATCCAGGTGCAGAGAAGTAGGTGTCCGGCCGGACAGGCAACAGGAAACAGGAACACAGGCAGAGGACGCTGAGCAGGAGCAGAGCGGGATGGTCGGGTCACGGGCAGGGTTCGGCAACAGGCAGGCAGCGAAGTACAGAGGAACAGGCAGGTTCAAGGTCCAAGCAAGCTGAGGTCAGGTGCAGGCAGAAGACAAGGGTAATCCGATGGGCAAGCCGGGTAATCAGGAGGCAAGTGTTCAGACAGGTCACAGGTAGCTGCAGATCAGACAGCACCGGTCTGAAGTATTTCATGGGTTTATGCACCCGCGCGCACAGGCACACCATCGCGCACAGGCGCGCATGCCCGCAGTTCGGGACGTGAACCAGCGCGCACAGGAGCATGCACAACACATCCAGCATGGTGAGTTCTCTGACAGCCACCATCTCTAGATGGATCCGACAGATAGTAATCCAGGCTTACGCCTTAAAGGGTCAAGTGCCCCCCTTTCCTGTCACAGCGCATTCGACCAGGGCAATAGGTGCCTCTTGGGCTTTCCCGACATCAAGCGTCTGTTTCCCAATTATGTAAAGCGGCGACTTGGTCGTCCGCTCACACTTTCACAAAATTCTACAAGGTTGATGTAGGTGCATCTTCGGATGCCTCTTTCGGCCGCAAAGTTTTGCAGGCGGCTGTTTAGAGTTGCAACTCCTCCGTTGGAAGAGTGCTGTTTTGTGTTTGGGGTGAAGTTTACTTTTATGCTGTTACCACCCCTCATTTTGACACTGCTTTGGGACATCCCACTTGTCAATTGGAAGCTGTGTCGGTCCATGAACGAAAGAGTAAATAAGATTTTTTGTACTCACCGTAAAATCTTTTTCTCTGAGTTCATGGACCGACACAGCACCCACCCCTCCTTTTTAAGTTTGTACTGCTTTTTGACAATCTGATCTGAGAGATGCAGAGTGAGGGGATATACCCGGGGGGTCCGCCCCCTGGGCGGTACTGTAAAAGGTGTGATGCAACACTTTTTACAAGTTTTTTTTCTGCCTACTCACTCCTAAATAACGGATAATACCCACTTGTCAATTGGAAGCTGTGTCGGTCCATGAACTCGGAGAAAAGGATTTTACGGTGAGTACAAAAAATCCTATTTTTTTACTTTTTGCTATAATAAATATCCCCAAAAAATATATAAAAAATATTTTTTTCCTCAGTTTAGGCCAATACGTATTCTTCTACATATTTTTGATAAAAAAATTGCAATAGGCGTATATTGATTGGTTTGCGCAAAAGTTATAGCGTCTACAAAATAGGGGATAGATTTATAGCATTTATTTTTTTATTACTAGTAATGGCGGTGATCTGCGTTTTTTATCGTGACTGCGATATTGCGGCGGACATATCGGACACTTTTGACACATTTTTGGGACCATTCACACTTATAAAGCGATCCGTGCTATAAAAATGCATTGATTACTGTATAAATGTGACTGGCAGGGAAGGGGTTAACACTAGGGGCGATCAAGGGGTTAATTGTGTTACCTAGGGAGTGATTCTGAATGTGGGGGGGAGGGGACTGACTGGGGGAGGTGACCGATTGTTGTCGCTATGTACAAGGGACACACCATCAGTCTCCTCTCCCTGACAGGACGTGGATCTCTGTGTTTACACACAGAGATCCACGGTCCTGCGCGGTTACTGGGCAATCGCGTGTGCCCGGCGGACATCGCGGCTGCCGGGCAAGCGCATTGGGTCCCCTGTGACGCGGTGGGGCGTGCTCGCGCCCCCTAGTGGCTCGGGAAGGCAATCACGTCATATGACGTCCGCCCAGAACGAGAGGCTCTTCGTCCCGCCGTCATTTGACGGTGGGCGGTAGAGTAGTGGTTAATCTTGATAAAATATCAGAGGATGATGCCATTGCATTTCAGGGGCTCAAAACTCTTAATTAGGGCTGAAAAACACGCTTATATAATATATTAAAAAATCCAAAACAATGACCACTTATAAAAATATAGTATACTGTAAATTCATGAGTGTAACCCTCTAATAAAAGTATACAGTATATATAATGGTAATTAGCTCAAATGTAGTGCCTCAAGGACACAGTCCACTCAACAAAAGTTACATTGTTACTGTAGCGCTACCCCCAGCTAAGAGAGCCGCTGGCTTGATTTTCTTTGGGCCCTGAGTACAGCTCCACCAACCCCCGGCAATCCACTCAACCCACTTATGGCACAGTTAGTCTAGGGGATGTTATCTATCACAATCTATACCTGATTGTACACACACCTCAACTATATTAAGAGGCAAGCACTATGTGCAATGATAACACACCGATAGCAAGTAGTAAAGTATAACTGTTTTAATTTTGGTTAAAAGGCATAGGTTAAAACATAACACATAACTTGCTCACAGAGCCCTGCAGCTTCTGGTAAGCATACACTAATAGCGCAGCGCGGTCATACACCACGTGCAGCTATTAGTATCTATGCGCCCTGTGGCGCCCCAAACAATATTCTCCCCCCGGTCAGGCCTGACACAGATTTAACTTAGTCCTTAGAATAACACTTTCTTCGCATGCAACTTGAACGGTGGTGCACATACAGGAAACAATACTTGTAATCCACAGAGTAGGCAATCAAAAAGAACAGTTCACTGGAGACCACTCACTCAGTTCCACTACTAGTCTCCAGTAAAATAGCAAATAAAGGCCGGTGGGCCAAGGCAGTCTCTAGGCCTAGCAACAGTACAGCCTATTGGATTGAGCAGGTGCTCGCTCACCACTCTGGACGCGATCCCAGTCCGGGACTTCCACCACTGTGTCTCTGCACACAGCGTCTGAACGATCAGGTCTCTGATCCGACGAATGTCAGCAACTTGAAGAAAGTCAGATGCCACCCAGGCTCGCAACACGGTGGAAGGCTCTTTGGAAGTTGTACCAGGCCCCAGGCTTCAGGCCTGATACTCCAGCAGATCCGCACAGGAAGACCGGTTGATAGCCGCGCGGTGTCCAAAGAGGCCGAGCTTAGCCTCGTCGCCTCCTTTTATCTCCCCACCCACAAGTCTCTGCGGTAGCAACATTGCACCCTGGGTGCCAAACGGGGTTCTGGGAAATGCAGTCCTAGAGTCTTAAAGGAGACCCCGCTACACACTCCCCCCACTTAAACTCTTTGGTCCCCAAAGATAACTCTTAACATACACTACGTACAATCCTAGACAACGTTGTGTAAGATGTCAGCAGAGGGAACTCCCACCAAAACTGAGGGGTTGAATTCCCTTGCCCACAGGTCACATTTTCATGAGTGGCCTGCCTAACTGTGCCAGAAGATGAGTTGGGGTTGCCCTCCACCAAATGAACAGTGGAGGGAACTGGATGCTTTGCACTCCTTCTTGCAGTGACCACAGTTTCCTCTGAGCTCTTCCCCATTTGTGGGTAAGTCAACTTCTTAGGAGGCCTTATAACTCTTCTGGCTCTTTGCTCTCTTGGAACTTCTGGCTGAGACACTACAGGCTCTCCTTCTGGAGCAGACTTGAGGAATTCTGCTGGTTCTGAAACACTTGGTTCAGGGTCCGGGAGGTACATAGAGTCTCTAGGGCCCTCCTCTGAGTATGTGTCACAGGCATCTTCCCAGTAGGGATGAGCTCGGTGTTCGAGTCGAACATACGTTCGACTCGAACATCGGCTGTTCGATCGTTCAACGAAGATCGAACTATTTGGGCCGTTCGCGCCAAATTCGAGTGACGCGAACGGCCCACAATACACTGCGCCATCGCAGTGCAATCCCGGCGCTGTGATTGGCCAAGCATGCACTGTGACCCCGCATGCTTGGCCAATCACAGCGCCGGCAGCTAGGGGAGCCATATATGGCAACAGGCAGGTTGCCTGTGGCCAATTATAGCTCAGGGGGTTTAGCACACGCCCCACACTATAAAAGACCGCCAGCGCGGCGGCCTTGTGTAGTGTGTTCCGGCGCAGGGAAATAGAAGGATAGGCAGGGACAGTGTCATTGTGCTATTCTTTGTGCTATTCTTGTGTGTAGGGAGAGAGAAGGATAGGTAGGCAGGGAGAGTATCAGTGTCATATTCTTTGCTAAACCTTGTGTGCAGGGAGAGAGAAGGATAGGCAGGGAGAGTGTCAGTGTCATATTCTTTGATAAACCTTGTGTGCAGGGAGAGAGAAGGATAGGCAGGGGACAGTGTCAGTGTCATTGTTGCTAAGCCTCCTGCACAGTATACACCTGAAGCTAGCCCTTATTGCTGTGTTTTCCTGGTGTGTTACACTTACAGGCATTTGCATCACTTACAGCGGGCGGAGTGTGCCTCCTGCACATTATACACCTGAAGCTAGCCCGTATTGCTGTGTTTTCCTGGTGTGTTACACTAACAGGCATTTGCAGCACTTACAGCGGGCGGAGTGTGCTTCCTGCTAAATATACACCTGAAGCTAGCCCGTATTGCTGTGTTTTCCTGGTGTGTTACACTAACATGCCGCGTACACACGACCGCTTTTCTCGACGAGAATAACGGCATTTTTTTTTTCCGCCGAGAAAACCGATCGTCTGTGGGCTTTATGTCGTTATTTTCAACGAGAAAAACGGCATTAAAAACGACGAGAAAAATTAGAACATGTTCTAAATTTTCTCGCCGTTTTTCACGTCGTCGTTTTTTTCATCATGAAAAATGATCGTGTGTAGGCTTTAACGACGTGAAAAAAGCGCGCATGATCAGAAGCAAGTGAGGAGAAGGGAGCGCTCGTTCTGGTAAAACTACTGTTCGAAATGGAGATGGCACATTCGTCATGCATGAAATTATTACATTGTTTAATGCAGCGCATTCTTTTCTTCGTTCTAATGCTGCAATATTCCAATTCTCTTGCTGCTGATATTCTCCCAGAGCTAGGACAATCTTTGTTCTTTAGTATTTATTGTTTTATCATGATTAATCTCTATTTTGGTGAGCCAGATCTCCCTAAATACCCAAACATTTTTACATTATTTTTTTTTTTATTTTTTTTAGGTTTTAATTTGTGGTATTAGATTTTAGACTGTTTTTACATATTATTTGCTATTTTGGAGTGTGTCAAGTTACCACAACATTATTATTTATTCTAATTTGGCCTCAATGAGGTTAGTGTCCCTTGTTAATTTCACAATTTTTTATCCACTGTCCCTGCCTACTCACTTACAAACTGGCTATTTAGAAGAAAAACACATGTTCATTTTGTATCTTACAAAAAAAATCCATTTATTATGCCCTAATAACAAATTAAAAGGTAAGCCAAAACAAAACCATATGTAAAGTACAAATCAAGAAGCCAGGAAGACAGCACTGGAGACCCTGCTGAAATTAGTGCAGACCCAGATCACCACAGCAAACACCAAAGCATGTGAAGACAAAAATTGGGCCCATGTGAGGCACATATCCTGGGCTCATTTTCGGGTTTTTTGTTTGACCTTCCCTGCAGCCTTCCTTGGAGGCTGTGTCCGTGGAGGAGGGACTGGAGCAGGAGCAGGGTCTGGAACAGGAGCAGGGACTGTTACAGGAGCAGGGACTGTTACAGGAGCATGGAGTGGGGCAGGAGCATGGAGTGGGGCAGGAACTTGAGCATAAAAATATGAAAGGTCCACAACGTCTGTGAAATCCTTCAGTTTGTTCAACAGGCCCATATTGACCACCTTCAATATTAGGGTTTCACATTTCAGCTTCTGGTCCAGTCCCATTTGGGGCAGTTTCTCCCCAATAAGGGCAGCAAATCCCTCTGCAGCGGTGGGGGGCTCTCGGAGTGCAGCAGTAGCCTCCCTAATTAGGGCCTGGGTCTCCTCCTCCATTTGAAGCAGCCTCCTTGATCTTTTTGCTGGAATCCGCAGCAGAGGGATCTGGGGCCTGGTGTTGTGCTGGGTCCCACTGGGGCCTGCCTCATCCTGGGTCCCACTGGGGCCTGCCTCTTCCTGGGTCCCACTGGGGCCTGCCTCCTCCTGGCTTCCAGTGGCACCTGCCTCCTCGTGTGTCCCGCTGGGGCCTGTCTCCTGCTGGCTTCCAGTGGCACCTGCCTCCTCGTGTGTCCCACTGGGGCCTGTCTCCTCATCCTGTTTAAAAAAGGTACATCGAGTTAGTTTTGCCTTCATCTTTCACACACATTTGTCACCTCATGACATTTGTTAATTGAATGCTACTAAATATTAAAGTGAATCATTCTGACACCAGTATATTTCTTTTTGGTGCCCTTAATTTTTGGCCACTGCTGTCTATTGATATGTCAGACACTTTTTTATAACTCTTAACATTTTTCACACTTTTTTACAAACTTTTACAACATTCAACTTTTATTACTCTAAATATTTTGTGAAATATTATACCTGGCTCCAAATATTTAAATCAGGCTCCTCCAGGACTTGAGGTTGTTCCTCCAAAGAGACCTCAACTTGGCTGGAGGCTTGGCTGCAGGGAATGCTGGAGGGAAGGCTGGAGGGTTGGCTGCAGGGAAGGCTGGAGGGTTGGCTGGAGGGTTGGCTGCAAGGAAGGCTGGAGGTCGTTCTGGGTGGAAGGCTGGAAAGGGATTCCCTGGATTCCAGGTGTTCATCCAGGAAACTCAGGTGCTGATAGTACCACAGATTTGGGATGTATCGGTCCTCTGCACCTGCTCCTGACCGCAGGGATTTTAGCACTTTATTCCGTTGAGCCCGGTATGTGCCCCTAATGGTCCCAATTTTTGTGTTCAGATCCTGTAGTGGTGCTGTGGGGATCTGAGTTTTCACAAATTCCAGCAAGGTCTCCAGTGCTCTCTTCCTGGCTTCTTTATTTTTATTATGTTTATTTTTAGTCTGCCATAAAATTGGAAGATTCTTCCATCTTTGCAGGAATTCCAACATAAAATCTGGGTCCTTAAATACCTTCATTTTCTCTGCAATTCAAAACCCAAATCAAAAAAAGGAATGTCAGTCAGGACTTCTCCAAATCTTTCTCACCATATATAGGCCACTAACGTAGCAATTGATCAGTCATCATAGAGTTGAGTGGACACCTGGATGTTTGTGTTGAACTCTTTTTAGCTAACTTTGTAAAAAGCTAGAGTTCGTGACCTGACTTTCCCCGAACCCAAACCCCATTGAAGTAAATGTTGCCCTGTAAATCGTGGGAATAAAAGGACTCCCCAAAAATAAAGGAGTACCTCGAACTGTCCCTGCACCAAGTGTCATTTTTGTTTTAAAAAAATTAAAACTAAATTCACTCCTGGGTATAATTAATTGTTGTCTCCTGTCAATTGCAATACATAGGAAAGTCATTGATACAAACATTGGGAAAGCATTGTGGTTCCCCCAAATATCCATACCAGGCCCTTCAGGTCTGTCAAGGATTTTAAGGGGAACTCCCCCCCAAATTCTGGGAAAAAATGGCGTGGAGTCCCCCCCCCCAAATCCATAACAGACCCTTATCCGAGCACGCAACCTGGCCGGCCACAGGGGAAGAGGGGGGGACGAGAGAGCGGCCCCCCCTCCCTCCTGAACCGTACCAGGCCACATGCCCTCAACATGGGGAGGATGTCCCCATGTTGATGGGGACAAGGGCCTCATCCCCACAACCCTTGCCCGGTGGTTGTGGGGGTCTGCGGGCGGGGGGCTTATCGGAATCTGGAAGACCCCTTTAACAAAGGGGACCCCCAGATCCCGCCCCCCCTATGTGAAATGGTAATGGGGGACATTGTACCCCTACCATTTCACCTTAAAAAATGGCATTATCTAAAAAATGACACTACACGGTTTTTGACAATTCCTTTATTATTGGTTTTGTTTTTCAACCATCTTCTTCCTTCTTCTTTTCTGCATTCGAGTTTCTTCCTCCATCTTCCTCTTCATCTTCATCTTCCTTCTTGCTTCGGGCTTCTCGTCTGCATCTTGCTTCGGCTTCTTCTTTGTTCTCCCGCCGCTCCGTTTGAATTGGAGTTTCCCGCTGTGTGACGCAAAGTTAGGCAGTTCTCCTCTAGGTCCGCTGCGAGCCGGGGGACCCGCCCCCCTCTGACTGCACGGGGAAAGTACCTGTGAAATCTCTGTGCGTCAGAGGGGGGCGGGGTCGCCGGACCAAGAGGAGAACTGATGAACTGAGCGTCCCACAGCGGGAACCTCCAATTCAAACGGAGCGGCCGGAGAAAGAAGAACCCGGAGCAAGATGCGGACGAGAACACCGAAGGAAGAAGGAAGATGAAGAGGAAGAGGAAGATGGAGGAAGAAACACGAAGCGAGAAAAGAAGAAGAAGGAAGAAGATGGAAGAAAGCCAAACTAAAAATTAAAGGAATTGTCAAAAACTGACTACTGTCATTTTTTACATTTTGTACACTTTCTTCGTGAAATGGTAGGGGTACAATGTACCCCTTACCAATTCACATAGGGGGGGCTGGGATCTGGGGGTCCCCTTTGTTAAAGGGGTCTTCCAGATTCCGATAAGCCCCCCGCCCGCAGACCCCCACAACCACCGGGCAAGGGTTGTGGGGATGAGGCCCTTGTCCCCATCAACATGGGGACATCCTCCCCATGTTGAGGGCATGTGGCCTGGTAGGGTTTAGGAGGGAGGGGGGCCGCTCTCTCGTCCTCCCCTCTTCCCCTGCGGCCGGCCAGGTTGCGTGCTCAGATAAAGGGTCTGTTGTGGATTTTGGGGGGGACTCCACGCCCTTTTTTTTCCTGATTTGGGGGTGAAGTTCCCCTTAAAA
Organism: Rana muscosa; assembly: GCA_029206835.1. Classification (NCBI taxonomy): domain Eukaryota; kingdom Metazoa; phylum Chordata; class Amphibia; order Anura; family Ranidae; genus Rana; species Rana muscosa. The sequence continues at coordinate 24,315,048 of CM055122.1, forward strand.
TCCTTGACAGACCTGAAGGGCCTGCAACTCGAATTTGTGGGAACCCCCACGTTTTTATTTTGCAGGTACAACTCACTTTTCAATGCCTTGCCATTTGCCGGGAGGCAAGAATTCATTTAGAGCCGCGATTGACTTTTCAAAGTTTATTCACAATTAAAAAATGACACTTTGTGCACGGCCAGTACTAACAGCACGGGAAGCAAGCGCCAAGTTACATGCATATTGCCCAACCCCGGCCCCGAACATACAGTGAATGAATGTTTATAGGTTTAATGCTCCTGGACACAGCCAAATTTAAAGGTCTGTACGGTCACTACATTTGCTGTTCGGGGCCGCTCAACCCTTGACATACCAAGTATGAAAAATGTTACGTACCCGCGATCTACACGTTCGTCTCCTCCGACCTTCCACTCACTGAACGTCGCTTTCAACTATGTTTTTTGGAGTTATATACAGTGCGCATGCGTGACGCTCCGCACGCTTTCCCGCCCCTGACGTTCGTTACACTACTTTCCCCGCCCCTTCTCGCTACTCCTTAATGACGGAGAGTGTAAACATGTCGGCGAATCACCAACATGATGTGGAAAGTGGGGAAGAAAGCAGGCCCCGACCCAGAAGGTATAAAGCCACTAACATGAGCTTTGAGGAGATGGTGGAGATGGTCACCATATTGCTCCGGGATGATTATGACGCCAAACATGGGCCCTACAAAAAGCCAAATCAAGTGAAGTCCAAGATCATGGATAAAGTGGTCAAAGCGCTATTGCAGAAATTTGGTGTTCGCAGGTCGCGGGAACAGATCCGGAAACGATGGTCGGACATTAAGTTGCGTGAGCCGGATCAATATAAAAAGATTAAAAAAGTCATCCAAAAAAGTAAGTAGATTAACATTAAATGTGATTTTTGGTAATAACGTGGTGTTGCATGTGCTTTTAAAATAATGTATGTAGTACAGTTAAAAATGTCATGTTTCATGTTTTTGGGCACACGAATCGATCGTATAAATGGTCGTTCAAACGTTCACTCAATCACAAGCTTTTGGCCCGATTCATTGTTCGAACGACATTTTATCAATCCTAAAATAATAGGCATGTTCAAATGTTTTTAGCAATGTATTCCACCAAAACATCGTTTGGGTGGTATTGAACGAGGATTTCAACGTTGGATTCTTGTGCCCAAGAACATGAAACAGGACATCATGAAATGTTTATGTGAGAAGTAATTATAAACATGTTTGTGTAGTTGTTGGTAATTAGATTTGGCTAATGTAACTAGATTCAGTGTACGTTTACAAGAGTATGCTCAGCAGCTGCTTACACATCTGGACTCATTAGCACAAGTGTGGGCCACAAGAACAACCTTTTGATGGTGTCACACACAGGTGATCCAGTGGATACCTGGTGTGTTTCCATGTGTGAAACATGACCAAAAGAGATTAATCTACCATCTTGGGAAATGGATACAATCATGTGTTCATCTCCTAAAAAAATTATCACTAATACAATTGTAACACACTTCCCAAGAATGATTAATATTCCTCTTTCATGCCAAAATATATTTAGTTACACAAGTCTACCTTTTGGTTATATCTCCTAGGGCTTCAAAGAGCTAAGAGACACAAGGCTGCAAACCCCGCACCACCAACTCAAGACCCACAACCGCAGGATGTGGCAGAAGAGGGAAATGGCAACTCACCAGGTCAGTGTCATACACCACAGCCTCAGGTAATAGATGTTGGCCTGTATATTTAGTAAGACGTTTTCTTTTCACTACTTCAAGGGACTTTAATGCCTGCGGCACCAGCAACCTTCACCAGAGCCACTGCCCAGATGTTGCTGAAACAAGTGAGGGTCTGCTCTCGGGAGGTTGAAAAGATAAAAGACAACCTGTTCCAGATGTGCCAAACCAACAAAATCATGGAGAAAAGACTGAAAAAACTTGAGCATATTCTTGGGAGGGTCTAAAACTTGTATATATTCTAAAAAATATTGTTTTATTTTTTGGGGGGGAAATCTTTTATTTCTATAAAGGTATATTGTTCGTGTTGTACATTTTTGTACTGAGTTGTAAAAAGAGAAAAAAAAAAAAAAATTCCCAAAAATATTTGGGGTATATTTTGATACAAACGTGAAAATTTTTAAACTCCTATAAAAAAATTTAATCACTAAACAATGTGTGGCTTCTTATATCAATGTTGCCCCCCCCCTAAAAAAATGTGTGTGTTTAGACTCTATAAATGATTGTAATTTACTTGTTAGGAAAAAACATGGGACTACAACTGCACTAGTATAACCGAGGACAGTGATGGTGAACATTGGCAACCCAGATGGTTTGGAACTACATTTCTAATGTTACTCAGGCACTCTGCAGTGTAGTTGAGCATCATGGGAAATGGAGTTGCAAAACATCTGGAGTGGCAAGGTTCACCATCACTGACCTAGGAGAAAGAACAAATACAACAAAAGAAAAGCAAACAAGATGTTTTCAGTATATTATTTTTTATTATGACCAAAATTGGTTTAAAAATGATCAGGCATTGCAATGGCCCCCCTACCCATAAAATATTCTAGATAGCGTTGCCGCACATCACGGCCGCTTTGGGGGGCCAAGCCTGTAGGGCCAGCTAACTGGGCTGCCAATGGTCCATCCAAGCACTGTGTGCCCTGAAGGTCAACTGTAGCTAGATAATTGTTTGAGTTTTTGAGTAAAAAATTGTGCAGTATGCAACAGCACATGACCAAATGGTTCCTTTTATACTCCGCCATGTTTATCGCAGTCAGAAAAAGGCGGAAGCTACTGGCCATGATGCCAAAGGCATTTTCGACCACCCTTCGCGCTCTGGCCAGACGATAATTAAAGACCCTCCTCTCAGGGGTGAGGGACCTTTGGGGAAAAGGCCTCATCAAATGTGGTCCAAGCGCAAAAGCCTCATCTGCCAGGAACACAAATGGGAGGCCATGTTCATTATCTTCAGCAGGTGGCAATGCCAGGTCCTCTGAAAGAAGCCGGTCTGCAAACTCGGTCTGGGCGAAAACACCACCATCAGACATCCGCCCATTTTTCCCAACATCAACAAATAGAAACTCATAGTTGGCAGACACCACCGCCATGAGCACAATACTGTGGAAGCCTTTATAATTAAAAAAAAACGATCCAGAATGGGCTGGTGGCACGATGCGGACGTGCTTGCCATCAATGGCTCCTCCACAGTTGGGAAAGTTCCACCTCTGAGAAAAATCAGATGCCACATTCTGCCATTCCTGTGGCGTCGATGGTAACTGTGGAGTCAAAGGAACAAAAAAATTTATATACTTTACTACCTATACATTGCAAGCATGTTAGCACAAAACACTCTGGGCAAAACATCAGTATAGCATTAATTTGGAAGGAGGATTTTAGAGCGGAGCTACGCAGCCAAAATACTATAAAATAACACAGCAGCTCAAGCTACAGCAGCTGCAGAGGTTTGCTAATTGTACACTTACCTGTCCTGGAGTCCAGCAACGTCCGCAGCAGAGGACGAACAATTGCTTGTCACTCTGCTGCCCCCTCTGCCATCCTCGGTGAGGGAACCAGAAAGAGAAGCCTTGCGGCTTCACTGCCCGGTTCCCAAACGCACATGCACGAGAAGCGCTGCACAGTTCAGACTAGTCCTCCTGTGTTCTGTGAGACAAGTGTTTCCAAGAACACTACGGGTCTTCTGCGGGAAGTGACTTGGCTCAGGCAGATTTGCCGCAGAGATGACTCCCGGATGTGGGTGAAAATACCTGGCTTAAACAGGTATCTTCACCCCCCTCCCCCCTGAAAGGTGTCAATTTTGACACCGGGGGAGGGTTACGATGAGCGGACCCCCAAAATTTTGGATGGAGGTCCGCTTGAATAAGATAGAAAAATAAGCAACAAAAACATCACCCACTCTGATGGACCTGTGAAATTCTTTAGAGGGTGGAGGGGTTGAGATGAGTTGGGGACATCATAATTCAAATCTATAGTACTATGTAATTTATTTGTGTAGATTAGACAAAAATCAAAGAATTAGGGGGGGGGGGGGATCAGGCAATCTAAGCACTACAATGGAGCGTCCAAAACAAAAATGGGGATTGACTAGGCTAGGTGTGTTTGGGCCCAGGATCTAATGCTGGAGATTGGTTTAAAAACAAATATGCATGTAGCCAAAAAACATAGAATATTCAAACCTTACAACATGCAGGGGGACAAAGGGGACATTCACAGCATATTCAAATCATGGTAATTAGAGACAGTTCAAAATATACTATACATTAGCAAGCATAAAAAAACATAGATTGTGATGTTTATAAAGGAGAAAACTTACCTTAAGATAGTCCTCATGAAGGACCTGGATAATGGCAGAGCAGGTCTCAGGGATAATGACGCCCAGAGCCTGGGGGGAGATGCCTGTCGAGAACTTGAGGTCCTGCAAGCTTCTCCCAGTCGCAAGGTATCGCAACGTGGCGATGAGCCTCTGCTCAGCAGTAATGGCTTCCCGCATAACGGTGTCCTGCCTGGTGATATAGGGGGACACTAGTGATGAGCCGAACACCCCCGGGTTCGGTTCGCACCAGAACCCGCGAACGGACCGAAAGTTCGTACAAACATTAGAACCCTATTAAATACAATGGATGCGAACGTTCGAATTCTAAAGTGCTAATTATAACAACTATTATGCATGTTATTGTCCTAAAAAGGGTTTGGGAACCCGGGTTCTGCACCAGGGGACATGTATCAATGCAAAAAGAAGTTTTAAAAACGGTCGTTTTTCGGGAGCAGTCATTTTAATGATGCATAAAGTGAAAAAAAAAAAGTCAAATATTCCTTTAAATATCGTACCTGGGGGGTGTCTAAAGTATGCCTGTGAAGTGCCACGTGTTTCCCGTGTTTAGAACTGTCCCTGCACAAAATGACACTTCTAAAGGAAAGAAAAGCCATTTAAAACTGCTTGCGGCTTTAATGTAATGTCTGGTCCCGGTAATATGGATGAAAATCTTGAAGAAAAATGGCATAGCTACCCCATGACCCCCCCCCTACCCCAGCCCATTACCAGCCCCTTTGGGTCTTGTATGGATATTAAGGGGAACCCCGCACATAAAATAAAAAAGGCCCTATATATTCTGAACAGCCGTATACAGGCGGTGCATACAAGACAGGGACTGTAGGTTTGTTCTTATGTAGAATGTGTTTGTAATTTTGAACAGGTACATTGTTGAAGTGTAGCTCCAGCCCAAAAATCTATTTTTAAACTTTTTGGAAAACATAGGTAAGGGTTATCACCCCTGTAACATTTGTTTTGCTGTCTGTGCCCCTGTTCAGAACATTTCACCTCACTTTCCGTCCCAATGACAACTGTTTTTGAAATGTGGTGTTTTTCTTGAAACAAGGATTGGTGATAAAGCATCAGTACAGAGGAGACACCTTTCTCCCATATTTATTCTTACAGGAGAGAATTTTCCTTCCTAGGGGTAGATTTCCTCTCACTTCCTGTTGTCTTCTTTCGTTTGCAAGTAGGAGTCGTTTGTAAGTTGGATGTTTGAAAGTAGGGACCTGCCGTATATACTCTGCAGAAATAGGCCCCTTAGTTGTTGGTGTTGGCACAACACTGTAAGCACTCACAGTTACTCTTGGTTGGTGCTGGAACGCCCTGCTGTCAACTATTATATCAGGAATTTTAATTACATATAATTGTTGAACAGTGGTAGTAAAAATTGGGGCTTTGATGGTGGTGCTGGTGCCACAACACTGTAAGCCCTGACAGTCACTCTTGGTGGGTGCAGCAATGGGCCCTGCTGTGAATTATTAGATCAAGAATTGTAATTGCATGCCCCTGTTGAACAGGGGCTGAAAAATTGGGCTTTTCGTGGTGGTGGTGGTGTTGCCACAACACTGTAAGCCCTCAGAGTTACTCTTGGTGGGTGCAGCAATGGGCCCTGCTGTGAATTATTAGATCAAGAATTGTAATTGCATGCCCCTGTTGAACAGGGGCTGAAAAGTTGGGCTTTTCGTGGTGGTGGTGGTGGTGGTGGTGTTGCCACAACACTGTAAGCCCTCAGAGTTACTCTTGGTGGGTGCAGGAATGGGCCCTGCTGTGAATTATTAGATCAAGAATTGTAATTACATGCCCCTTTTGAACAGGGGCTGAAAAATTGGGCCTTTCGTGGTGGTGGTGGTGGTGGCGTTGCCACAACACTGTAAGCCCTCAGACTTACTCTTGGTGGGTGCAGGAATGGGCCCTGCTGTGAATTATTACATCAAGAATTGTAATTGCATGCCCCTGTTGAACAGGGGCTGAAAAATTGGGCCTTAGGCACTGGTGGCACAACACTACAACCCCTCACAGATACTGTACTTGGAGCACAGCAATGAGCCCTGTTGCTAAGTATTGCTTCAAAAATTGTAATGACACGCCCCTGTTAAACAGGGGCTGAAAAATTGGGCCTTAGGCACTGGTGGCACAACACTACAACCCCTCACAGATACTGTACTTGGAGCACAGCAATGAGCCCTATGGCAAATTATTGCTAAAAAAATTGTAAGTACACGCCCCTGTAAAACAGGGGCTGAAAAATTGGGCCTTAGCCACTGGTGGCGGCACCCATAAACAAAAATGATCTTCCAAGCTATCATCATCAATCGTATCATTGAGGACTCGGAGGAGGAGGATAGCCAGTCAACATAACAGCACAGGCACTCAGCATCAGCATCAGTCTTGAAGAGATGTGACATTTGAAAATAAATTAGTCTGTTATATCAGCTTCAGGTGTGTGGTAGCTGGTGGTGATCCAAGACTGGTTCATCTTGATGAAAGTCAGTCGATCAACCGAGTCGGTGGACAGGCGCACCCTGTGATCCGTGACAAATCCTCCAGCAGCACTGAATGTGCGTTCCGAAAGAACGCTGGATGCAGGACAGGCCAGTAGCTCAATTGCATACTGTGCAAGCTCTGGCCAGTGATCCATCCTCAAGACCCAGTAAGCCAGAGGATTTTCGGTGGGGAAGGTGTCCAAGTCTGACCTTGCCCCTAGATATTCCTGCACCATGTTTATCAGACGCTGGCGATGGTTGCTGGAACCAATCATACTTTGGGGCTGCGGACTAAAGAATTGTCTGAACGCATCGGTCAGACGGCCACCTTCCCCACCGCTCCTTCTTTGACTGGCCGAAGCCTCAGCAACTCGTTGTCCTGGACCAGGAGTTTGTAACCTCCCAGTCTCTGGGAACGCGTTGCACAGACCTTTCTGCAAGGCCTCCCGGAGTTGTCTCATCCTCTGCTCCCTCTGCGACGGTAACATAAGGTCCGCAACCTTACCCTTGTACCGTGGATCAAGGAGAGTGGCCAGCCAGTAATGGTCCCTCTCCTTGATCCGAAGAATACGAGGATCCTTCCGCAGACTTTGCAGGATCAGGGAGGCCATGCAGCGTAGGTTTGCTGAGGCATTCGCTCCGGAGTCCTCTGGGTCACTAAGGACGACATGATCCGCAGTCACCTCCTCCCAGCCACGTACAAGTCCACTGGTTTCTTGGGACTGTAAATCATCCCTAAAAGACTGCTGCTGATGATGCTGAGTGCCAGCCTCCACCTCCATGCTGACACAATCCTCCTCCTCCTCTTCCTCTTCCTGTGCGATGGGTGGGACAGAAGGAACACTGTCTGGGTAAAGGGGGCCTTGAGAGGCAAGGAAGTCCTCCTCTTCCTGCCTCTGTTCTGCCTCAAGTGCCCTGTCCATTATTCCACGCAGCGTGTGCTCCAACAGGTGGACAAGAGGTACAGTGTCACTGATGCATGCACTGTCACTGCTCACCATCCTCGTGGCCTCCTCAAATGGTGCCAGGACAGTGCATGCATCCCTGATCATGCCCCACTGGCGTGGAGAAAAAAAAACAAGCTCCCCTGACCCTGTCCTGGTGCCGTAGTCGCACAGGTACTCATTGATGGCCCTCTGCTGCGTGTGCAGCCGCTGCAGCATGGCCAACGTTGAGTTCCACCTGGTGGGCATGTCACATATAAGGTGGTTCTTGGGCAGGTTCAACTCCTTTTGCAGCTCAGCCAGGCGAGCACTGGCATTATAAGATCTGCGGAAATGCACACAGACTTTCCTGGCCTGCCTCAGGACATCCTGTAAGCCCGGGTACCTGCCCAAGAACCGCTGCACCACCAGGTTAAGGACGTGAGCCACACAGGGCACATGGGTCAGTTGTCCCTGTCGGAGGGCGGAGAGGAGGTTGGTGCCATTGTCGCAAACTACCATTCCTGGCTTAAGCTGGCGTGGCGTCAACCACCTCTCGGCCTGGCCCTGCAGAGCAGACAGGACCTCTGCCCCAGTGTGGCTTCTGTCCCCCAAACACACCAGCGCAAGCACGGCATGGCATCTTTTTGCCTGCGTACTTGCGTAGCCCCGTGAACGGCTACGGAGCACCGCTGGTTCATAGGACAAACCACAGGAAGAGGCCATGGAGGAAGAAGAAGAGGAGGGGGTGGAGGAGAGAGGTGTGTCACAACCAGTAGTAGCATTTTGGAGGCGTGGCGGTGGGACAACCTCCAACACTACTGCACCTTGTCCTGCATCCTTCCCAGCTGCCAAAAGAGTGACCCAATGGGCCGTGAAAGAAAGGTAACGTCCCTGTCCATGCCTGCTGGACCATGAGTCAGCGGTAATATGCACCTTACCGCTGACCGCCCTGTCCAGCGAGGCCAAGACATTGCCTTCCACATGCCGGTAGAGAGCCGGAATAGCCTTCCGTGAGAAAAAGTGGCGTTTGGGAACCTGCCACTGAGGAACCGCACATTGCACAAACTCACGGAAGGGGGCCGAGTCTACCAACTGAAAAGGCAGCAGTTGAAGCGCTAGCAATTTAGCCAAGCTAGCATTCAACCGCTGGGCATGTGGATGGCTGGGAGTGAACTTCTTTCGACGGTCCAGCAGCTGGGGCAGGGAAATTTGCCTGCTAGAATCGGACGTCGGTGTACTGCTAGCAGAGTGGCCGCAAGTACTTGGCTGTGACACACCTAATTCTACACCTTCATTCCTCTCAGTGCATGTTTCAGAGAGGACTGAAGTTATAGTGGGGTTGGAGATCCCAGCTGATGCGGTGCAAGGAGAGGTCCGCTTTGTTCTTTGGTGTGGGTCTTTGAGGTAGGCTTGCCAACGAGCTGCATGGCAGGTCAACATATGTCTGGTCAGGCATGTGGTACCCAAGCGGCTGATGTTTTGGCCACGCGATATACGCTTGAGACATATGTTGCAAACAGCAGCTGTGCGATCTGATGCACTAGCCTCAAAAAAGGCCCACACCAAAGAACTTTTTGAATGACGGGCAGAGGCAGCGCCCTGCACAGGCGGAGCTCTGCGGTGTGATTCCGTCGGTGTACTGCCCTTACGCTGGCCACCAAAGGGCATCCTGCCTCGTTGGAGATGTGCCTCCTCCTCATCCTCCTCCTCCTCCTCTCTCCTATTAGGCACCCACGTGGAGTCAGTGACCTCATCATCCCCTCCCTCCTCATCACTGGAGCCAATCTGGCAGTATGCTACAGCTGCTGGAACATGACTGCCAGATTGGTGTCCTTCTTGAGCATCCCCTCTGTCTGCTCTCACGCTACTGCCTTCCTGTAGCTGGGTTTCATCATCAGACCCTTCGAAACGCTGGGCATCCTCCTGGAGCATGTACCCAACACTGTGCTCAAACAGTTCGGGGGACTCCTCAGGAGGAGGACATGGTGGGTCTAGGGAAGGAGTGACTGATGATGAGTCTGACATTGATACCAGGGAAGAGGACGCTTTGGCAGCTGCTTTGCCAGTACCCTGAGCCTGGGTGAGAGAGGATGAGGAGGAGGAGGAGGGCTTGGTCATCCACTCTACCAAGTCTTCGGCATGATGTGGCTCAACATGTCCAGCTGCCGAAAAGAAGGACAAGCGTGTCCCATGGCCATGTGCTGATGACAATGCACCGCGTCCACGACCAGCACTGTTGCCCCCAGACACAGAGCCTGCTTGCCCTCTTTTATTGCCTCCTGACTGTCTGCCTCTCCTTGTTTGCCTTCCAGACATTCTAATAGATGGCCTGCAGGGAGATGGGAAAAAAGCAATAAGGGCTACCTTCAGGTGTCCTTCTCTGTCCCTTGAAACAAGGACTTGCACAGTGAAAGAAACTGACACTCTCCCTACCTACAGTTTTCTGTCCCTAGAAAAAATGTTTTTTTTAAGCACAATATAGCACAAGGAGAATTCACTCACTGTCCTTCCAGGTCCCTGGAAACAAGGACTTGCACAGTGAAAGAAACTGACACTCTCCCTACCTACAGTTTTCTGTCCCTAGAAAAAATGTTTTTTTTAAGCACACTATAGCACAAGGAGAATTCACTCAATGTCCTTCCAGGTCCCTGGAAACAAGGACTTGCACAGTGAAAGAAACTGACACTCTCCCTACCTACAGTTTTCTGTCCCTAGAAAAAATGTTTTTTTTAAGCACACTATAGCACAAGGAGAATTCACTCAATGTCCTTCCAGGTCCCTGGAAACAAGGACTTGCACAGTGAAAGAAACTGACACTCTCCCTACCTACAGTTTTCTGTCCCTAGAAAAAATGTTTTTTTTTAAGCACAATATAGCACAAGGAGAATTCACTCAATGTCCTTCCAGGTCCCTGGAAACAAGGACTTGCACAGTGAAAGAAACTGACACTCTCCCTACCTACAGTTTTCTGTCCCTAGAAAAAATGTTTTTTTTAAGCACACTATAGCACAAGGAGAATTCACTCAATGTCCTTCCAGGTCCCTGGAAACAAGGACTTGCACAGTGAAAGAAACTGACACTCTCCCTACCTACAGTTTTCTGTCCCTAGAAAAAATGTTTTTTTTAAGCACAATATAGCACAAGGAGAATTCACTCACTGTCCTTCCAGGTCCCTGGAAACAAGGACTTGCACAGTGAAAGAAACTGACACTCTCCCTACCTACAGTTTTCTGTCCCTAGAAAAAATGTTTTTTTTAAGCACAATATAGCACAAGGAGAATTCACTCACTGTCCTTCCAGGTCCCTGGAAACAAGGACTTGCACAGTGAAAGAAACTGACACTCTCCCTACCTACAGTTTTCTGTCCCTAGAAAAAATGTTTTTTTTAAGCACACTATAGCACAAGGAGAATTCACTCAATGTCCTTCCAGGTCCCTGGAAACAAGGACTTGCACAGTGAAAGAAACTGACACTCTCCCTACCTACAGTTTTCTGTCCCTAGAAAAAATGTTTTTTTTAAGCACAATATAGCACAAGGAGAATTCACTCACTGTCCTTCCAGGTCCCTGGAAACAAGGACTTGCACAGTGAAAGAAACTGACACTCTCCCTACCTACAGTTTTCTGTCCCTAGAAAAAATGTTTTTTTTAAGCACAATATAGCACAAGGAGAATTCACTCACTGTCCTTCCAGGTCCCTGGAAACAAGGACTTGCACAGTGAAAGAAACTGACACTCTCCCTACCTACAATTTTCTGTCCCTAGAAAAAATGTTTTTTTTAAGCACACTATAGCACAAGGAGAATTCACTCAATGTCATTCCAGGTCCCTGGAAACAAGGACTTGCACAGTGAAAGAAACTGACACTCTCCCTACCTACAGTTTTCTGTCCCTAGAAAAAATGTTTTTTTTAAGCACACTATAGCACAAGGAGAATTCACTCAATGTCCTTCCAGGTCCCTGGAAACAAGGACTTGCACAGTGAAAGAAACTGACACTCTCCCTACCTACAGTTTTCTGTCCCTAGAAAAAATGTTTTTTTTAAGCACAATATAGCACAAGGAGAATTCACTCACTGTCCTTCCAGGTCCCTGGAAACAAGGACTTGCACAGTGAAAGAAACTGACACTCTCCCTACCTACAGTTTTCTGTCCCTAGAAAAAATGTTTTTTTAAGCACAATATAGCACAAGGAGAATTCACTCACTGTCCTTCCAGGTCCCTGGAAACAAGGACTTGCACAGTGAAAGAAACTGACACTCTCCCTACCTACAGTTTTCTGTCCCTAGAAAAAATGTTTTTTTTAAGCACACTATAGCACAAGGAGAATTCACTCAATGTCCTTCCAGGTCCCTGGAAACAAGGACTTGCACAGTGAAAGAAACTGACACTCTCCCTACCTACAGTTTTCTGTCCCTAGAAAAAATGTTTTTTTTAAGCACAATATAGCACAAGGAGAATTCACTCACTGTCCTTCCAGGTCCCTGGAAACAAGGACTTGCACAGTGAAAGAAACTGACACTCTCCCTACCTACAGTTTTCTGTCCCTAGAAAAAATGTTTTTTTTAAGCACAAAACACACTGACACTCTCCCTACCTATCCTTCTCTTTCCCTAAACTAAAGGAATCCAGGTTAAGCAAGAAAGAAATAAAAGTCACTGTCCCTGCCTATGCTGCTCTATCCCTGCTCCGGAACACACTACACTAGGCCGCCGTGCTGGCGGCCTTTTATAGTGTGGGGCGTGTACTAAACACCCTCAGCAATAATTGGCCACAGGCATCCTGCCTGTGGCCAATCATTGCTCTCCTCGCTGCCGGCGCTGTGATTGGCCAAGCATGCGGGGTCACAGTGCATGCTTGGCCAATCACAGCGCCTGGATGACACTGCGATGGCGTAGTGCATTGTGGGCCGTTCGCGTCACTCGAATTTGGCGCGAACGGCCCAAATCGTTCGATCTTCGACGAACGATCGAACAGCCGATGTTCGAGTCGAACGTATGTTCGACTCGAACACGAAGCTCATCCCTAGGGGACACCAAAGCCAAGAGCTGCTGAAAAACGGGGTCAGACATCCTAAGAAAATTCCTGAAATCATCAGGGTTATTCTCCCGGATCTCCCGCAGCAGAGGCATATGACATAATTGGTCCCTCTGGAGCAACCAATTCTTGGTCCATGAACTCCTCCTCACCCTCCTCATGGACCGGATCTGGGACATAGCAACAAGCCCAGCAGCAAGCACAGCACGATCTCGGCGACAAGAACGTACCCGCAACATGGCTTCAAAACGGTCGTCTAATCAGAACGAACTAAAAGAACGCACTGAAGAACAGCAAGGCCTATGAAGAACGAGCTGAAAAACAGTAACGAGCGGACAAGAACGCACTGCAAAAACAGATACAAACTCACTACACGCACTGAAAGCCAGATACAAACCCACAAGCACAAACTGAACTCCCGAAAACGATCTTTAAAGCACGAAGACTGAAAAGCGCGAATCGTCTCTTCCCAAACTTTTACTAACACGCGGTAACACAAAATCAGCAAAAGCAGCCAAAAGGGTGGCGCGAACAGAATGAAACTTCCCCTTTATAGTGCCGTCGTACGCGTTGGACGTCACTGCGCTTTGCTAGATCAGTTTTTTTCACGAACGTCTGTAGGCAAGGCAGGCTTGAGAGGAAACAAGAAAAATAACGTCGAGAAAATCAACGTTTTTTTTCTTGACATGAAAAGCGGTCGTGTGTACGTGGCAACAGGCATTTGCAGCACTTACAGCGGGCGGAGTGTGCTTCCTGCTAAATATACACCTGAAGCTAGCCCGTATTGCTGTGTTTTCCTGCTGTGTTACACTAACAGGCATTTGCAGCACTTACAGCGGGCGGAGTGTGCTTCCTGCTAAATATACACCTGAAGCTAGCCCGTATTGCTGTGTTTTCCTGGTGTGTTACACTAACAGGCATTTGCAGCACTTACAGCGGGCGGAGTGTGCCTCCTGCACATTATACACCTGAAGCTAGCCCGTATTGCTGTGTTTTCCTGGTGTGTTACACTAACAGGCATTTGCAGCACTTACAGCGGGCGGAGTGTGCTTCCTGCTAAATATACACCTGAGGCTAGCCCGTATTGCTGTGTTTTCCTGGTGTGTTACACTAACAGGCATTTGCAGCACTTATAGCGGGCGGAGTGTGCTTCCTGCTAAATATACACCTTAACCACTTCCCGCCCAGTCAATAGCAGATTGACGTCCGGGAAGTGGTTCTGTTATCCACCCTGGACGTCATATGACGTCCTGCGGGATAACAGCCGCCGCGCGCCCGGGGGGGCGCGCATCGCGGCGATCGGTGGAGCGGTGGGTCAGTCTGACCCACCGCTACACTGATCTCGGTAAGAAGCCTCCGTTGGAGGCTTTTTACCACGTGATCAGCCGTGTCGAATCACGGCTGATCACAATGTAAACAGGAAGAGACGTTGATCGGCTCTTCCTCACTCGCGTCTGACAGACGCGAGTAGAGGAGAGCCGATCGGCGGCTCTCCTGACAGGGGGGGTTCGCGCTGATTGTTTATCAGCGCAGCCCCCCCTCGGATACCCACACTAGACCACCAGGGAAGCCCCCCAGGACCACCAGGGAAGCCCCAATCATGTGGATGGCCCCCATGGCCATCCACATGTAGTAAAAACAAATAAATAAAATAAAAACATTAAAAAAAAATGCCAATCAGTGCCCACAAATGGGCACTGACTGGCACTTTCACAATGTGTGGTGGCTGGCATTGCTGGGCACCAGTGCCACCAATGCCACCTACTAGTGTCCATCAGTGCCACCTATCAGTGCCCATCCGTGCCAATCTGTGCCCACCTATCAGTGCCCGTCCATGCCACCTATCAGTGCCACCCATAAGTGCCCATCAGTGCCGCCTATGAGTGCCAATCAGTGCCGCCTATGAGTGCCAATCAGTGCCACCTATGAGTGCCAATCAGTGCCGCCTATGAGTGCCAATCAATGCCACCTATGAGTGCCCATCAGTGCCGCATACCAGTGCCACATATCAGTGCCCATCAGTGCCGCCTATCAGTGCCCATCATCAGTGCCCATCAGTGCCACCTCATTGGTGCCACCTCATCGGTGCCCATCAGTGTCGCCTTATCAGTGCCCTTCAGTGCCACCTTAGTGCCCGTCATTGAAGTAGAAAAGGTACTTGTTTACAAAAAAATTAACAGAAACAAAGAAAAACGTAGTTTTTTTTTAATTTTTCGCTCTTTTTTTATTTGTTGTGCAAAAAATAAAAATCGCAGAGGCGATCAAATACCACCGAAAGAAAGCTCTATTTGTGGGAACAAAATGATAAAAAATTTGTTTGGGTACAGTGTAGCATGACCGCACAATTGTCATTCAAATTGCGACAGTGCTGAAAGCTCAAAATTGGCTTGGGCAGGAAGCTGTATAAGTGCATGGTATTGAAGTGGTTAAGCTAGCCCGTATTGCTGTGTTTTCCTGGTGTGTTACACTAACAGGCATTTGCAGCACTTACAGCGGGCGGAGTGTGCTTCCTACTAAATATACACCTGAAGCTAGCCCGTATTGCTGTGTTTTCCTTGTGTGTTACACTAACAGGCATTTGCAGCACTTACAGCGGGCGGAGTGTGCTTCCTGCTAAATATACTCGTGAAGCTAGCCCGTATTGCTGTGTTTTCCTGGTGTGTTACACTAACAGGCATTTGCAGCACTTACAGCAGGCGGAGTGTGCTTCCTGCTAAATATACACCTGAAGCTAGCCCGTATTGCTGTGTTTTCCTGGTGTGTTACACTAACAGGCATTTGCAGCACTTACAGCGGGCGGAGTGTGCCTCCTGCACATTATACATCTGAAGCTAGCCCGTATTGCTATGTTTTCCTGGTGTGTTACACTAACAGGCATTTTGCAGCACTTACAGCGGGCGGAGTGTGCCTCCTGCACATTATAAACCTGAAGCTAGCCCTTTTTACTGGAGCTTTTTTTCTTTTGTGTTACACTAACAGGCATTTGCAGCACTTACAGCGGGCGGAGTGTGCTTCCTGCAAAATATACACCTGAAGCTACCCCTTATTGCTGGTTTTCCCATCTCCCTGCAGGCCATTGCTATGTCTGGAAGGCCAACAAAGAGAGGCAGACAGTCACGAGCCAATAAAAGAGGGCAAGCAGGCTCTGTGTCTGGGGGCAACAGTGCTGGTCGTGGACGCAGTGCATTGTCATCAGCACATGGCCATGGGACACGCTTGTCCTTCTTTTCGGCAGCTGGACGTGTTGAGCCACATCATGCCGAAGACTTGGTAGAGTGGATGACCAAGCCCTCCTCATCCTCCTCATCCTCTCTCACCCAGGCTCAGGGTACTGGCAAAGCAGCTGCCAAAGCGTCCTCTTCCCTGGTATCAATGTCATCATCAGTCACTCCTTCCCTAGACCCACCATGTCCTCCTCCTGAGGAGTCCCCCGAACTGTTTGAGCACAGTGTTGGGTACATGCTCCAGGAGGATACCCAGCGTTTCAAAGGGTCTGATGATGATACCCAGCTAGAGGAAGGCAGTAGCGTGAGAGCAGAGAGAGGGGATGCTCAAGAAGGACACCAATCTGGCAGTCATGTTCCAGCAGCTGCAGCATACTGCCAGATTGGCTCCAGTGATGAGGAGGGAGGGGATGATGAGGTCACTGACTCCACATGGGTGCCTAATAGGAGAGAGGAGGAGGAGGAGGATGTGGAGGAGGCACATCTCCAACGAGGCAGGATTCCCTCGGGGGGCCAGCGTAAGGGCAGCACACCGACTGAATCACACCGCAGAGCTCTGCCTGTGCAGGGCGCTGCCTCTGCCCGTTATTCAAAAAGTTCTTTGGTGTGGGCCTTTTTTGAGTCGAGTGCATCAGATCGCACAGCTGCTGTTTGCAACATATGTCTCAAGCGTATATCGCGTGGCCAAAACATCAGCCGCTTGGGCACCACATGCTTGACCAGACATATGTTGACCTGCCATGCAGCTCGTTGGCAAGCCTACCTTAAAGACCCACACCAAAGAACAAAGCGGACCTCTCCTTGCACTGCATCAGCTGGGATCTCCAACCCCACTATACCTTCAGTCCTCTCTGAAACCTGCACTGAGAGGAATGAAGGTGTAGAATTAGGTGTGTCACAGCCAAGTACTTGCGGGCACTCTGCTAGCAGTACACCGACGTCCGATTCTAGCAGGCAAATTTCCCTGCCCCAGCTGTTGGACCGTCAAAAGAAGTTCACTCCCAGCCATCCACATGCCCAGCGGTTGAATGCTAGCTTGGCAAAATTGCTAGCGCTTCAACTGCTGCCTTTTCAGTTGGTAGACTCGGTCCCCTTCCGTGAGTTTGTGCAATGTGCGGTTCCTCAGTGGCAGGTTCCCAAACGCCACTTTTTCTCACGGAAGGCGATTCCGGCTCTCTACCGGCATGTGGAAGGCAATGTCTTGGCCTCGCTGGACAGGGCGGTCAGCGGTAAGGTGCATATTACCGCTGACTCATGGTCCAGCAGGCATGGACAGGGACGTTACCTTTCTTTCATGGCCCATTGGGTCACTCTTTTGGCAGCTGGGAAGGATGCAGGACAAGGTGCAGTAGTGTTGGAGGTTGTTCCGCCGCAACGCCTCCAAAATGCTACTACTGGTTGTGACATACCTCTCTCCTCCACCCCCTCCTCTTCTTCTTCCTCCTCCATGGCCTCTTCCTGTGCTTTGTCCTCGGAACCAGCGGTGCTCCGTAGGCATTCAAGGGGCTACGCAAGTACGCAGGCAAAAAGATGCTATGCCGTGCTTGCGCTGGTGTGTTTGGGGGACAGGAGCCACACTGGGGCAGAGGTTCTGTCTGCTCTGCAGGGGCAGGCCGAGAGGTGGTTAACACCACGCCAGCTTAAGCCAGGTATGGTGGTTTGCGACAATGGCACCAACCTCCTCTCCGCCCTCCGACAGGGACAACTGACCCATGTGCCCTGAGTGGCTCACGTCCTTAACCTGGTGGTGCAGCGGTTCTTGGGCAGGTACCCGGGCTTACAGGATGTCCTGAGGCAGGCCAGGAAAGTCTGTGTGCATTTCCGCAGATCTTATAATGCCAGTGCTCGCCTGGCTGAGCTGCAAAAGGAGTTGAACCTGCCCAAGAACCGCCTTATATGTGACATGCCCACCAGGTGGAACTCAATGTTGGCCATGCTGCAGCGGCTGCACACGCAGCAGAGGGCCATCAATGAGTACCTGTGCGACTACGGCACCAGGACAGGGTCAGGGGAGCTCAGGTTTTTTTGCTTTCAAAGTATTTTATTTTCAAATAGGTAAATACAGAGTAACAATCACGATAGAAAGACAAAAGGTAAAAGTTTTTGGCCAATAGCATGGGCGGGCTGAAGAAATACACCGTGATAGTACAAAAATTGAGCAAGGTTTGTAATCGTAAACAATTCTGTCAAGTAATTAATCATATCACCTGCCATACAGAGTTTAAGTATAGGTACACTTCCTCCCATTCTCGCATTGTCAACAGAGCCTGGGGTCCCAAATTCTCTCTTTAAGTCCCCCACATCCGGAGCAGGGAAGGTGCCACGGAGCCCCCGCCCTCCGGCACCCCAAAAGGGAACACGCTGTGCCAAAGGGAGGGGACCCCCCATCCCCCCCCAGGGGGGGAACCCCAGATGGGACTGACTCACTGCTAAGAGGACCTCCATTGTTGTACCATTAATAGTAATTTGTTACCCTGTTAGAAGAAAGGAGAGGTAATCAGAAAGAAGAAGGGGAGGAAAGACGGGGATGAGGTTAGGGTGGAGGTAGGGAAGGGAAGCGAGGTTCACTAATTGCTTAATTTAATCCAGGTTTTGATTGTGAGATAATCCAGGAACCAGAGAAATACCCAAGAACTGAGCCCAGGGTTCCCAAACCATCTCAAATTTACATGTTGAATCGTTAATGATACTGGCAAGTTTTTCCTGGGCCATGATCCAAGATACTTTCCTGATCGCTACTTTAGTTGAGCTCAGGTTTTTTTTTTTTTAACCACACCAGTGGGGCATGATCAGGGATGCATGCACTGTCCTGGCACCATTTGAGGAGGCCACGAGGATGGTGAGCAGTGACAGTGCATGCATCAGTGATACTGTACCTCTTGTCCACCTGTTGGAACATACGCTGCGTGGAATAATGGACAGGGCACTTGAGGCAGAACAGAGGCAGGAAGAGGAGGACTTCCTTGCCTCTCAAGACCCCCTTTACCCAGACAGTGTTCCTTCTGTCCCACCCATCGCACAGGAAGAGGAGGAGGAGGATTGTGTCAGCATGGAGGTGGAGCTTGGCACTCAGCATCATCAGCAGCAGTCTTTTAGGGATGATTTACAGTCCCAAGAAACCCATGGACTTGTACGTGGCTGGGAGGAGGTGGCTGCGGATCATGTCATCCTTAGTGACCCAGAGGACTCCGGACCGAATGCCTCAGCTAACCTACGCTGTATGGCCTCCCTGATCCGGCAAAGTCTGCGGAAGGATCCTCGTATTCTTCGGATCAAGGAGAGGGACCATTACTGGCTGGCCACTCTCCTTGATCCACGGTACAAGGGTAAGGTTGCGGACCTTATCTTACCGTCGCAGAGGGAGCAGAGGATGAGACAACTCCGGGAGGCCTTGCAGAAAGGTCTGTGCAACGCGTTCCCAGAGACTGGGAGGTTACAAACTCCTGGTCCTGGACAACGAGTTGCTGAGGCTTTGGTCAGTCAAAGAAGGAGCGGTGGGGAAGGTGGCCGTCTGACCGAAGCGTTCAGACAATTCTTTAGTCCGCAGCCCCAAGGTATGATCGGTTCCAGCAACCATCGCCAGTGTCTGATATACATGGTGCAGGAATACCTAGGGGCAAGGTCAGACTTGGACACCTTCCCCACCGAAAATCCTCTGGCTTACTGGGTCTTGAGGATGGATCACTGGCCAGAGCTTGCACAGTATGCAATTGAGCTACTGGCCTGTCCTGCATCCAGCATTCTTTCAGAACGCACATTCAGTGCTGCTGGAGGATTTGTCACGGATCACAGGGTGCGCCTGTCCACCGACTCGGTTGATCGACTGACCTTCATAAAGATGAACCAGTCTTGGATCACCACCAGCTACCAAACACCTGAAGCTGATATAACAGACTAATTTATTTTCAAATGTCACATCTCTTCAAGACTGATGCTGATGCTGAGTAGTGATGAGCCGAACACCCCCGGGTTCGGTTCGCACCAGAACCCGCGAACGGACCGAAAGTTCGTACGAACATTAGAACCCTATTAAATACAATGGATGCGAACGTTCGAATTCTAAAGTGCTAATTATAACAACTATTATGCATGTTATTGTCCTAAAAAGGGTTTGGGAACCCGGGTTGTGCACCAGGGGACATGTATCAATGCAAAAAGAAGTTTTAAAAACGGTCGTTTTTCGGGAGCAGTCATTTTAATGATGCATAAAGTGAAAAAAAAAAGTCAAATATTCCTTTAAATATCGTACCTGGGGGGTGTCTAAAGTATGCCTGTGAAGTGCCACGTGTTTCCCGTGTTTAGAACTGTCCCTGCACAAAATGACACTTCTAAAGGAAAAAAAAGCCATTTAAAACTGCTTGCGGCTTTAATGTAATGTCTGGTCCCGGTAATATGGATGAAAATCTTTAGGAAAAATGGCATAGCTACCCCATCAACCCCCCTACCCCAGCCCATTACCAGCCCCTTTGGGTCTTGTATGGATATTAAGGGGAACACCGCACACAAAATAAAAAAGGCCCTATATACTCTGAACAGCCGTATACAGGCGGTGCATACAAGACAGGGACTGTAGGTTTGTTCTTATGTAGAATGTGTTTGTAATTTTGAACAGGTACATTGTTTAAGTGTAGCTCCAGCCCAAAAATCTATTTTTAAACTTTTTGGAAAACATAGGTAAGGGTTATCACCCCTGTAACATTTGTTTTGCTGTCTGTGCCCCTGTTCAGAACATTTCACCTCACTTTCCGTCCCAATGACAACTGTTTTTGAAATGTGGTGTTTTTCTTGAAACAAGGATTGGTGATAAAGCATCAGTACAGAGGAGACACCTTTCTCCCATATTAATTCTTACAGGAGAGAATTTTCCTTCCTAGGGGTAGATTTCCTCTCACTTCCTGTTGTCTTCTTGCGTTTGCAAGTAGGAGTCGTTTGTAAGTTGGATGTTTGAAAGTAGGGACCTGCCGTATATACTCTGCAGAAATAGGCCCCTTAGTTGTTGGTGTTGGCACAACACTGTAAGCACTCACAGTTACTCTTGGTTGGTGCTGGAATGCCCTGCTGTCAACTATTATATCAGGAATTGTAATTACATATAATTGTTGAACAGTGGTAGTAAAAATTGGGCCTTTGATGGTGGTGCTGGTGCCACAACACTGTAAGCCCTGACAGTTACTCTTGGTGGGTGCAGCAATGGGCCCTGCTGTGAATTATTAGATCAAGAATTGTAATTGCATGCCCCTGTTGAACAGGGGCTGAAAAATTGGGCCTTTCGTGGTGGTGGTGGTGGTGGTGGTGTTGCCACAACACTGTAAGCCCTCAGAGTTACTCTTGGTGGGTGCAGGAATGGGCCCTGCTGTGAATTATTAGATCAAGAATTGTAATTACATGCCCCTTTTGAACAGGGGCTGAAAAATTGGGCCTTTCGTGGTGGTGGTGGTGGTGGCGTTGCCACAACACTGTAAGCCCTCAGAGTTACTCTTGGTGGGTGCAGCAATGGGCCCTGCTGTGAATTATTAGATCAAGAATTGTAATTGCATGCCCCTGTTGAACAGGGGCTGAAAAATTGGGCCTTAGGCACTGGTGGCACAACACTACAACCCTTCACAGATACTGTACTTGGAGCACAGCAATGAGCCCTGTTGCAAAGTATTGCTTCAAAAATTGTAATGACACGCCCCTGTTAAACAGGGGCTGAAAAATTGGGCCTTAGGCACTGGTGCCACAACACTCCAACCCCTCACAGATACTGTACTTGGAGCACAGCAATGAACCCTATGGCAAATTATTGCTAAAAAAATTGTAATTACACACCCCTGTAAAACAGGGGCTGAAAAATTGGGCCTTAGCCACTGGTGGCGGCACCCATAAACAAAAATGATCTTCCAAGCTATCATCATCAATCGTATCATTGAGGACTCGGAGGAGGAGGATAGCCAGTCAACATAACAGCACAGGCACTCAGCATCAGCATCAGTCTTGAAGGGATGTGACATGTTAAAATCAATTAGTCTGTTATATCAGCATCAGGTGTGTGGTAGCTGGTGGTGATCCAAGACTGGTTCATCTTGATGAAAGTCAGTCGATCAACCGAGTCGGTGGACAGGCGCACCCTGTGATCCGTGACAAATCCTCCAGCAGCACTGAATGTGCGTTCCGAAAGAACGCTGGATGCAGGACAGGCCAGTAGCTCAATTGCATACTGTGCAAGCTCTGGCCAGTGATCCATCCTCAAGACCCAGTAAGCCAGAGGATTTTCGGTGGGGAAGGTGTCCAAGTCTGACCTTGCCCCTAGATATTCCTGCACCATGTTTATCAGACGCTGGCGATGGTTGCTGGAACCGATCATACTTTGGGGCTGTGGACTAAAGAATTGTCTGAACGCATCGGTCAGACGGCCACCTTCCCCACCGCTCCTTCTTTGACTGGCCGAAGCCTCAGCAACTCGTTGTCCAGGACCAGGAGTTTGTAACCTCCCAGTCTCTGGGAACGCGTTGCACAGACCTTTCTGCAAGGCCTCCCGGAGTTGTCTCATCCTCTGCTCCCTCTGCGACGGTAACATAAGGTCCGCAACCTTACCCTTGTACCGTGGATCAAGGAGAGTGGCCAGCCAGTAATGGTCCCTCTCCTTGATCCGAAGAATACGAGGATCCTTCCGCAGACTTTGCAGGATCAGGGAGGCCATGCAGCGTAGGTTTGCTGAGGCATTCGCTCCGGAGTCCTCTGGGTCACTAAGGACGACATGATCCGCAGCCACCTCCTCCCAGCCACGTACAAGTCCACTGGTTTCTTGGGACTGTAAATCATCCCTAAAAGACTGCTGCTGATGATGCTGAGTGCCAGCCTTCACCTCCATGCTGACACAATCCTCCTCCTCCTCCTCCTCCTCTTCCTGTATGATGGGTGGGACAGAAGGAACACTGTCTGGGTAAAGGGGGCCTTGAGAGGCAAGGAAGTCCTCCTCTTCCTGCCTCTGTTCTGCCTCAAGTGCCCTGTCCATTATTCCACGCAGCGTGTGCTCCAACAGGTGGACAAGAGGTACAGTGTCACTGATGCATGCACTGTCACTGCTCACCATCCTCGTGGCCTCCTCAAATGGTGCCAGGACAGTGCATGCATCCCTGATCATGCCCCACTGGCGTGGAGAAAAAAAACCAAGCTCCCCTGACCCTGTCCTGGTGCCGTAGTCGCACAGGTACTCATTAATGGCCCTCTGCTGCGTGTGCAGCCGCTGCAGCATGGCCAACGTTGAGTTCCACCTGGTGGGCATGTCACATATAAGGCGGTTCTTGGGCAGGTTCAACTCCTTTTGCAGCTCAGCCAGGCGAGCACTGGCATTATAAGATCTGCGGAAATGCACACAGACTTTCCTGGCCTGCCTCAGGACATCCTGTAAGCCCGGGTACCTGCCCAAGAACCGCTGCACCACCAGGTTAAGGACGTGAGCCACACAGGGCACATGGGTCAGTTGTCCCTGTCGGAGGGCGGAGAGGAGGTTGGTGCCATTGTCGCAAACCACCATTCCTGGCTTAAGCTGGCGTGGCGTCAACCACCTCTCGGCCTGGCCCTGCAGAGCAGACAGGACCTCTGCCCCAGTGTGGCTTCTGTCCCCCAAACACACCAGCGCAAGCACGGCATGGCATCTTTTTGCCTGCGTACTTGCGTAGCCCCTTGAACGGCTACGGAGCACCGCTGGTTCATAGGACAAACCACAGGAAGAGGCCATGGAGGAAGAAGAAGAGGAGGGGGTGGAGGAGAGAGGTGTGTCACAACCAGTAGTAGCATTTTGGAGGCGTGGCGGTGGAACAACCTCCAACACTACTGCACCTTGTCCTGCATCCTTCCCAGCTGCCAAAAGAGTGACCCAATGGGCCGTGAAAGAAAGGTAACGTCCCTGTCCATGCCTGCTGGACCATGAGTCAGCGGTAATTAGACATGTGCATTCGTTTTCGTCCGAATGCATTTTCGTCCGAATTTCAGCTATTTTCGTTATCGTTTTAACAAACGAAAACGAAAGCACAGAATCCGAAAACCGAAAGATCCGACATAAACAAATGCTTTATTTTCGTTTTCGTTGCTACAACAGTTCGATATAGATAGGAGATTCGACGTGACGCTGACGATAACAATCTGTGTCTATCGAACCTGTGGTCGAATGTGCCTAACCTTAACTCTATTAGTCCAAGATTATTCTACATAGAGAGAAACGATTCGACATTATAGAGAGAAAAGATTCGACATAGGAGAGAAAGATTCGACATAGGAGAGAAAAGATTCGACATAGGAGAGAAAAGATTCGACATAGGAGAGAAAAGATTCGACATAGGAGAGAAAAGATTCGACATAGGAGAGAAAAGATTCGACATAGGAGAGAAAAGATTCGACATAGGAGAGAAAAGATTCGACATAGGAGAGAAAAGATTCGACATAGGAGAGGAAAGATTCGACATAGGAGAGGAAAGATTCGACATAGGAGAGAAAAGATTCGACATAGGAGAGAAAAGATTCGACATAGGAGAGAAAAGATTCGACATAGGAGAGAAAAGATTCGACATAGGAGAGAAAAGATTCGACATAGGAGAGAAAAGATTCGACATTATAGAGAGAAAAGATTTGACATTATAGAGAGAAAAGATTCGACATAGGAGAGAAAAGATTTGACATTATAGAGAGAAAAGATTTGACATAGGAGAGAAAAGATTCGACATAGGAGAGAAAAGATTTGACATTATAGAGAGAAAAGATTCGACATAGGAGAGAAAAGATTCGACATAGGAGAGAAAAGATTCGACATAGGAGAGGAAAGATTCGACATAGGAGAGGAAAGATTCGACATAGGAGAGAAAAGATTCGACATAGGAGAGGAAAGATTCGACATAGGAGAGGAAAGATTCGACATAGGAGAGGAAAGATTCGACATAGGAGAGAAAAGATTCGACATAGGAGAGAAAAGATTCGACATAGGAGAGAAAAGATTCGACATAGGAGAGAAAAGATTCGACATAGGAGAGAAAAGATTCGACATAGGAGAGAAAAGATTCGACATTATAGAGAGAAAAGATTCGACATTATAGAGAGAAAAGATTTGACATTATAGAGAGAAAAGATTTGGCATTATAGAGAGAAAAGATTCGACATAGGAGAGAAAAGATTTGACATTATAGAGAGAAAAGATTTGACATTATAGAGAGAAAAGATTCGACATAGGAGAGAAAAGATTCGACATAGGAGAGAAAAGATTCGACATAGGAGAGGAAAGATTCGACATAGGAGAGGAAAGATTCGACATAGGAGAGAAAAGATTCGACATAGGAGAGAAAAGATTCGACATAGGAGAGAAAAGATTTGACATTATAGAGAGAAAAGATTTGACATTATAGAGAGAAAAGATTTGACATTATAGAGAGAAAAGATTTGACATAGGAGAGAAAAGATTCGACATTATAGAGAGAAAAGATTTGACATTATAGAGAGAAAAGATTCGACATAGGAGAGAAAAGATTCGACATTATAGAGAGAAAAGATTCGACATTATAGAGAGAAAAGATTCGACATAGAGAGAAAAGATCACTGCTTGTGGGCGGAACATTCGACTGGAAATGTATGATTGCAGAGTCGTACAGTTTCGCTGCTCCGTCGAATCTTCTTTGAACATTCGACAGACACCATAAGCCTTCAATGACAGATTCGACCTTAATTAATTCAGATTTTCGGACGAATGCATTTTTTTACGAAAAACAAAATAAATAAAAACGAATTTCGGGAGTAACTAAATAAATTTATTTTTTGGACGAAAACGAAATTCCGAAACGAAATATTTCAGTGTGCACATGTCTAGCGCTAATATGCACCTTACCGCTGACCGCCCTGTCCAGCGAGGCCAAGACATTGCCTTCCACATGCCGGTAGAGAGCCGGAATAGCCTTCCGTGAGAAAAAGTGGCGTTTGGGAACCTGCCACTGAGGAACCGCACATTGCACAAACTCACGGAAGGGGGCCGAGTCTACCAACTGAAAAGGCAGCAGTTGAAGCGCTAGCAATTTAGCCAAGCTAGCATTCAACCGCTGGGCATGTGGATGGCTGGGAGTGAACTTCTTTCGACGGTCCAGCAGCTGGGGCAGGGAAATTTGCCTGCTAGAATCGGACGTCGGTGTACTGCTAGCAGAGTGGCCGCAAGTACTTGGCTGTGACACAGCTAATTCTACACCTTCATTCCTCTCAGTGCATGTTTCAGAGAGGACTGAAGTTATAGTGGGGTTGGAGATCCCAGCTGATGCGGTGCAAGGAGAGGTCCGCTTTGTTCTTTGGTGTGGGTCTTTGAGGTAGGCTTGCCAACGAGCTGCATGGCAGGTCAACATATGTCTGGTCAGGCATATGGTACCCAAGCGGCTGATGTTTTGGCCACGCGATATACGCTTGAGACATATGTTGCAAACAGCAGCTGTGCGATCTGATGCACTAGCCTCAAAAAAGGCCCACACCAAAGAACTTTTTGAATGACGGGCAGAGGCAGCGCCCTGCACAGGCGGAGCTCTGCGGTGTGATTCCGTCGGTGTACTGCCCTTACGCTGGCCACCAAAGGGCATCCTGCCTCGTTGGAGATGTGCCTCCTCCTCATCCTCCTCCTCCTCCTCTCTCCTATTAGGCACCCACGTGGAGTCAGTGACCTCATCATCCCCTCCCTCCTCATCACTGGAGCCAATCTGGCAGTATGCTGCAGCTGCTGGAACATGACTGCCAGATTGGTGTCCTTCTTGAGCATCCCCTCTGTCTGCTCTCACGCTACTGCCTTCCTGTAGCTGGGTTTCATCATCAGACCCTTCGAAACGCTGGGCATCCTCCTGGAGCATGTACCCAACACTGTGCTCAAACAGTTCGGGGGACTCCTCAGGAGGAGGACATGGTGGGTCTAGGGAAGGAGTGACTGATGATGAGTCTGACATTGATACCAGGGAAGAGGATGCTTTGGCAGCTGCTTTGCCAGTACCCTGAGCCTGGGTGAGAGAGGATGAGGAGGAGGAGGAGGGCTTGGTCATCCACTCTACCAAGTCTTCGGCATGATGTGGCTCAACATGTCCAGCTGCCGAAAAGAAGGACAAGCGTGTCCCATGGCCATGTGCTGATGACAATGCACCGCGTCCACGACCAGCACTGTTGCCCCCAGACACAGAGCCTGCTTGCCCTCTTTTATTGCCTCCTGACTGTCTGCCTCTCCTTGTTTGCCTTCCAGACATTCTAATAGATGGCCTGCAGGGAGATGGGAAAAAAGCAATAAGGGCTACCTTCAGGTGTCCTTCTCTGTCCCTTTACTTAAGGATTTCTAAATATGGTTGAGGATGATTGCTTTTGCACAGAATAGCACAACGACAATTTC
This sequence comes from Rana muscosa, assembly GCA_029206835.1. Taxonomy (NCBI): domain Eukaryota; kingdom Metazoa; phylum Chordata; class Amphibia; order Anura; family Ranidae; genus Rana; species Rana muscosa. The sequence goes on from CM055122.1 coordinate 24,342,420, forward strand.
CCTGACTGTCCAAAAAACAAGGATTTCAAAGATGGTTGATGAGGAATGCTTTAGCACACTATAGCACAAGGAGAATTTCCCTCACTGTCCTTCCCTGTCCCTAGAAACAAGGATTCTCACAGTAAAACACACTGACACTCTCCCTACCTATAGTTTTCTGTCCCTAGAAAAAATGTTTTTTTAAAGCACACTATAGCACAAGGAGAATTTCCCTCACTGTCCTTCCCTGTCCCTAGAAACAAGGATTCGCACAGTAGAACACACTGACACTCTCCCTACCTATAGTTTTCTGTCCCTAGAAAAATGTTTTTTTAAAGCACACTATAGCACAAGGAGAATTTCCCTCACTGTCCTTCCCTGTCCCCAGAAACAAGGATTCGCACAGTAAAACACACTGACACTCTCCCTACCTATAGTTTTCTGTCCCTAGAAAAATGTTTTTTTAAAGCACACTATAGCACAAGGAGAATTTCCCTCACTGTCCTTCCCTGTCCCTAGAAACAAGGATTCGCACAGTAAAACACACTGACACTCTCCCTACCTATAGTTTTCTGTCCCTAGAAAAATGTTTTTTTAAAGTACACTATAGCACAAGGAGAATTTCCCTCACTGTCCTTCCCTGTCCCTAGAAACAAGGATTCGCACAGTAAAACACACTGACACTCTCCCTACCTATAGTTTTCTGTCCCTAGAAAAATGTTTTTTTAAAGCACACTATAGCACAAGGAGAATTTCCCTCACTGTCCTTCCCTGTCCCTAGAAACAAGGATTCGCACAGTAAAACACACTGACACTCTCCCTACCTATAGTTTTCTGTCCCTAGAAAAATGTTTTTTTAAAGCACACTATAGCACAAGGAGAATTTCCCTCACTGTCCTTCCCTGTCCCTAGAAACAAGGATTCGCACAGTAAAACACACTGACACTCTCCCTACCTATAGTTTTCTGTCCCTAGAAAAATGTTTTTTTAAAGCACACTATAGCACAAGGAGAATTTCCCTCACTGTCCTTCCCTGTCCCTAGAAACAAGGATTCGCACAGTAAAACACACTGACACTCTCCCTACCTATAGTTTTCTGTCCCTAGAAAAAATGTTTTTTTAAAGCACACTATAGCACAAGGAGAATTCCCTCACTGTCCTTCCCTGTCCCTAGAAACAAGGATTCGCACAGTAAAACACACTGACACTCTCCCTACCTATAGTTTTCTGTCCCTAGAAAAAATGTTTTTTTAAAGCACACTATAGCACAAGGAGAATTTCCCTCACTGTCCTTCCCTGTCCCTAGAAACAAGGATTCGCACAGTAAAACACACTGACACTCTCCCTACCTATAGTTTTCTGTCCCTAGAAAAATGTTTTTTTAAAGCACACTATAGCACAAGGAGAATTTCCCTCACTGTCCTTCCCTGTCCCTAGAAACAAGGATTCGCACAGTAAAACACACTGACACTCTCCCTACCTATAGTTTTCTGTCCCTAGAAAAAATGTTTTTTTAAAGCACACTATAGCACAAGGAGAATTCCCTCACTGTCCTTCCCTGTCCCTAGAAACAAGGATTCGCAGAGTAAAACACACTGACACTCTCCCTACCTATAGTTTTCTGTCCCTAGAAAAAATTTTTTTTAAAGCACACTATAGCACAAGGAGAATTCCCTCACTGTCCTTCCCTGTCCCTAGAAACAAGGATTCGCACAGTAAAACACACTGACACTCTCCCTACCTATAGTTTTCTGTCCCTAGAAAAATGTTTTTTTAAAGCACACTATAGCACAAGGAGAATTTCCCTCACTGTCCTTCCCTGTCCCTAGAAACAAGGATTCGCACAGTAAAACACACTGACACTCTCCCTACCTATAGTTTTCTGTCCCTAGAAAAATGTTTTTTTAAAGCACACTATAGCACAAGGAGAATTTCCCTCACTGTCCTTCCCTGTCCCTAGAAACAAGGATTCGCACAGTAAAACACACTGACACTCTCCCTACCTATAGTTTTCTGTCCCTAGAAAAATGTTTTTTTAAAGCACACTATAGCACAAGGAGAATTTCCCTCACTGTCCTTCCCTGTCCCTAGAAACAAGGATTTGCACAGTAAAACACACTGACACTCTCCCTACCTATAGTTTTCTGTCCCTAGAAAAATGTTTTTTTAAAGCACACTATAGCACAAGGAGAATTTCCCTCACTGTCCTTCCCTGTCCCTAGAAACAAGGATTCGCACAGTAAAACACACTGACACTCTCCCTACCTATAGTTTTCTGTCCCTAGAAAAATGTTTTTTTAAAGCACACTATAGCACAAGGAGAATTTCCCTCACTGTCCTTCCCTGTCCCTAGAAACAAGGATTCGCACAGTAAAACACACTGACACTCTCCCTACCTATAGTTTTCTGTCCCTAGAAAAATGTTTTTTTAAAGCACACTATAGCACAAGGAGAATTTCCCTCACTGTCCTTCCCTGTCCCTAGAAACAAGGATTCGCACAGTAAAACACACTGACACTCTCCCTACCTATAGTTTTCTGTCCCTAGAAAAAATGTTTTTTTAAAGCACACTATAGCACAAGGAGAATTCCCTCACTGTCCTTCCCTGTCCCTAGAAACAAGGATTCGCACAGTAAAACACACTGACACTCTCCCTACCTATAGTTTTCTGTCCCTAGAAAAATGCTTTTTTAAAGCACACTATAGCACAAGGAGAATTTCCCTCACTGTCCTTCCCTGTCCCTAGAAACAAGGATTCGCACAGTAAAACACACTGACACTCTCCCTACCTATAATTTTCTGTCCCTAGAAAAATGTTTTTTTAAAGCACACTATAGCACAAGGAGAATTTCCCTCACTGTCCTTCCCTGTCCCTAGAAACAAGGATTCGCACAGTAAAACACACTGACACTCTCCCTACCTATAGTTTTCTGTCCCTAGAAAAAATGTTTTTTTAAAGCACACTATAGCACAAGGAGAATTCCCTCACTGTCCTTCCCTGTCCCTAGAAACAAGGATTCGCACAGTAAAACACACTGACACTCTCCCTACCTATAGTTTTCTGTCCCTAGAAAAAATGTTTTTTTAAAGCACACTATAGCACAAGGAGAATTCCCTCACTGTCCTTCCCTGTCCCTAGAAACAAGGATTCGCACAGTAAAACACACTGACACTCTCCCTACCTATAGTTTTCTGTCCCTAGAAAAAATGTTTTTTTTAAAGCACACTATAGCACAAGGAGAATTTCCCTCACTGTCCTTCCCTGTCCCTAGAAACAAGGATTCGCACAGTAAAACACACTGACACTCTCCCTACCTATAGTTTTCTGTCCCTAGAAAAAATGTTTTTTTAAAGCACACTATAGCACAAGGAGAATTTCCCTCACTGTCCTTCCCTGTCCCTAGAAACAAGGATTCGCACAGTAAAACACACTGACACTCTCCCTACCTATAGTTTTCTGTCCCTAGAAAAATGTTTTTTTAAAGCACACTATAGCACAAGGAGAATTTCCCTCACTGTCCTTCCCTGTCCCTAGAAACAAGGATTCGCACAGTAAAACACACTGACACTCTCCCTACCTATAGTTTTCTGTCCCTAGAAAAATGTTTTTTTAAAGCACACTATAGCACAAGGAGAATTTCCCTCACTGTCCTTCCCTGTCCCTAGAAACAAGGATTCGCACAGTAAAACACACTGACACTCTCCCTACCTATAGTTTTCTGTCCCTAGAAAAAATGTTTTTTTAAAGCACACTATAGCACAAGGAGAATTCCCTCACTGTCCTTCCCTGTCCCTAGAAACAAGGATTCGCACAGTAAAACACACTGACACTCTCCCTACCTATAGTTTTCTGTCCCTAGAAATTTTTTTTTTTTAAAGCACACTATAGCACAAGGAGAATTCCCTCACTGTCCTTCCCTGTCCCTAGAAACAAGGATTCGCACAGTAAAACACACTGACACTCTCCCTACCTATAGTTTTCTGTCCCTAGAAAAATGTTTTTTTAAAGCACACTATAGCACAAGGAGAATTTCCCTCACTGTCCTTCCCTGTCCCTAGAAACAAGGATTCGCACAGTAAAACACACTGACACTCTCCCTACCTATAGTTTTCTGTCCCTAGAAAAAATGTTTTTTTAAAGCACACTATAGCACAAGGAGAATTCCCTCACTGTCCTTCCCTGTCCCTAGAAACAAGGATTCGCACAGTAAAACACACTGACACTCTCCCTACCTATAGTTTTCTGTCCCTAGAATTTTTTTTTTTTTAAAGCACACTATAGCACAAGGAGAATTCCCTCACTGTCCTTCCCTGTCCCTAGAAACAAGGATTCGCACAGTAAAACACACTGACACTCTCCCTACCTATAGTTTTCTGTCCCTAGAAAAATGTTTTTTTAAAGCACACTATAGCACAAGGAGAATTTCCCTCACTGTCCTACCCTGTCCCTAGAAACAAGGATTCGCACAGTAAAACACACTGACACTCTCCCTACCTATAGTTTTCTGTCCCTAGAAAAAATGTTTTTTTAAAGCACACTATAGCACAAGGAGAATTTCCCTCACTGTCCTTCCCTGTCCCTAGAAACAAGGATTCGCACAGTAAAACACACTGACACTCTCCCTACCTATAGTTTTCTGTCCCTAGAAAAATGTTTTTTTTAAAGCACACTATAGCACAAGGAGAATTTCCCTCACTGTCCTTCCCTGTCCCTAGAAACAAGGATTCGCAGAGTAAAACACACTGACACTCTCCCTACCTATAGTTTTCTGTCCCTAGAAAAAATGGTTTTTTAAAGCACACTATAGCACAAGGAGAATTTCCCTCACTGTCCTTCCCTGTCCCTAGAAACAAGGATTCACACAGTAAAACACACTGACACTCTCCCTACCTATCCTTCTCTTTCCCTAAACTAAAGGAATCCAGGTTAAGCAAGAAAAAATAAATGTCACTGTCCCTGCCTATGCTTCTCTTTCCCTGCTCCGGAACACACTACACTAGGCCGCCGTGCTGGCGGCCTTTTATAGTGTGGGGCGTGTACTAAACACCCTCAGCAATAATTGGCCACAGGCATCCTGCCTGTGGCCAATCATTGCTCTCCTCGCTGCCGGCGCTGTGATTGGCCAAGCATGCGGGGTCACAGTGCATGCTTGGCCAATCACAGCGCCTGGATGACACTGCGATGGCGTAGTGCATTGTGGGCCATTCGCGTCACTCGAATTTGGCGCGAACGGCCCAAATCGTTCGATCTTTGTCGAACGATCGAACAGCCGATGTTCGAGTCGAACGTATGTTCGACTCGAACACGAAGCTCATCCCTAATGCTGAGTGACTGTCCTGTTATGTTGACTGACTATCCTCCTCCTCCTCAATGATCCGATTGATGATGATAGCTTGGAAGAACATTTTTGTTTCTGGGTGCCGCCACCAGTGGCTAAGGCCCAATTTTTCAGCCCCTGTTTAACAGGGGCATGTAATTAAAAAAATGTATGCAATGCTTTGCAGCAGGGCTCATTCCTGCACTCCAACTAGAGTATCTGGGAGAGGTTGCAGTGTCGTGGCACCAGCACCAGTGCCTAAGGCCCAATTTTTCAGCCCTGTTTAACAGGGGCGTGTAATTACAATTTTTGATGCAATACTTTGCAACAGGGCTCATTGCTGTGCTCCAAGTATTGTGGCACCAGTGCTTAAGGCCCAATTTTTCTGCCCCTGTTTAACAGGGGCATGTAATTACAATTCTTGATCTAATAATTCACAGCAGGGCCCATTCCTGCGCCCACCAAGAGTAACTGTGAGGTCTAACGGTGTTGTGTCAACACCACCACCACCACCACCAAAGGCCCAATTTTTCAGCCCCTGTTCAACAGGGGCATGCAATTACAATTCTTGATCTAATAATTCACAGCAGGGCCCATTCATGCGCCCACCAAGAGTAACTGTGAGGGCTCACAGTGTTGTGGCAACACCAACATGTAAGGGGCAAATTTCAGCTGAGTATATACGGCAGGCCCCTACTTTCAAACATCCAACTTACAAACGACTCCTACTTGCAAACGAAAGGAGACAACAGGAAGTGAGAGGAAATCTACCCCTAGGAAGGGAAATTCTCTCCTGTAAGAGTTAATATGGGAAAAAGGTGTCTCCTCTCTACTGATGCTTTATCACCAATCCTTGTTTCAATAAAAACCCCACTTTTCAAAAACATTTGTCATTGGGACGGAAAGTGAGGTGAAATGTTCTGAACAGGGGCACAGACAGCAAAACAAATGTTACAGGGGTGATAACCCTTCCCTATGTTTTCCAAAAAGCTTAAAAATAGATTTTTTGGCTGGAGCTACACTTAAACAATGTACCTGTTCAAAATTACAAACAGATTCTACATAAGAACAAACCTACAGTCCCTGTCTTGTATGCACCGCCTGTATACGGCTGTTCAGAGTATATAGGGCCTTTTTTATTTTGTGTGCGGGGTTCTCCTTAATATCCATACAAGACCCAAAGGGGCTGGTAATGGGCTGGGGTGGGGGGGGGGGTGATGGGGTAGCTATGCCATTTTTCTCAAAGATTTTCATCCATATTACCGGGACCAGACATTACATTAAAGCCGCAAGCAGTTTTAAATGGCTTTTTATTCCTTTAGAAATGTCATTTTGTGCAGGGACAGTTCTAAACACGGGAAACACGTGGCACTTCACAGGCATACTTTAGACACCCCCCAGGTACGATATTTAAAGGAATATTTGACTTTTTTTTTGACTTTATGCATCATTAAAATGACTGCTCCCGAAAAACGGCCGTTTTAAAAACTTCTTTTTGCATTGATACATGTCCCCTGGTGCAGAACCCGGGTTCCCAAACCCTTTTTAGGACAATAACATGCATATTAGTCGTTATAATTAGCACTTTAGATTTCGAACGTTCGCATCCATTGTATTTAATAGGGTTCTAACGTTCGTGCGAACTTTCGGTCCGTTCGCGGGTTCTGGTGCGAACCGAACCCGGGGGTGTTCGGCTCATCCCTACTTCCCAGTAATCTGACAAAGGATTGGATGGAATGAAGGCCATAACCAATCAAGTTCCTGTCTCTCATCTTCACTTAGTTCAGAGGTCTCTACATCTTCATTTCGAGAGGACTGGGACCGAGTGTTTGGCCTGGGAGTATCCAGAATGGAGACTGGGTCTGGGGAGTCCCTCACAGGAGGTATCCGAACTGCTTCGGCAAGTGGTGGGAGTAGGTGGTTCCGATGCCAGGTCTTCAGTCGGCCCACCTTCCCTTCGGGCTTCAACTTATAGACAGGTAGGCCCGACAGCTTCTTACAAATTACATAGGGTTCGGGTCTCCATCTCTCTGCAAGCTTGTGTTTTCCAGGGACCCCCAGCAGAACTCGGTCTCCAGGTTGCAGGTCCTGGATCCGAACCTTCAGGTCAAAGTTTCTCTTGTTGCGGGCCCCCCTTTGGTCTGAAGCCGCTTGGGCCTGCTCATAGGCCCTCTTCAAGCTGTGTCTGAGTCTGTCCACATATCCCTTGTGACTGGTGGCCTAGGAATGATCTATGGAGATGCAAAAGGCCAGGTCCACAGGTAACCTTGCTTCTCTTCCGAACATGAGGCGGTAGGGGGAGTAGCCTGTGGCATCACTTGTGGTACTATTGTAAGCGTGCACTATAGCCGCTATGTGTTTGCTCCAATGCTGTTTCTTCTCGCTATTCAAGGTTCCCAACATATTGAGCAGAGTTCGGTTGAACCTCTCCGGCTGAGCATCCCCTTGTGGGTGATAAGGAGAGGTTCGGGTCTTCTTGATCCCCAAGGAATCCAGGAGCTTCCGGATCAGCCGACTTTCAAAGTCCCTCCCTTGATCCGAGTGAATTCGCTGTGGTAGCCCATAGTGGACGAAATACTTCTCCATAAGTACCTTGGCCACAGTGGAAGCCTTCTGGTCTTTGGTTGGAAAGGCCTGGGCATACCGGGTGAAATGATCGGTTATCACCAGAACATTTCCTAGTCCACTCAGGACGGGTTAGAGGCAGAGAAAATCAATGCATACCAAATCCAGCGGGCCTTGACTTTGTAAATGGCCCATTGGGGCAGCTTGATGGGTTAAAGTCTTCCTCTGGATGCAGCGTGCACATGAATGGCAGTATTCCTCTACTTCAGCCCTCATGCAGGGCCAATAGAACCGGCTCCTAACAAGTTGGAAGGTTCTTTCAGCCCCTAGGTGTCCATGATTGTCATGCAGGGCGACCAGGACAGTCTCTCGGTGTTTCTCGGGAAGAAACAATTGCCACTTATCTTCCAAGTCATCGGAGGGGCCCCTTCGGTAGACCACCCCCTGATGCACCTGTAACCTGTCCCACTCCTTCCTTAACAGGCGAGCTTCCTTTGAAGGATGGTGCAGGAGTCTACTCGGATCCTGATTCTCCAGGGCCTCCAAGACCAATCTCCCTATGGGGTCTTCCAATTGGTCACATCTCAACTCCTTCTTTGACAGTTTTGGCAGATTATCTTCTCCCAACTGGGTTACTCCACAGTATTGCTTGGGAACTCCTATCATGATAACTTCTATCTCTTCTGCCCTTGAGCCTCCTCTAGCTTGAAGTTCAGCCCCTTGACAAAGAGCCCGCACTCCGTCAGGTGCCACTTGGGTCCAGTCTTCTGTATCACTAGTGGGGGCATGAGATCTTCTAGACAGGGTGTCTGCGTCTCGATTCCCAGCCCCCGGCCTGTACTTCAGGCTGAAATTGAACCCAGACAGTGCAGCCAACCACCTATGTCCTGTGGCATCCAGCTTTGCTGTGGTGAAGAGGTAAGTAAGGGGGTTGTTGTCGGTCTTCACAGTGAACTCGACCCCATACAGGTAGTCCTTGAGTTTATCAACCACCGCCCACTTGAGGGCCAGGAACTCCAACTTATGAGTGGGGTAGTTTCTTTCAGAGGGGGTCAGGCTCCGGCTTACGTAAGCAATGGGTCGCAGCTGTCCTTCATGCTCCTGGTAGAGCATTCCTCCCAGACCCTCATGACTGGCATCTACGTGGAGTTCATAAGGTCTCTTTGGGTCTGCGTAAGCCAAGACGGGGGGCAGTGGTTAAGCTTTTCTTCAACATCTGGAAGGCCTCTTCCCACTTCTGGGTCCACTGGTCTTTGACTGACTCTCCCGGCTTCCTGGGCCTTGAGTCATCCTCTTCCCCCTCTGTCATTCAGTGGCCTGGCAATTCGGGCAAACCCCTCCACGAACCTCCTATAATAGGAACAGAACCCCAAGAAGGATCTGTGTTCGGTTACCGTGGTAGGCCGTGGCCAGAAGGTAACTGCCTCCAACTTCTCAGGGTCGGTGGCCACCCCTTCTTCAGACACTATGTGTCCCAGATAGTTAACGGAAGATTGGTAGAACCGACACTTCTCGGGCGAGAGCTTGAGTTCCTCCTCACTGAGTCTTCTCAAAACTTTCTCCAGCCTCTCTTCATGTTCTTCCAAGGTCCTCCCAAAGACAATGACATTGTCTAAATACACAAGGACCTCGATAAGGTTCATGTCTCCTACAGTCTTTTCCATGAGACGTTGGAAGGTGGCTGGGGCTCCTGACAGTCCCTGGGACATTCGGTCGAATTCAAAGAATCCCACTGGGGTTATGAAGGCTGTCTTCTCCTTGTCCTCTGGATGCATAGGGATCTGATAGTATCCACTCTTGAGGTCCATAACGCTGAACCACTTGGCTCCAGACAAGCTCTGCAGGGCATAATCTATCCTCGGAGTGGTGTACTGGTCAGGGATGGTTCTCCTGTTGAGGGTCCTGTAGTCGATGCACAACTAGGGATGAGCTTCGTGTTCGAGTCGAACATACGTTCGACTCGAACATCGGCTGTTCGATCGTTCGACGAAGATCGAACGATTTGGGCCGTTCGCGCCAAATTCGAGTGACGCGAACGGCCCACAATGCACTACGCCATCGCAGTGTCATCCAGGCGCTGTGATTGGCCAAGCATGCACTGTGACCCCGCATGCTTGGCCAATCACAGCGCCGGCAGCGAGGAGAGCAATGATTGGCCACAGGCAGGATGCCTGTGGCCAATTATTGCTGAGGGTGTTTAGTACACGCCCCACACTATAAAAGGCCGCCAGCACGGCGGCCTAGTGTAGTGTGTTCCGGAGCAGGGATAGAGCAGCATAGGCAGGGACAGTGACTGTTATTTCTTTCTTGCTTAACCTGGATTCCTTTAGTTTAGGGAAAGAGAAGGATAGGTAGGGAGAGTGTCAGTGTGTTTTGTGCTTGTGCTATAGTGTGCTTAAAAAAAACATTTATTCTAGGGACAGAAAACTGTAGGTAGGGACAGTGTCAGTTTCTTTCACTCTGCAAGTCCTTGTTTCCAGGGACCTGGAAGGACAGTGAGTGAATTGTCCTTGTGCTATATTGTGCTTAAAAAAACATTTATTCTAGGGACAGAAAACTGTAGGTAGGGAGAGTGTCAGTTTCTTTCACTCTGCAAGTCCTTGTTTCCAGGGACCTGTAAGGACAGTGAGTGAATTGTCCTTGTGCTATATTGTGATAAAAAAAAACATTTTTTCTAGGGACAGAAAACTGTAGGTAGGGAGAGTGTTTTTTTTCTTTCACTCTGCAAGTCCTTGTTTCCAGGGACCTGGAAGGACAGTGAGTGAATTGTCCTTGTGCTATATTGTGCTTAAAAAAAACATTTTTTCTAGGGACAGAAAACTGTAGGTAGGGAGAGTGTTTTTTTTCTTTCACTCTGCAAGTCCTTGTTTCCAGGGACCTGGAAGGACAGTGAGTGAATTGTCCTTGTGCTATATTGTGCTTAAAAAAAAAAAAAATTTCTAGGGACAGAAAACTGTAGGTAGGGAGAGTGTTTTTTTTCTTTCACTCTGCAAGTCCTTGTTTCCAGGGACCTCTAAGGACAGTGAGTGAATTGTCCTTGTGCTATATTGTGCTTAAAAAAAACATTTATTCTAGGGACAGAAAACTGTAGGTAGGGAGAGTGTCAGTTTATTTCACTCTGCAAGTCCTTGTTTCCAGGGACCTGGAAGGACAGTGAGTGAATTGTCCTTGTGCTATATTGTGATTAAAAAAAACATTTTTTCTAGGGACAGAAAACTGTAGGTAGGGAGAGTGTTTTTTTTCTTTCACTCTGCAAGTCCTTGTTTCCAGGGACCTGTAAGGACAGTGAGTGAATTGTCCTTGTGCTATATTGTGCTTAAAAAAAACATTTATTCTAGGGACAGAAAACTGTAGGTAGGGAGAGTGTCAGTTTATTTCACTCTGCAAGTCCTTGTTTCCAGGGACCTGTAAGGACAGCGAGTGAATTGTCCTTGTGCTATATTGTGATTAAAAAAAACATTTTTTCTAGGGACAGAAAACTGTAGGTAGGGAGAGTGTTTTTTTTCTTTCACTCTGCAAGTCCTTGTTTCCAGGGACCTGGAAGGACAGTGAGTGAATTCTCCTTGTGCTATATTGTGCTTAAAAAAAACATTTATTCTAGGGACAGAAAACTGTAGGTAGGGAGAGTGTCAGTTTATTTCACTCTGCAAGTCCTTGTTTCCAGGGACCTGTAAGGACAGTGAGTGAATTGTCCTTGTGCTATATTGTGATTAAAAAAAACATTTTTTCTAGGGACAGAAAACTGTAGGTAGGGAGAGTGTTTTTTTTCTTTCACTCTGCAAGTCCTTGTTTCCAGGGACCTGTAAGGACAGTGAGTGAATTGTCCTTGTGCTATATTGTGCTTAAAAAAAACATTTATTCTAGGGACAGAAAACTGTAGGTAGGGAGAGTGTCAGTTTATTTCACTCTGCAAGTCCTTGTTTCCAGGGACCTGTAAGGACAGTGAGTGAATTGTCCTTGTGCTATATTGTGATTAAAAAAAACATTTTTTCTAGGGACAGAAAACTGTAGGTAGGGAGAGTGTTTTTTTTCTTTCACTCTGCAAGTCCTTGTTTCCAGGGACCTGTAAGGACAGTGAGTGAATTGTCCTTGTGCTATATTGTGCTTAAAAAAAACATTTATTCTAGGGACAGAAAACTGTAGGTAGGGAGAGTGTCAGTTTATTTCACTCTGCAAGTCCTTGTTTCCAGGGACCTGTAAGGACAGTGAGTGAATTGTCCTTGTGCTATATTGTGATTAAAAAAAACATTTTTTCTAGGGACAGAAAACTGTAGGTAGGGAGAGTGTTTTTTTTCTTTCACTCTGCAAGTCCTTGTTTCCAGGGACCTGGAAGGACAGTGAGTGAATTGTCCTTGTGCTATATTGTGCTTAAAAAAAACATTTATTCTAGGGACAGAAAACTGTAGGTAGGGAGAGTGTCAGTTTATTTCACTCTGCAAGTCCTTGTTTCCAGGGACCTGTAAGGACAGTGAGTGAATTGTCCTTGTGCTATATTGTGATTAAAAAAAACATTTTTTCTAGGGACAGAAAACTGTAGGTAGGGAGAGTGTTTTTTTTCTTTCACTCTGCAAGTCCTTGTTTCCAGGGACCTGTAAGGACAGTGAGTGAATTGTCCTTGTGCTATATTGTGCTTAAAAAAAACATTTATTCTAGGGACAGAAAACTGTAGGTAGGGAGAGTGTCAGTTTATTTCACTCTGCAAGTCCTTGTTTCCAGGGACCTGTAAGGACAGTGAGTGAATTGTCCTTGTGCTATATTGTGATTAAAAAAACATTTTTTCTAGGGACAGAAAACTGTAGGTAGGGAGAGTGTTTTTTTTCTTTCACTCTGCAAGTCCTTGTTTCCAGGGACCTGTAAGGACAGTGAGTGAATTGTCCTTGTGCTATATTGTGCTTAAAAAAAACATTTATTCTAGGGACAGAAAACTGTAGGTAGGGAGAGTGTCAGTTTATTTCACTCTGCAAGTCCTTGTTTCCAGGGACCTGTAAGGACAGTGAGTGAATTGTCCTTGTGCTATATTGTGATTAAAAAAAACATTTTTTCTAGGGACAGAAAACTGTAGGTAGGGAGAGTGTTTTTTTTCTTTCACTCTGCAAGTCCTTGTTTCCAGGGACCTGTAAGGACAGTGAGTGAATTGTCCTTGTGCTATATTGTGCTTAAAAAAAACATTTATTCTAGGGACAGAAAACTGTAGGTAGGGAGAGTGTCAGTTTATTTCACTCTGCAAGTCCTTGTTTACAGGGACCTGTAAGGACAGTGAGTGAATTGTCCTTGTGCTATATTGTGATTAAAAAAAACATTTTTTCTAGGGACAGAAAACTGTAGGTAGGGAGAGTGTTTTTTTTCTTTCACTCTGCAAGTCCTTGTTTCCAGGGACCTGTAAGGACAGTGAGTGAATTGTCCTTGTGCTATATTGTGCTTAAAAAAACATTTATTCTAGGGACAGAAAACTGTAGGTAGGGAGAGTGTCAGTTTATTTCACTCTGCAAGTCCTTGTTTCCAGGGACCTGTAAGGACAGTGAGTGAATTGTCCTTGTGCTATATTGTGATTAAAAAAAACATTTTTTCTAGGGACAGAAAACTGTAGGTAGGGAGAGTGTTTTTTTTCTTTCACTCTGCAAGTCCTTGTTTCCAGGGACCTGTAAGGACAGTGAGTGAATTGTCCTTGTGCTATATTGTGCTTAAAAAAAACATTTATTCTAGGGACAGAAAACTGTAGGTAGGGAGAGTGTTTTTTTTCTTTCACTCTGCAAGTCCTTGTTTCCAGGGACCTGTAAGGACAGTGAGTGAATTGTCCTTGTGCTATATTGTGCTTAAAAAAAACATTTATTCTAGGGACAGAAAACTGTAGGTAGGGAGAGTGTTTTTTTTCTTTCACTCTGCAAGTCCTTGTTTCCAGGGACCTGTAAGGACAGTGAGTGAATTGTCCTTGTGCTATATTGTGATTAAAAAAAACATTTTTTCTAGGGACAGAAAACTGTAGGTAGGGAGAGTGTTTTTTTTCTTTCACTCTGCAAGTCCTTGTTTCCAGGGACCTGTAAGGACAGTGAGTGAATTGTTCTTGTGCTATATTGTGATTAAAAAAAACATTTTTTCTAGGGACAGAAAACTGTAGGTAGGGAGAGTGTTTTTTTTCTTTCACTCTGCAAGTCCTTGTTTCCAGGGACCTGTAAGGACAGTGAGTGAATTGTCCTTGTGCTATATTGTGCTTAAAAAAAACATTTATTCTAGGGACAGAAAACTGTAGGTAGGGAGAGTGTCAGTTTATTTCACTCTGCAAGTCCTTGTTTCCAGGGACCTGTAAGGACAGTGAGTGAATTGTCCTTGTGCTATATTGTGATTAAAAAAAACATTTTTTCTAGGGACAGAAAACTGTAGGTAGGGAGAGTGTTTTTTTTCTTTCACTCTGCAAGTCCTTGTTTCCAGGGACCTGTAAGGACAGTGAGTGAATTGTTCTTGTGCTATATTGTGATTAAAAAAAACATTTTTTCTAGGGACAGAAAACTGTAGGTAGGGAGAGTGTTTTTTTTCTTTCACTCTGCAAGTCCTTGTTTCCAGGGACCTGTAAGGACAGTGAGTGAATTGTCCTTGTGCTATATTGTGCTTAAAAAAAACATTTATTCTAGGGACAGAAAACTGTAGGTAGGGAGAGTGTCAGTTTATTTCACTCTGCAAGTCCTTGTTTCCAGGGACCTGTAAGGACAGTGAGTGAATTGTCCTTGTGCTATATTGTGATTAAAAAAAAACATTTTTTCTAGGGACAGAAAACTGTAGGTAGGGAGAGTGTTTTTTTTCTTTCACTCTGCAAGTCCTTGTTTCCAGGGACCTGTAAGGACAGTGAGTGAATTGTCCTTGTGCTATATTGTGCTTAAAAAAAACATTTATTCTAGGGACAGAAAACTGTAGGTAGGGAGAGTGTCAGTTTATTTCACTCTGCAAGTCCTTGTTTCCAGGGACCTGTAAGGACAGTGAGTGAATTGTCCTTGTGCTATATTGTGATTAAAAAAAACATTTTTTCTAGGGACAGAAAACTGTAGGTAGGGAGAGTGTTTTTTTTCTTTCACTCTGCAAGTCCTTGTTTCCAGGGACCTGTAAGGACAGTGAGTGAATTGTCCTTGTGCTATATTGTGCTTAAAAAAAACATTTATTCTAGGGACAGAAAACTGTAGGTAGGGAGAGTGTCAGTTTATTTCACTCTGCAAGTCCTTGTTTACAGGGACCTGTAAGGACAGTGAGTGAATTGTCCTTGTGCTATATTGTGATTAAAAAAAACATTTTTTCTAGGGACAGAAAACTGTAGGTAGGGAGAGTGTTTTTTTTCTTTCACTCTGCAAGTCCTTGTTTCCAGGGACCTGTAAGGACAGTGAGTGAATTGTCCTTGTGCTATATTGTGCTTAAAAAAACATTTATTCTAGGGACAGAAAACTGTAGGTAGGGAGAGTGTCAGTTTATTTCACTCTGCAAGTCCTTGTTTCCAGGGACCTGTAAGGACAGTGAGTGAATTGTCCTTGTGCTATATTGTGATTAAAAAAAACATTTTTTCTAGGGACAGAAAACTGTAGGTAGGGAGAGTGTTTTTTTTCTTTCACTCTGCAAGTCCTTGTTTCCAGGGACCTGTAAGGACAGTGAGTGAATTGTCCTTGTGCTATATTGTGCTTAAAAAAAACATTTATTCTAGGGACAGAAAACTGTAGGTAGGGAGAGTGTTTTTTTTCTTTCACTCTGCAAGTCCTTGTTTCCAGGGACCTGTAAGGACAGTGAGTGAATTGTCCTTGTGCTATATTGTGCTTAAAAAAAACATTTATTCTAGGGACAGAAAACTGTAGGTAGGGAGAGTGTTTTTTTTCTTTCACTCTGCAAGTCCTTGTTTCCAGGGACCTGTAAGGACAGTGAGTGAATTGTCCTTGTGCTATATTGTGATTAAAAAAAACATTTTTTCTAGGGACAGAAAACTGTAGGTAGGGAGAGTGTTTTTTTTCTTTCACTCTGCAAGTCCTTGTTTCCAGGGACCTGTAAGGACAGTGAGTGAATTGTTCTTGTGCTATATTGTGATTAAAAAAAACATTTTTTCTAGGGACAGAAAACTGTAGGTAGGGAGAGTGTTTTTTTTCTTTCACTCTGCAAGTCCTTGTTTCCAGGGACCTGTAAGGACAGTGAGTGAATTGTCCTTGTGCTATATTGTGCTTAAAAAAAACATTTATTCTAGGGACAGAAAACTGTAGGTAGGGAGAGTGTCAGTTTATTTCACTCTGCAAGTCCTTGTTTCCAGGGACCTGTAAGGACAGTGAGTGAATTGTCCTTGTGCTATATTGTGATTAAAAAAAACATTTTTTCTAGGGACAGAAAACTGTAGGTAGGGAGAGTGTTTTTTTTCTTTCACTCTGCAAGTCCTTGTTTCCAGGGACCTGTAAGGACAGTGAGTGAATTGTTCTTGTGCTATATTGTGATTAAAAAAAACATTTTTTCTAGGGACAGAAAACTGTAGGTAGGGAGAGTGTTTTTTTTCTTTCACTCTGCAAGTCCTTGTTTCCAGGGACCTGTAAGGACAGTGAGTGAATTGTCCTTGTGCTATATTGTGCTTAAAAAAAACATTTATTCTAGGGACAGAAAACTGTAGGTAGGGAGAGTGTCAGTTTATTTCACTCTGCAAGTCCTTGTTTCCAGGGACCTGTAAGGACAGTGAGTGAATTGTCCTTGTGCTATATTGTGATTAAAAAAAAACATTTTTTCTAGGGACAGAAAACTGTAGGTAGGGAGAGTGTTTTTTTTCTTTCACTCTGCAAGTCCTTGTTTCCAGGGACCTGTAAGGACAGTGAGTGAATTGTCCTTGTGCTATATTGTGCTTAAAAAAAACATTTATTCTAGGGACAGAAAACTGTAGGTAGGGAGAGTGTTTTTTTTCTTTCACTCTGCAAGTCCTTGTTTCCAGGGACCTGTAAGGACAGTGAGTGAATTGTCCTTGTGCTATATTGTGCTTAAAAAAAATATTTTTTCTAGGGACAGAAAACTGTAGGTAGGGAGAGTGTCAGTTTCTTTCACTGTGAAAGTCCTTGTTTCAAGGGACAGAGAAGGACACCTGAAGGTAGCCCTTATTGCTTTTTTCCCATCTCCCTGCAGGCCATCTATTAGAATGTCTGGAAGGCAAACAAGGAGAGGCAGACAGTCAGGAGGCAATAAAAGAGGGCAAGCAGGCTCTGTGTCTGGGGGCAACAGTGCTGGTCGTGGACGCGGTGCATTGTCATCAGCACATGGCCATGGGACACGCTTGTCCTTCTTTTCGGCAGCTGGACATGTTGAGCCACATCATGCCGAAGACTTGGTAGAGTGGATGACCAAGCCCTCCTCCTCCTCCTCATCCTCTCTCACCCAGGCTCAGGGTACTGGAAAAGCAGCTGCCAAAGCGTCGTCTTCCCTGGTATCAATGTCAGACAAATCATCAGTCACTCCTTCCCTAGACCCACCATGTCCTCCTCCTGAGGAGTCCCCCGAACTGTTTCAGCACAGTGTTGGGTACATGCTCCAGGAGGATGCCCAGCGTTTCGAAGGGTCTGATGATGAAACCCAGCTAGAGGAAGGCAGTAGCGTGAGAGCAGACAGAGGGGATGCTCAAGAAGGACACCAATCTGGCAGTCATGTTCCAGCAGCTGCAGCATACTGCCAGATTGGCTCCAGTGATGAGGAGGGAGGGGATGATGAGGTCACTGACTCCACGTGGGTGCCTAATAGGAGAGAGGAGGAGGAGGAGGATGAGGAGGAGGCACATCTCCAACGAGGCAGGATGCCCTTTGGTGGCCAGCGTAAGGGCAGTACACCGACGGAATCACACCGCAGAGCTCCGCCTGTGCAGGGCGCTGCCTCTGCCCGTCATTCAAAAAGTTCTTTGGTGTGGGCCTTTTTTGAGGCTAGTGCATCAGATCGCACAGCTGCTGTTTGCAACATATGTCTCAAGCGTATATCGCGTGGCCAAAACATCAGCCGCTTGGGTACCACATGCCTGACCAGACATATGTTGACCTGCCATGCAGCTCGTTGGCAAGCCTACCTCAAAGACCCACACCAAAGAACAAAGCGGACCTCTCCTTGCACCGCATCAGCTGGGATCTCCAACCCCACTATAACTTCAGTCCTCTCTGAAACATGCACTGAGAGGAATGAAGGTGTAGAATTAGGTGTGTCACAGCCAAGTACTTGCGCCCACTCTGCTAGCAGTACACCGACGTCCGATTCTAGCAGGCAAATTTCCCTGCCCCAGCTGCTGGACCGTCGAAAGAAGTTCACTCCCAGCCATCCACATGCCCAGCGGTTGAATGCTAGCTTGGCTAAATTGCTAGCGCTTCAACTGCTGCCTTTTCAGTTGGTAGACTCGGCCCCCTTCCGTGAGTTTGTGCAATGTGCGGTTCCTCAGTGGCAGGTTCCCAAACGCCACTTTTTCTCACGGAAGGCTATTCCGGCTCTCTACCGGCATGTGGAAGGCAATGTCTTGGCCTCGCTGGACAGGGCGGTCAGCGGTAAGGTGCATATTACCGCTGACTCATGGTCCAGCAGGCATGGACAGGGACGTTACCTTTCTTTCACGGCCCATTGGGTCACTCTTTTGGCAGCTGGGAAGGATTCAGGACAAGGTGCAGTAGTGTTGGAGGTTGTCCCACCGCCACGCCTCCAAAATGCTACTACTGGTTGTGACACACCTCTCTCCTCCACCCCCTCCTCTTCTTCTTCCTCCATGGCCTCTTCCTGTGGTTTGTCCTATGAACCAGCGGTGCTCCGTAGCCGTTCACGGGGCTACGCAAGTACGCAGGCAAAAAGATGCCATGCCGTGCTTGCGCTGGTGTGTTTGGGGGACAGAAGCCACACTGGGGCAGAGGTCCTGTCTGCTCTGCAGGGCCAGGCCGAGAGGTGGTTGACGCCACGCCAGCTTAAGCCAGGAATGGTGGTTTGCGACAATGGCACCAACCTCCTCTCCGCCCTCCGACAGGGACAACTGACCCATGTGCCCTGTGTGGCTCACGTCCTTAACCTGGTGGTGCAGCGCTTCTTGGGCAGGTACCCGGGCTTACAGGATGTCCTGAGGCAGGCCAGGAAAGTCTGTGTGCATTTCCGCAGATCTTATAATGCCAGTGCTCGCCTGGCTGAGCTGCAAAAGGAGTTGAACCTGCCCAAGAACCGCCTTATATGTGACATGCCCACCAGGTGGAACTCAACGTTGGCCATGCTGCAGCGGCTGCACACGCAGCAGAGGGCCATCAATGAGTACCTGTGCGACTACGGCACCAGGACAGGGTCAGGGGAGCTTGGTTTTTTTTCTCCACGCCAGTGGGGCATGATCAGGGATGCATGCACTGTCCTGGCACCATTTGAGGAGGCCACGAGGATGGTGAGCAGTGACAGTGCATGCATCAGTGACACTGTACCTCTTGTCCACCTGTTGGAGCACACGCTGCGTGGAATAATGGACAGGGCACTTGAGGCAGAACAGAGGCAGGAAGAGGAGGACTTCCTTGCCTCTCAAGGCCCCCTTTACCCAGACAGTGTTCCTTCTGTCCCACCCATCGCACAGGAAGAGGAGGAGGAGGAGGAGGAGGAGGAGGAGGATTGTGTCAGCATGGAGGTGGAGGCTGGCACTCAGCATCATCAGCAGCAGTCTTTTAGGGATGATTTACAGTCCCAAGAAACCAGTGGACTTGTACGTGGCTGGGAGGAGGTGGCTGCGGATCATGTCGTCCTTAGTGACCCAGAGGACTCCGGAGCGAATGCCTCAGCAAACCTACGCTGCATGGCCTCCCTGATCCTGCAAAGTCTGCGGAAGGATCCTCGTATTCTTCGGATCAAGGAGAGGGACCATTACTGGCTGGCCACTCTCCTTGATCCACGGTACAAGGGTAAGGTTGCGGACCTTATGTTACCGTCGCAGAGGGAGCAGAGGATGAGACAACTCCGGGAGGCCTTGCAGAAAGGTCTGTGCAACGCGTTCCCAGAGACTGGGAGGTTGCAAACTCCTGGTCCTGGACAACGAGTTGCTGAGGCTTCGGCCAGTCAAAGAAGGAGCGGTGGGGAAGGTGGCCGTCTGACCGATGCGTTCAGACAATTCTTTAGTCCGCAGCCCCAAAGTATGATCGGTTCCAGCAACCATCGCCAGCGTCTGATAAACATGGTGCAGGAATATCTAGGGGCAAGGTCAGACTTGGACACCTTCCCCACCGAAAATCCTCTGGCTTACTGGGTCTTGAGGATGGATCACTGGCCAGAGCTTGCACAGTATGCAATTGAGCTACTGGCCTGTCCTGCATCCAGCGTTCTTTCGGAACGCACATTCAGTGCTGCTGGAGGATTTGTCACGGATCACAGGGTGCGCCTGTCCACCGACTCGGTTGATCGACTGACTTTCATCAAGATGAACCAGTCTTGGATCACCACCAGCTACCACACACCTGATGCTGATATAACAGACTAATTGATTTTAACATGTCACATCCCTTCAAGACTGATGCTGATGCTGAGTGCCTGTGCTGTTATGTTGACTGGCTATCCTCCTCCTCCGAGTCCTCAATGATACGATTGATGATGATAGCTTGTAAGATCATTTTTGTTTATGGGTGCCGCCACCAGTGCCTAACGCCCAATTTTTCAGCCCCTGTTTAACAGGGGCGTGTAATTACAATTTTTGAAGCAATACTTTGCAACAGGGCTCATTGCTGTGCTCCAAGTACAGTATCTGTGAGGAGTTGCAGTGTTGTGCCACCAGTGCCTAAGGCCCAATTTTTCAGCCCCTGTTTAACAGGGGCGTGTCATTACAATTTTTGAAGCAATACTTTGCAACAGGGCTCATTGCTGTGCTCCAAGTACAGTATCTGTGAGGAGTTGCAGTGTTGTGCCACCAGTGCCTAAGGCCCAATTTTTCAGCCCCTGTTTAACAGGGGCGTGTCATTACAATTTTTGAAGCAATACTTTGCAACAGGGCTCATTGCTGTGCTCCAAGTACAGTATCTGTGAGGAGTTGCAGTGTTGTGCCACCAGTGCCTAAGGCCCAATTTTTCAGCCCCTGTTTAACAGGGGCGTGTCATTACAATTTTTGAAGCAATACTTTGCAACAGGGCTCATTGCTGTGCTCCAAGTACAGTATCTGTGAGGGGTTGCAGTGTTGTGCCACCAGTGCCTAAGG
Source organism: Rana muscosa (assembly GCA_029206835.1). Taxonomy (NCBI): domain Eukaryota; kingdom Metazoa; phylum Chordata; class Amphibia; order Anura; family Ranidae; genus Rana; species Rana muscosa. Next base: position 24,363,441 of record CM055122.1, read on the forward strand.
CCCAATTTTTCAGCCCCTGTTCAACAGGGGCATGTAATTACAATTCTTGATCTAATAATTCACAGCAGGGCCCATTGCTGCACCCACCAAGAGTAACTGTCAGGGCTTACAGTGTTGTGGCACCAGCACCACCATCAAAGGCCCAATTTTTACTACCACTGTTCAACAATTATATGTAATTAAAATTCCTGATATAATAGTTGACAGCAGGGCGTTCCAGCACCAACCAAGAGTAACTGTGAGTGCTTACAGTGTTGTGCCAACACCAACAACTAAGGGGCCTATTTCTGCAGAGTATATACGGCAGGTCCCTACTTTCAAACATCCAACTTACAAACGACTCCTACTTGCAAACGCAAGAAGACAACAGGAAGTGAGAGGAAATCTACCACTAGGAAGGAAAATTCTCTCCTGTAAGAATAAATATGGGAGAAAGGTGTCTCCTCTGTACTGATGCTTTATCAGCAATCCTTGTTTCAAGAAAAACACCACATTTCAAAAACAGTTGTCATTGGGACGGAAAGTGAGGTGAAATGTTCTGAACAGGGGCACAGACAGCAAAACAAATGTTACAGGGGTGATAACCCTTACCTATGTTTTCCAAAAAGTTTAAAAATAGATTTTTGGTCTGGAGCTACACTTCAACAATGTACCTGTTCAAAATTACAAACAGATTCTACATAAGAACAAACCTACAGTCCCTGTCTTGTATGCACCGCCTGTATAGGGCTGTTCAGAGTATATAGGGCCTTTTTTATTTTATGTGCGGGGTTCCCCTTAATATCCATACAAGACCCAAAGGGGCTGGTAATGGGCTGGGGTAGGGGGGGGGGGTCATGGGGTAGCTATGCCATTTTTCTTAAAGAATTTCATCCATATTACCGGGACCAGACATTACATTAAAGCCGCAAGCAGTTTTAAATGGCTTTTTTTTCCTTTAGAAGTGTCATTTTGTGCAGGGACAGTTATAAACACGGGAAACACGTGGCACTTCACAGGCATACTTTAGACACCCCCCAGGTACGATATTTAAAGGAATATTTGACTTTTTTTTTTTCACTTTATGCATCATTAAAATGACTGCTCCCGAAAAACGACCGTTTTTAAAACTTCTTTTTGCATTGATACATGTCCCCTGGTGCAGAACCCGGGTTCCCAAACCCTTTTTAGGACAATAACATGCATAATAGTTGTTATAATTAGCACTTTAGAATTCGAACGTTCGCATCCATTGTATTTAATAGGGTTCTAATGTTCGTTCGAACTTTCGGTCCGTTCGCGGGTTCTGGTGCGAACCGAACCCGGGGGTGTTCGGCTCATCACTATGCACAACCTCAACGATCCGTTCTTCTTTCTGACCACTACTATCGGGGAGGCATAGGGACTTCTAGACTCCCGGATCACAGCGGTCCACTTGAGTTCCCCGAGTTGTTCCCTCAGATCTTCCAGGTCTGCTAGTGGGACTCGCCTGACCCTCTCCCTGAAGGGCTTGTCTTCTTGGAGGCGAATATGGTGGGTGGCACTCCTTGCACACCCCACATCGAACTCATCTTGGGAGAAGATCTTCTTCCACCTGGCCAACTAGGCCTTGGCTCTCTCTTTCCAAGCCCTGGGCAGATTCGGGTTTTCCATGGAGATCTTCTCCCAAACGTTCCCTTCTTCTCCTGTCTTCTCCACTTCTGACAAGGCAATCAGGGCAGCAGGGCTCACCTGGCCCAGTAACATCCTGGCAGGGATCTCCATGGGACCATCCGTAGTGTTCCTGACACTCACAGGGACCTTATAGTGGGCCTTCTTCAGAGCCCTCAGCGGGACCACTTCTGGGATTACTTCTAAGCCCGAGTGTTCCTCCCTTGGGTCGGGCTTCAACATGACAAAGGGTCCAGGTTGCTCCCAAGTAAGCTTCACAGTGGCTCTGAGACAGGTTACTTCACCGGGCTGCAACACTACCCCCTTCCTTTCAAGTCTCCAGACCTTCCCCACTCCCTCTTCCGGGGCCTTCTGCTCCAAGATTAATCGCTGGTAGGCTGTCTTCAAGATGGGGTGGATCTTGGTGGCTGCCGGGTCCTTCCTTCGTGCAAGAGGGGTCAGGAGTCTCCGGACCAGGTCCGTGTTCATTCCTATTATTAAGGAACTCTTGTTGGCTCCAGGCGGCTGGGGGCACACAACTGCCAGAGTATCGAACACTTCAGCCTTCCCAGCCACAGATGGGTCGAAGGTCAGTTTTATGGGCAGGTAGCCATCATAAGGGAAGCTCTGGGTCCCGATTCCCCATATTTCTAGTTCTTCTATCTTCTTGATGGGTAGGTGGCCTAAGTGTTTGTCATAAAAATCCCGGTATAACAGGGTCACTTGTGCCCCAGTATCCAAGATGGCTCTTGTGTAGACTCCCTCCACTTGAATGGGCACTATGGGGGATGGGCCCACCAGCTTCTCTGGATATGGCTTCAAAGGGGTTGCCTTTTGATCTTTGCATACTCCCTTCGGACTTCCTTTCTTCAAATTCCCTCTGGACTTGAGTCTTTCTTGGGCTCGTATGCATTGATTTTCTTTCCCTTAACGGGTGTACAGACCCGCTGAGGGACACTATGCTCTTTTTCTGGGGTGTATTCCCTCTGGAATACTGTGCTTCTTCTGAGGAGTTTTGTCCTGTTTTCCTGGGCTTCTCATTCAGTTTGGAGCTCACCGAAGATGATGGGCACCCGGTTGACTCTTTCACCGGGGCCCTCTGGAGTTTCCCGCTGGCCAGGGCCGGACTGGGAATAAAATCCAGCCCTGGAAACAATTTCATACCAGCCCCACAGCATTTTAATACCAGCGTAACAGCATAACGTCATTATTTTCTTGTTCATGAAAGGGAAAACCATACATTTTAAAGCACATTTGAAGAGTGTATTATATATAGATAAGACAGATATGAAATCACATAGGGCTTTATATATATGAACGCAAATTCCAGTTAAAAGTGGTCAATCATCAAGTGCCCCCTTACATTATCGTATTCACTCCCCCCTTACATCAGTGACCCCCCTCAGGTGCACCGTGCCTAGCGGTGCTGTCACTGACCCCCTCTCAGGTGCGCCGTGCATGGCTCAGTCAGTCGGCTCCAACTCAGTGGCTCTGGTTTTATCCTATATAGTCTCTACAGTCCACACACATCTGACTTCTCCCATGACCCCCATCCCGGCGGTGCTCCCACTCTTGACTCCTCTCCAGACTCCCTCAGAGACTGCAGACATGATACAGGAGATGGTCAGAGGCTGCAGACACAAGAGCTCAATGCAGCCTCACCAGTGCCCATCAAATGCAGCCTCATCAGTGCCCATCAAATGCAGCCTTACTGTGCCCATCAATGCAGCTTCACTGTGCCCATCAATGCAGCCTCACTGTGCCCATCAATTCAGCCTCACTGTGCCCATCATTGCAGCCTTACTGTGCCCACCATTGCAGCCTCACTGTGCCCACCATTGCAGCCTCACTGTGCCCACCATTGCAGCCTCACTGTGCCCATAAATGCAGCCTCACTGTGCTCACCATTGCAGCCTCACTGTGCCCATCATTGCAGCCTCACTGTGCCCATAAATGCAGCCTCACTGTGCCCATAAATGCAGCCTCACTGTGCTCATCAAATGCAGCTTCACTGTGTCCATGAATGCAGCCTCACTGTGCCCACCATTGCAGCCTCACTGTGCCCATCAATGCAGCATTACTGTGCCAATGAATGCAGTCTCACTGTACCCACAAATTCAGCCTCACTGTGCCCATCATTGCAATCTCTCCTATGCCCCATGTCCCAGTCTGCAGTCGCTGTCTATGGGAAGGTGTGTTGTTGATGCTCGGTACGGTACCTTCTATGCCAGCAGGATATCCATGATCGCCATCAGCAGGCAGGGTCTGTTCTAGTTTTGGATGGGGACAGTGCTCCTTCCAGAGGATCTGTTTGCTGTGAGATGGAGTGGTCCCTGACCACCTGCACCTTCAGCCGTCCTCATTTTCTGCCCCCAGACAGCCTGTCCTCTGGTCCTGGGGAAGTGAGAGCACTGGGTGGGAGCTGGAGAGAAGGGGGAGCGGAGAGCACTGGCAGAGTTGGAGAGCACATGGGTGGGGGCAAGGAGCAGGGGGAGTGGAGATCACAGGGGTGGGGAGCGGAGAGCGCTGGAGGGGGGCTTGAGAGCACTGGGGGGAGCCAAAAAGAACAGGGGTGGAGAGCATGGGAGGCTGAGAGGGGGGGCTGGAGAGCACTGAAGGGGCTAAGAGTGTGGGGGGTAAAGATCACTGGGGGGATCTTGAAAGCACTGGGGGGGGCAGAAAGAACAGGGGTGGAGAGCACGGGGGCTGGAGAGCACTGGGGGGTACAAAGAACAGGGGGAGGGGAAAGCACGGGGGGAGTGGAGAGCACTGGGGGGGTGGAGAGCAATGGGGGGAGCTTGAGAGCACCAGTGGGGGCCAGAAAAAACAGGGGTGGAAAGTACGGGGGGCTGGAGAGCACTATGGTGGGCGGAGAGCACTGGCGGGGTTAGAGAGCACATGGGTGGGGCAAAATGCAGGGGGGAGCGGAGAGAGCACTGGCGGGGGTTGGAGAGCATGTGGGTGGGGGCAAAATGCAGGGGGGAGTGGAGAGTAGTACAGGGGTGGGGAGCGGAGAGTGCTGGGGGGAGCTTGAGCGCAATGGAGGGGGAGTCAAAAAGAACAGGGGTGGAGAGCACGGGGGGGCTGGAGAGCGATGGGTGGAGCTTGAGAGCACTGGGGGGGCAGAAAGAACAGGGTTGGGGAGCACGGGGGGCTGGAGAGCACTGTGGGGGGTGGAGAGCACTGGGGAGGGGGCTGGGAGTGATGGGGAGAGCTGGAGAGCACTGGGGGGAGAAAGAACAGGGGTGGAGAGCACTGGGGAGGGGAAAGAACAGGGGTGGAGAGCACTGGGGAGGGGAAAGAACAGGGGTGGAGAGCACTGGGGAGGGGAAAGAACAGGGGTGGAGAGCACTGAGGGGGGGGGGGAAGAACAGGGGTGGAGAGCACTGGGGGGGGAAGAACAGGGGTGGAGAGCACTGGGGGGGGGAGAACAGGGGTGGAGAGCACTGGGGGGGGAAGAACAGGGGTGGAGAGCACTAGGGGGGGAAGAACAGGGGTGGAGAGCACTGGGGGGGGAAGAACAGGGGTGGAGAGCACTGGGGGGGGAAGAACAGGGGTGGAGAGCACTGGGGGGGAAGAACAGGGGTGGAGAGCACTGGGGGGGAAAGAACAGGGGTGGAGAGAACTGTGGGGGGGGGGCTGGAGAGTGTGGTGGGGGGAGCACTGGGGGGGAAAGAACAGGGGTGGAGAGCACGGGGGGGGGGGAGAACAGGGGTGGAGAGAACTGTGGGGGGGGGGCTGGAGAGTGTGGTGGGGGGGAGAGCACGGGGGGCAGCAAAAGAAGTTGGATAGGAGGAGAAGCAGGGTGGCTACATATAGAGGAATTGAGCTTTCTATTGTCCTCCATACAGCCGCGGAATGCTTGATTCTCCTCCTCTCCCTCCTGCAAGCATTCAGCGGCTGCATGGAGGACAGTAGAAAGCTCAATTCCTCTATATGCGGCCACCCTGCCGAATCCGATCCTCCACATTGGGCGGGCTGTACGGCGGGCATCTCCTCAGAGCTGGCTACGTCTGTGTGTGTTCGGCGGCGGGGTCGGCACTGTAACGCAGTCCTGCCCCCCCTAGACCGGCTTGTGTGATAGGCTGAACACTGATTCTATCTACTATCACACGAGCCAGTCTAGGGGGGGCGGGACCGCGTTACAGTGCCGCCCGCCGCCGAACACACACAGACTCAGCCAGCTCTGTAATGCACAGGAGAAGGAGAGAGGGGACAGGGAGCACTGCAGCAACTGAAACCGGCCCCAGGACAGGCAGCCTACCGGGAAATCTCCCGATATCCCGGTAGGCCAGTCCGGCCCTGCCGCCGGCTTGCGGTTATCTGTTTTCTTTTTCTTGGGACTGGAACATACAGCTGCAATATGGCCAATTCCTCCACAGTTAAAACAGATCACATCCCCCTAATCTTGTAGGGGGGTGGGCACAGAAGCGTCCGAGAACAACTCCTTCTTTGGTCCCTCTTTTTCTGGAACCCTTGAGTCTTTTGCCATCAGCGAGGTCAGCATCTCTAACACCTGAGACATCTGTGATTTCAAAGTGTCTACTTCTGAGGCCTCGTACACACGAACGAGTTTCTCGGCAAAAACCAGCAAGAAACTTGCTGGCAGAGATTTTTTGCCGAGAAACTCGTTCGTGTGTATGGTTTCTCGTCAAGAAAATCGACAAGTATCTCGACGAGAAAATAGAGAACCTGCTCTCTATTTTCTCGTCGAGATTCTCGTCGGCATGTTTCTCGACGAGAAAAGTGAGTGTGTGTACACTTACCTGTCCTCCCGGAAGCCCGCGCATCTTCGAAATGAATTTGCCGCATGCGCGGTAGCTTCCTAGGCATACGTAGGGTATACCAAGATGCCGGCGACGGCATCGAATGTGACGAGCGCATGCTCGTCGTAGTCGATGACGTCACCGCGTACGCTCCATTCAAAGAACCGCGGGTTCTTTGAATCGAGCGTGTGTACACTCGGCCTGGACAAGTTTCTTGTCCAAGAATCTCGTCGAAAAAAACTACATGTTTTTTTCGACGAGAATCTCGGCCGTGTGTACGAGGCCTGAGTCTCTTTCTTTGGTCATCACGGAGTTGACTATCACTGGTGCAGAAGAGGTATGTGCCTTGATCACTTGTTGATCCATCTGTAGTGACTCCTCATCTCTGATGATTTTTATCAGATCAGAGTAAGTTAGTGACATTACCCCCCCCCCCCCCGAGGTTTTCAGGTGAAGCCAGACTGGATCCGAGCGCAACGCCCCCTTTAACACCTGCTTCATTCTTGCCGCATCTGTGTCTTGGGGCAACATCCTTTTTTTTTAACACGATTTTGCAAAGCATCTTGTTCAGTCTTCTCACATACTCTGAAAGCTTCTCATTCGGCTGTTGGAATGTATGTTCGAATTGGTACACTAGCTCTGTCACCTTTTCTAGCTGACCGAACTCCTCTTGTAACATGGCTAAACAGTCCTGAGCCGTACAATCAGCATTGCCAAAGCGGAAGCTTTTCACCGCTTCTGCAGCCGTGCCTTTCAAACTTTCTATCACGCGCTGTCTCCTCTGCGCTTCAGGCACCTCCCATGCCTCTACTGCTAGTAATGCCTGCTCAACCCAGGTATCGAAATCTTCTTCCCCTGCAGGGACAGGAAGCTTCCCTGAGAATGTCTTTAGCCTCCGGTAGCTAGCCTCTACATGTACCGTGTTTGTTCTCTGGCACTTTGTTAGCAGATCCCCTAAGGCATTTATTAATTTTGGTGCTATGGTAGTGACCGGTGCCGCCGGATGCGTCGCCCTCTCTCTCTTTCCAGGTGAGACAAGGGGTGTCCCTTGCGGTGATCCCGTTGGGGATGGCTCTGTCTTAACGGTCATTGCGTGTGCCAACTTATAAGTTCTATTGTCTGGTGTCCGCACACATCTGTGTTTAAAGGTCTCCGGCATTCTGTCCCACCTTTCTATCAGTGCGTACTGATACGAGATGTTTGGGTCTGACTTTATGTCCATCACCCACGGTGTATGATCTGGGGACAGTGACACCACAAGTTGCTCTACCGTCTCTGTTGACCATTTCTCTCCTGGGAGGCTGATGACCACCGACTGATCTGGTTCTGCCTTAGCTGCTTCGCACCATGCTTTAACTTCTAACGGGTCCATGCAGGTACTTTTGGCGTGTTCACCTGCTGTATCAGGATCCCGGACTCGGAGCCCCCACGTGTAGCGCTACCCCCAGCTAAGAGAGCCGCTGGGTTGATTTTCTTTGGGCCCTGAGTACAGCTCCACCAACCCCCGGCAATCCACTCAACCCACTTATGGCACAGTTAGTCCAGGGGATGTTATCTATCACAATCTATACCTGATTGTACACACACCTCAACTATATTAAGAGGCGAGCACTATGTTCAATGATAACTAGGGATGAGCTCGGTGTTCGAGTCGAACATAGGTTCGACTCGAACATCGGCTGTTCGCACGTTCGGCGAACAACGAACGATTTGGGCCGTTCGCACCAAATTAGAGTGACGCGAACGGTCCACAATACACTGCGCCATCGCAGTGTAATCCCGGCGCTGTGATTGGCCAAGCATGCACTGTGACCCTGCATGCTTGGCCAATCACAGTGCCGGCAGCGAGGAGAGCAATGATTGGCCACAGGCAGGATGCCTGTGGCCAATTATAGCTGAGGGGGTTTAGTACACGCCCCACACTATAAAAGGCCGCCAGCGCGGCGGCCTTGTGTAGTGTGTTCCGGAGCAGGGAAAGTGAAGGATAGGCAGGGACAGTGTCAAATCTTGTCAAATCTATTCTTTGCTAAACCTTGTGTGTAGGGACAGAGAAGGATAGGCAGGGAGAGTGTCAGTGTCATATTCTTTGCTAAACCCTTTGTGTAGGGAGAGAGAAGGATAGGCAGGGAGAGTGTCAGTGTCATATACTTTGATAAACCTTGTGTGCAGGGAGAGAGAAGGATAGGCAGGGGACAGTGTCAGTGTCATTGTTGCTAAGTCTCCTGCACATTATACACCTGAAGTTAGCCCGTATTGCTGCTTTTTCCTGGTGTGTTACACCAACAGGATTTTGCGGCACTTACAGCGGGCGGAGTGTACCTCCTGACCATATTACACCTTAACTTAGCCTGTATTGCTGCTTTTTCCTGGTGTGTTACACCAACAGGATTTTGCGGCACTTACAGCAGGCGGAGTGTGCCTCCTGACCATATTACACCTTAACTTAGCCTGTATTGCTGCTTTTTCCTGGTGTGTTACACCAACAGGATTTTGCGGCACTTACAGCGGGCGGAGTGTGCCTCTTGACCATATTACACCTTAACTTAGCCTGTATTGCTTCTTTTCCCATTTCCCTGCAGGCCATTAGAATGTCTGGAAGGCAAACAAGGAGAGGCAGACAGTCAGGAGCCAAAAAAAGAGGGCAAGCAGGCTCTGTGTCTAGAGACAACAGTGCTGGTCGTGGACGCGGTGCATCGCCATCAGCACGTGGCCATGGGACACGCTTGTCCTTCTTTTCGGCAGCTGGACGTGTTGAGCCGCATCATGCCGAAGACTTGGTAGAGTGGATGACCAAGCCCTCCTCATCCTCCTCATCCTCTATCACCCAGGCTCAGGGTACTGGCAAAGCAGCTGCCAAAGCGTCCTCTTCCCTGGTATCAATGTCATCATCAGTCACTCCTTCCCTAGACCAACCATGTCCTCCTGAGGAGTCCCCCAAACTGTTTGAGCACAGTGTTGGGTACATGCTCCAGGAGGATGCCCAGCGTTTCGAAGGGTCTGATGATGATACCCAGCTAGAGGAAGGCAGTAGCGTGAGAGCAGAGAGAGGGGATGCTCAAGAAGGACACCAATCTGGCAGTCATGTTCCAGCAGCTGCAGCATACTGCCAGATTGGCTCCAGTGATGAGGAGGGAGGGGATGATGAGGTCACTGATTCCATGTGGGTGCCTAATAGGAGAGAGGAGGAGGAGGAGGAGGATGAGGAGGAGGCACATCTCCAACGAGGCAGGATGCCCTCAGGGGGCCAGCGTAAGGGCAGCACACCGACGGAATCACACCGCAGAGCTCCGCCTGTGCAGGGCGCTGCCTCTGCCCGTTATTCAAAAAGTTCTTTGGTGTGGGCCTTTTTTGAGTCGAGTGCATCAGATCGCACAGCTGCTGTTTGCAACATATGTCTCAAGCGTATATCGCGTGGCCAAAACATCACCCGCTTGGGCACCACATGCTTGACCAGACATATGTTGACCTGCCATGCAGCTCGTTGGCAAGCCTACCTTAAAGACCCACACCAAAGAACAAAGCTAACCTCTTCTTGCACCGCATCAGCTGGGATCTCCAACCCCACTATACCTTCAGTCCTCTCTGAAACCTGCTCTGAGAGGAATGAAGGTGTAGAATTAGGTGTGTCACAGCCAAGTACCTGCGGGCACTCTGCTAGCAGTACACCAACGTCCGATTCTAGCAGGCAAATTTCCCTGCCCCAGCTGCTGGACCGTCGAAAGAAGTTCACTTCCAGCCATCCACATGCCCAGCGGTTGAATGCTAGCTTGGCTAAATTGCTAGCGCTTCAACTGCTGCCTTTTCAGTTGGTAGACTCGGCCCCCTTCCGTGAGTTTGTGCAATGTGCGGTTCCTCAGTGGCAGGTTCCCAAACGCCACTTTTTCTCACAGAAGGCGATTCCGGCTCTCTACCGGCATGTGGAAGGCAATGTCTTGGCCTCGCTGGACAGGGTGGTCAGCGGTAAGGTGCATATTACCGCTGACTCATGGTCCAGCAGGCATGGACAGGGACGTTACCTTTCTTTCACGGCCCATTGGGTCACTCTTTTGGCAGCTGGGAAGGATGCAGGACAAGGTGCAGTAGTGTTGGAGGTTGTTCCACCGCCACGCCTCCAAAATGCTACTACTGGTTGTGACACACCTCTGTCCTCCACCCCCTCCTCTTCTTCTTCCTCCGTGGCCTCTTCCTGTGCTTTGTCCTCGGAACCAGCGGTGCTCCGTAGGCATTCAAGGGGCTACGCAAGTACGCAGGCAAAAAGATGCCATGCCGTGCTTGCGCTGGTGTGTTTGGGGGACAGGAGCCACACTGGGGCAGATGTTCTGTCTGCTCTGCAGGGGCAGGCCGAGAGGTGGTTGACGCCACGCCAGCTTAAGCCAGGAATGGTAGTTTGCGACAATGGCACCAACCTCCTCTCCGCTCTCCGACAGGGACAACTGACCCATGTGCCATGTGTGGCTCACGTCCTTAACCTGGTGGTGCAGCGGTTCTTGGGCAGGTACCCGGGCTTACAGAATGTCCTGAGGCAGGCCAGGAAAGTCTGTGTGCATTTCCGCAGATCTTATAATGCCAGTGCTCGCCTGGCTGAGCTGCAAAAGGAGTTGAACCTGCCCAAGAACCCCCTTATATGTGACATGCCCACCAGGTGGAACTCAAAGTTGGCCATGCTGCAGCGGCTGCACACGCAGCAGAGGGCCATCAATGAGTACCTGTGCGACTACGGCACCAGGACAGGGTCAGGGGAGCTCGGTTTTTTTTCACCACGCCAGTGGGGCATGATCAGGGATGCATGCACTGTCCTGGCACCATTTGAGGAGGCCACGAGGATGGTGAGCAGTGACAGTGCATGCATCAGTGACACTGTACCTCTTGTCCACCTGTTGGAACACACGCTGCGTGGAATAATGGACAGGGCACTTGAGGCAGAACAGAGGCAGGAAGAGGAGGACTTCCTTGCCTCTCAAGGCCCCCTTTACCCAGACAGTGTTCCTTCTGTCCCACCCATCGCACAGGAAGAAGAGGAGGAGGAGGAGGAGGAGGAGGAGGAGGAGGATTGTGTCAGCATGGAGGTGGAACCTGGCACTCAGCATCATCATCAGCAGTCTTTTAGGGATGATTTACAGTCCCAAGAAACCAGTGGACTTGTACGTGGCTGGGAGGAGGTGGCTGCAGATCATGTCATCCTTAGTGACCCAGAGGACTCCGGACTGAATGCCTCAGCTAACATACGCTGCATGGCCTCCCTGATCCTGCAAAGTCTGCGGAAGGATCCTCGTATTCTTCGGATCAAGGTGAGGGACCATTACTGGCTGGCCACTCTCCTTGATCCACGGTACAAGGGTAAGGTTGCGGACCTTATCTTACCGTCGCAGAGGGAGCAGAGGATGAGACAACTCCGGGAGGCCTTGCAGAAAGGTCTGTGCAACGCGTTCCCAGAGCCTGGGAGGTTACAAACTCCTGGTCCTGGACAACGAGTTGCTGAGGCTTTGGTCAGTCAAAGAAGGAGCGGTGGGGAAGGTGGCCGTCTGACCGAAGCGTTCAGACAATTCTTTAGTCCGCAGCCCCAAGGTATGATCGGTTCCAGCAACCATCGCCAGCGTCTGATATACATGGTGCAGGAATACCTAGGGGCAAGGTCAGACTTGGACACCTTCCCCACCGAAAATCCTCTGGCTTACTGGGTCTTGAGGATGGATCACTGGCCAGAGCTTGCACAGTATGCAATTGAGCTACTGGCCTGTCCTGCATCCAGCGTTCTTTCAGAACGCACATTCAGTGCTGCTGGAGGATTTGTCACGGATCACAGGGTGCGCCTGTCCACCGACTCGGTTGATCGACTGACCTTCATAAAGATGAACCAGTCTTGGATCACCACCAGCTACCAAACACCTGAAGCTGATATAACAGACTAATTTATTTTCAAATGTCACATCCCTTCAAGACTGATGCTGAGAGACTGTCCTGTTATGTTGACTGACTATCCTCCTCCTCCTCAATGATCCGATTGACGATGATAGCTTGGAAGAACATTTTTGTTTCTGGGTGCCGCCACCAGTGGCTAAGGCCCAATTTTTCAGCCCCTGTTTAACAGGGGCGTGTTATTACAATTTTTGAAGCAATACTTTGCAACAGGGCTCATTGCTGTGCTCCAAGTACAGTATCTGTGAGGGGTTGCAGTGTTGTGGCACCAGTGCCTAAGGCTCAATTTTTCTGCCCCTGTTTAACAGGGGCATGTAATTACAATTCTTGATCTAATAATTCACAGCAGGGCCCATTCCTGCGCCCACCAAGACTAACTGTGAGGCCTTACAGTGTTGTGTCAACACCACCACCACCACCACCACCACCAAAGGCCCAATTTTTCAGCCCCTGTTCAACAGGGGCATGCAATTACAATTCTTGATCTAATAATTCACAGCAGGGCCCATTCATGCGTCCACCAAGAGTAACTGTGAGGGCTCACAGTGTTGTGGCAACACCAACATGTAAGGGGCAAATTTCAGCTGAGTATATACGGCAGGCCCCTACTTTCAAACATCCAACTTACAAACGACTCCTCCTTGCAAACGGAAGGATACAACAGGAAGTGAGAGGAAATCTACCCCTAGGAAGGCAAATTCTCTCCTGTAAGAGTTAATATGGGAAAAAAAGTGTCTCCTCTCCACTGATGCTTTATCACCAATTCTTGTTTCAATAAAAACCACAAATTTTCAAAAAACATTTGTCATTAGGACGGAAAGTGAGGTGAACTGTTCTGAACAGGTGCACACTGCACAGACAGCAAAACAAATGTTACAGGGGTGATAACCCTTCCCTATGTTTTCCAAAAAGCTTAAAAATAGATTTTTTGTCTGGAGCTACACTTAAACAATGTACCTGTTCAAAATTACAAACAGATTCTACATAAGAACAAACCTACAGTCCCTGTCTTGTATGCACCGCCTGTATACGGCTGTTCAGAGTATATAGGGCCTTTTTTATTTTGTGTGCGGGGTTCTCTTTAATATCCATACAAGACCCAAAGGGGCTGGTAATGGGCTGGGGTAGGGGGGGGTGTGTGATGGGGTAGCTATGCCATTTTTCTTAAAGATTTTCATCCATATTACCGGGACCAGACATTACATTAAAGCCGCAAGCAGTTTTAAATGGCTTTTTTTCCTTTAGAAATGTAATTTTGTGCAGGGACAGTTCTAAACACGGGAAACACGTGGCACTTCACAGGCATACTTTAGACACCCCCCAGGTACGATATTGAAAGGAATATTTGACTTTTTTTTTTTCACTTTATGCATCATTAAAATGACTGCTCCAGAAAAACGGCCGTTTTTAAAACTTCTTTTTGCATTGATACATGTCCCCTGGTGCAGAACCCGGGTTCCCAAACCCTTTTTAGGACAATAACATGCATAATAGTCGTTATAATTAGCACTTTAGATTTCGAACGTTCGCATCCATTGTATTTAATAGGGTTCTAAAGTTCGTGCAAACTTTCGGTCCGTTCGCGGGTTCTGGTGCGAACCGAACCCGGGGGTGTTCGGCTCATCACTAATGATAACACACTGATAGCATGTAGTAAAGTATAACTGTTTTACTTTTGGTTAAAAGGCATAGGTTAAAACATAACACATAACTTGCTCACAGAGCCCTGCAGCTTCTGGTAAGTATACACTAATAGCGCAGCGCGGTCATACACCATGTGCAGCTATTAGTATCTATGCGCCCTGTGGTGCACCAAACAATATTCTCCCCCCAGTCAGGCCTGACACAGATTTAACTTAGTCCTTAGAATAACACTTTCTTCACATGCAACTTGAACGGTGGTGCACATACAGGAAACAACACTTGTAATCCACAGAGTAGGCAATCAAAAAGAACAGTTCACTGGAGACCACTCACTCAGTTCCGCTACTAGTCTCCAGTAAAATAGCAAATAAAGGCCGGTGGGCCAAGGCAGTCTCTAAGCCTAGCAACAGTACAGCCTATTGGATTGAGCAGGTGCTCGCTCACCACTCCAGATGCGATCCCAGTCCGGGACTTCCACCACTGTGTCTCCGCACACAGCGTCTGAACGATCGGGTCTCTGATCCAACGAATGTCAGCAACTTGAAGAAAGTCAGATGCCACCCAGGCTCGCAACAAGGTGGAAGGCTCTTTGGAAGTTGTACCAGGCCCCAGGCTTCAGGCCTGATACTCCAGCAGATCCGCACAGGAAGACCGGTTGATAGCCGCGCGGTGTCCAAAGAGGCCGAGTTTAGCCTCGCCTCCTCTTTTTATTTCCCCACCCACAAGTCTCTGCAGTAGCAACATTGCACCCTGGGTGCCAAACGGGGTTCTGGGAAATGCAGTCCTAGAGTCTTAAAGGAGACCCCGCTACATTACATTTTAGGGTTTTCCTGCCTACTTTTATTAAAAAAAGAGTTCAAAATCACAAAAGGTTATTCAGTATATCTTTGCCAAAAAGAGTCCTGTTGCTCTTGCCTTTAGGCCTAGGGCCCTTGTCTGTTTCTTCTCTACACAGTTCTTTAAAACTCCTTGGTGGAGACCTCCTTAGTCTTTCAGGGTGAAGTCTGAGCCTGCTCCCTGATGATCCACCTAAAACATCACAAATGGCTGCGGACAGGGCCAGATTAAGAACATCATGGGCCTGGTGCTGAGGATTTTGGTGGGGCCTTTTATAAATAATAAATAAATAAATAAAAATGCAAACAATTTTTTGTTATAACAAATTAAAGAGAGAGAGGGAGGAGGAGAGAGAGAAAGGGGATGAGAGAGGGGTGAGGGGTAAGGGAGGGTGGATGAGAGAGAAAGGGGGGATGAGAGAGAGAGAGGATGCGCATGAGCATGTGTGGGAATGACATCAACGCAGCCCGGCCAAGGCAAGTCACCGAAGGCACAGAACCTAGAAGGAAGACCGGTGAAGAGGGAAGAGCCCGGGCCCCGCCGGATTGATCACAGAGCTGGAGGGCTCAGTCTGCCAATTTAAGTGTACCCTCATGTGCTAATATTGTGTGCATACTTGTACATTGTGGCATAAGCAAAGTTTACTACCGCCTTAATATCACAGGATCCCAGGAGCCTCTCATGTGGCCCCCTACTGACCCGCTGCCCCTTGGGCAGTGCCTAAGTGCGATAACCTCACTGATTTTCACAGGCCTCTATTCTCACTGAAAGGTTCAGGGAAACTGAAGTTTCAACTATGGATAGAGAAACACTTTTGACCTCCAAAAAGAAATTGCCCTTCCAAGGAAACTTGGCCTTTATTTCTGGGTTCCATAGACAATACAAAAGCATTGAACGCACCTTTCACAAATTTTGGCCCATCCTTCTAAAGGATAGGGATTTGGAAACTGTTTTACCCCCCAGACCTAAATTAATTTATAGGAGGGCACCGGGTCTGAGGAACATGATTGCACCGAATGTCCCGGACCCCCCAAAAAGCCTCCAACATTTTTGGATGGATCAGGGTTTCACTACTGTACAAGATGGTAAGAAAATCACTAAATTTAAATCACTGGTAACACAGCAGGAATACAGTGTGAAACCCTTGATCACATGTTATTCCAAGTACGTTACCTATGTTCTGAAATGTCCCTGCTCCCTACAATATGTGGGGCGCACCACACGTGAATTAAGAGTTAGGATCAATGAGCATGTAGCCAACATCTCTTTCCCAATCACATTTTGCGCAGTACCATGATAGAGATCCTCAATAGGAACAAAAATGATGAGGACAGCCGCACTCCAATCCAACGTAGTTTATTCAAAAGGAAACAGGCACTACAAATAACAGCATGAACCCAGGACAGCTGACGCGTTTCACACTCTATTCAGTGTTTAATAGTCATTGATTACATTGGCCCTGGGGTAGTAATCAATCCCCCTAGATAACTAAAGTGCCTAGTTGAATGTATATTGTTGAATGAAAAAATTGACTTTAAAGGCACTGATATATCAAAAATATAAAAAAAAATATATTACACAATAATACAGAGATATACAAATTTTGTATTCCCGAAATACAACTAATTTCTAAAATAAGAAATCATGGACAAAACCAAAATAGGGCACTCAGTGATACAAATTGCTCATGCTGTGGGTGTACATGATGACTCTTCCCACTGAAGGTCATGAAAACCAGAGAGATGTCCCCAAGATGGGAGTCCATAAGTTCCTTGGAGCTTTAAAAGTTGCTCGACATGTTTTGCGATTATCTGCGAATCGTTTCTTCAGGAGCTTCTAAATTCCAAAGTAGAGAATAAAGTTTGAGTATGCATCATAAATATATAACATGCATTTACATTACTTTGCTAGTACATCAGACACTGATGCCGGCATCTGATTCTTACCCAAAGTATCAGTTGGGTTTGCCCAATGCAGTCACTTCACCCTCTCCCAGGTGTCTCAACCCAAACCCATGCCCGATGGAAGGGGCCGTCCCACCAGGCTGATGCAGCGAGGCAAGAGGAGAACGATGAGTATCAGGAATATGGGGATGCACCAAGTATCTATAGAATAAACCAACATAAGCTATAAAAAATATATATATGTTTCTAAAAGTGCCAAAGGGCTATCCAAACAGATAGGGTTGGATAATAGCTTACTTGTAGGTATGAAAAGATTATAGATGGTAAATAATTTTGCAGCACGACAAGGTGGTCATCCATATGTGTGGGGTCACATAGAGCAAAAGGTTTTTAGAGGAGATCGTAGACGAGCTGGAATAGATTAACATAATTCTCTCAGCAGGCCTCTTATGGCAACAAATGCATGAGCTATAAAGATAGTATAGTCACAGAGTATTATTAGATTTGAGCGTGTACCTTATAAAGATTTGAACCTGAAGACAGGCTGTTCCCAATCAATGTGGGGACCTGCTAGGGATTTTAGATGGATAAAGTTCCACTGGTAAATAGATTATACCTGTAACTATAAAACATATAAAATAAGGATAATATTATTTCCCAAGTATGAATATTCAAAGCAGAAAATTATAAAATATAGTAGTTACCTAGAAACAATGCATAACAGAAGAAGCACTGTCAGGCTCTTTAAGGTGAACAGCTCAAGATCAAAAGGTCATGTGTCAGATCTCTTGTCTGTATAAAATACACAGCAAAAAGAGGGGGATCAGACATCAAAGACAAGCCTCATTGCTATTGTTGCTCATGTTAGGTTTGACAAGACCAAATTAAGGTCATTATAAAGTTACCTTTAGTTGCACCGTCCTCCCACATGAAGGGCCGCCGTCTCCTGCTGCGTTAGTGGCGAGCGACTGCTCTCCCCAGTGACATCTGAAACACTGGGGAGAGCGCCTCGCTTAAATGTGCCTCCCGATCACGTGACCGTCACAGCGTGTGACGTCACGCGAACTGGCCAAGAGAGCGCGCTCCACGTCCATGCCTGATTGGCGCCTGCGTCAGGGGGAACTGTTTTGCAAACACCCTGCGCAGGTATGGGCGGAAGTGCTACTAAGGACGCAAGTTGGAAGCGTCAAGTTGCCGCCAGAACGTTGTCAAGCCTGGACGGCGTAGGGCGGCATCTGACGGCTTGAGTGGCCACATATTCCTTACATCGTCCCCTCACTCCACGCCGGACCTGACGGGGAGTTGGGACAGAGAGACACCTAGAGGTGGAGGACCGCATGAGGCAATATAAACTGCATGTCAACACATGCTTTTCAAGAAGTAGTCAGATTAAAATGTACTTAACTACCAGGATATCTACATATAATCCATTAGTACAGCTGATGCGTTTCACACTCTATTCAGTGTTTACTCATAGCTGATTGATACAAAAATGACCTCTAATACATATAGCACTCCTAACCAAACATGTGATCACATCCAGGTGAATGTTAAACAACAATTAAGAAGCAGCTATGGACTGCTAATGCAATGTGGTGTAAGGCCGGGTTCACACTGGTACGACAAACGCTCCGACATTGGGAACTCAAGTCACATGACGTGTGAAAATCAATGTTTCCCTATGAGAGCCGTCTTAACTGGTCCGGCACAAGTCGGTCCGACTTTAAAAATGCTCCCTCTATTACTTTGGTCCGACTTTGATCCTACTTCAGCCCATTGAATGTCATTGAAGTCGGATCAAAGTAGGAGCCTTGTCCTTACCATCCGACGTTTGACATCCAACATGGTGATTACAGCAGCAGTAAAAGGAATTTATCTCACACTGGGATTGTTTTGATTGGTCAAAGGACAAGTCAGACTATCACAAAGTCGGATCAATGTAGTATCCTGTTCATAAAAGTTGGATGAATGTCGGACCAATGTAGGACCGATGTAGGACTGATGTCGCAGAGCAAAGTAGGATGAAAGTTGTATGATTGTCGTGTAGTATCAGGCTGGGTTCACACTAGTGCGACACGACATCTGTCCTACTTTGGATCCGACTTTGCCCTGCGACATGAAGCCGACATATGTCCGACTTTCAATGAACGGGGATCCGACTTGGATCCCCGCCTATAGCAGGCACTGTGTTTGGTATGAATCTTGAGGGGGAACTCCAGGCCAAATTTTAAATAAAAAAGCGCCATGGGTTCCCCCTCCAGGAGCATACCAGACCCTTGGGTCTGGTCTGGATTTGAAGGGGAACCCCTACGCCGAAAAAACAGCGTGGGGGTCCCCCCCAAAGTCCAAACCAGACCCTTATCCGAGCACGCAACCTGGCAGGCTGCAGGGGAAGAGGGGGGGACGAGAGAGCGGCCCCCCTCCCTCCTGAACCATACCAGGCCACATGCCCTCAACATGGGGGGTTTGGTGCTCTGGGGCAGGGGGGCGACCTGCGGCCCCCCACCCCAGAGCACCCTGTCCCCATGTTGATGAGGACAGGGCCTCTTCCCGACAACCCTGGCCGTTGGTTGTCGGGGTCTGCGGGCGGGGGGCTTATCGGGATCTTGTGGGAAAAAAATGTCAAGAAAAAACACAACACAGCTTTTTAAATAAATTTATTGCACAGCTCCGGGGTCTTCTTCCGACTTCGGGGGTCTCCGCGCTCTCCGGTTCTTTCTTCTGCCGGGCCACCGCTATCTTCTTCCAGCTCTTTTGCTAGCGGGGCCCGGTCTTCTCTGTCGCCTTCTTCTTTTCCCGCTCTCCGGTTCTTCTCCCGCTCTCCGGTTCTTTCTTCCGCCGGGCCTCCGCTAACTTCTTTTAGCTCTTTTGCTAGCGGAGGTCCGGTCTTCCCGTCGTCTCGTCCGTCTCTCCGTTGTCCTTCTTCCCGTCGCCGTCGCCGTCTTCTTCTCTCTTCTCCTCCTCGATGTTGACTCGTCGCTTCCTTCCGCTGTAATACTGGCTGTTCGCATGCCAGGTTGCGTGCTCGGATAAGGGTTGAGGGCATGCGGCCTGGTATGGTTCAGGAGGGATGGGGGGGCCGCCCTCTCGTCCCCCCCCCTCTTCCCCTGCGGCCTGCCAGGTTGCGTGTTCGGATAAGGGTTTGGTTTGGTTTGGATTTTGGGGGGACCCCCACGCCATTTTTTCGGCGTAGGGGTTCCCCTTCAAATCCAGACCAGACCCAAGGGCCTGGTATGCTCCTGGAGGGGGAACCCATGCCGGTTTTTTATTTAAAATTTGGTGTGGAGTTCCCCCTCAAGAGCAGCAGAGCACAAGTCGCATGCCAAAGTCGGATAATGCAAGACTGCGGTCCGACTTTGATCCGACTTCAATGATAGTCAATGGGCTGAAGTCGGATCAAAGTCGTACCAAAGTAGTACAGGGAGCATCTTCAAAGTCGGACCGACATGTGTCGGACCAGTTAAGACGGCTCTCATAGGGAAACATTGATTTTCACACGTCATGCGACATGAGCTCCCAATGTCGGAGCGTTTGTCGGACCAGTGTGAACCCAGCCTGAGACTACAAAGCAATTAATGATTGTGCTACCATCAGGTGAATATAAAATGGATTTAGAAAGAAAAAAGCTGCACACATATGAAAAACACTGCCACTGTGAGTACAGAAACAGAATATCAAGAGCTCAATCTCTATTGCCAAAAACAATCAATAAACTCCTGATATGTGAAGAACAAAGTCCCTTGAATGAATGAACCAAGTCCTATGAATAAATGAGGTAATAGTAACCCCTTAAAAACCAAAACACAATGATGTAGATAAGAATCTCCTTGTTGGAACATAGGTGACTTCAAACATCAAACACCCAATGAATAGTGCTATGTCCTTGATAGAGAGAGGTTCCACCACCACCAGTTCTTACTGCCGCTTACCAGAACCATTGATCCCTTCAGAGATCAATGAAAGCAGATATCTGTTTACCCCTGCCAGGGTCTCTAGAGTGTAAGATCGCTAATAACTTCTCTCCTGAATTTCATGCCAATCCTCTCCAAATGTCACGTTGTCACTCTGGGTAGTTCTGTCCAAAGGATTCGAGTAACTCCAAATTCATTTCTCCGGTCCGGCCTTACTCAACGTTGGCTTATAGCCGTGCCCCTAGACTGGGGCGGCAGGGAAGGTAAAACACAATAAAGCGATTATGAATGGATTGTACACGAAAGCTGAGACGAATCCGGCAACAGCGAGGACACTCGGAGAGACACTTGGTTTTTAAGGGGTTACTATTACCTCATTTATTCATAGGACTTGGTTCATTCATTCAAGGGACTTTGTTCTTCACATATCAGGAGTTTCTTGATTGTTTTTGGCAATAGAGATTGAGCTCTTGATATTCTGTTTCTGTACTCACAGTGGCAGCTTTTTTCTTTCTAAATTTATCTTTACTGTGTGTGTCTCACTTTTAAGTTGCAGCCTATTGTGCATCAGCACCATTTATTTTAATTTAATTTATGAGTGGTATTTCACTATTTAGACAGCGCAGTATATATTCACATTTTTTCGTTGGATATAAAATGGAACCTGTTGTAAAAGGTTCATGAAAATTAGATCTTATATATTGACCCTGATTGTAAATATTAAAAAAGAAATATGTATGTGTATATGTAAGTGCAAAATCAACATATACATAAATTAAAACGTGATAATAGATAATAATGATGACAAAAAAGACGTTTTAATTTATGTATATGTGTGTGTGGATTTTGCACTTGCATATACACATACATATTTCTTTTTTAATATTTACAATCAGGGTCAATATATAAGATCTAATTTTCATGAACCTTTTACAACAGGTTCCATTTTATATCCACCTGATGGTAGCACAATCATTAATTGCTTTATAGTCATAGGCTGGGTTCACACTAGTGCGACACGACATCTGTCCTACTTTGGATCCGACTTTGCCCTGCGACATGAAGCCGACATATGTCCGACTTTCAATGAACGGGGATCCGACTTGGATCCCCGCCAATAGCAGGCACTGTGTTTGGTATGAATCTTGAGGGGGAACTCCAGGCCAAATTTTAAATAAAAAAGCGGCATGGGTTCCCCCTCCAAGAGCATACCAGGCCCTTGGGCATGGTCTGGATTTGAAGGGGAACCCCCTACGCCAAAAAAACGGCGTGGGGGTCCCCCCAAAATCCAAACCAGACCCTTATCCGAGCATGCAACCTGGCAGGCCGCAGGTTAGAGGGGGGGACGAGAGAGCGCCCCCCCCTCCCTCCTGAACCGTACCAGGCCGCATGCCCTCAACATGGGGGTTTGGTGCTCTGGGGCAGGGGGGCGACCTGCGGCCCCCCGACCCCAGAGCACCCTGCCCCCATGTTGATGAGGACAGGGTCTCTTCCCGACAACCCTGGCCGTTGGTTGTCGGGGTCTGCGGGCGGGGGGCTTATCGGAATCCGGGAGCCCCCTTTAATAAAGGGGCCCCCGGATCCTGGCCCCCCCACCCTATGTGAATGAGTATGGGGTACATCGTACCCCTACCCATTCACCTGGTGGAAAAAAATTGCAATAAAAAAACCACACAGCTTTTTAAAGTATTTTATTGCACAGCTCCGGGGGTCTTCTTCCGACTTCGGGGGTCTCCGGTGTCGTCGCCGCGCTCTCCGGTTCTTTCTTCTGCCGGGCCACCGCTATCTTCTTCCAACTCTTTTGCTAGCGGGGCCCGGTCTTCTCCGTCGCCTTCTCCCCTCTTCTTCTCTCCGGTTCTTTCCTTCTTCCGCAGGGCCTCCGCTAACTTCTTTTAGCTCTTTTGCTAGCGGAGGCCCGGTCTTCTCCGTCGCCTTCTTCTTCTCCCGCTATCCGGTTCTTCTCCCGCTTCTTTCTTCTGCCGGGCCTCCGCTAACTTCTTTAGCTCTTTTGCTAGCGGAGGCCCGGTCTTCTCCGTCGTCTCGTCCGGCTCTCCGTTGTCCTTCTGCCGGCCCCTCCACTAACTTCTTTAGCTCTTTTGCTAGTGGAGGGGCCGGTCTTCCCGTCGTCGCCGTCGGCGTCTTCTTCCCTCTTCTCCTCCTCGATGTTGACTCGTCGCTTCCTCTCGCAGTAATGCTAAATCTTCGGTCCGCAGAGATTAATATAGGCTTCTCATGACGTCACAGTCACATGCTCCGGGTGGCCCCGGAGCATGTGACTGTGACATCATGAGAAGCCCCTATGCCTCTCTCGATAGTGGTGGTCAGGAAGAAGAATGGGTCGTTGAGGTTGTGTATAGACTACAGGACTCTCAACAGGAGAACGATACCCGACCAGTATACCACCCCGAGGATAGAGGATGCCCTACAGAGTTTGTCTGGAGCCAGGTGGTTCAGTGTCATGGACCTTAAGAGCGGATGCTACCAGATCCCCATGCATCCGGAAGATAAGGAGAAGACAGCCTTCATAACCCCTGTGGGATTCTTTGAATTTGACCGGATGCCCCAAGGCCTGTCTGGAGCCCCTGCCACCTTTCAACGCCTCATGGAGAAAACCGTAGGAGACATGAACCTCATCGAAGTCCTAGTGTACCTAGATGACATCATCGTCTTTGGGAAGACTCTAGAGGAACATGAAGAGAGACTGGAAAAAGTCTTGAGAAGGCTCAGTGACGAGGGACTCAAGCTTTCACCAGAGAAATGCCAGTTCTACCAGTCATCAGTCAACTATGTGGGGCACATAGTGTCCGAAGAAGGGGTAGCCACAGACCCCGGGAAGCTGGAGGCAGTTACCTCCTGGCCACGGCTCACCACTGTGACAGAACTCCTTTTTGGGGTTCTGCTCCTACTATAGGAGGTTCGTAGAGGGGTTTGCACGGATTGCCAGACCCCTGAATGAACTGTTAAAGACAGAGGGAGAAGAGGATGACTCGGGTCCCAGGAAGCCGGGGGAGTCAGTCGAAGATCAGTGGAATGGGAAGTGTCGAGGCCTTCCAAATGCTGAAGAAGAGCTTAACCACTGCCCCTGTCTTGGCCTATGCAGACCCAAAGAAACCCTATGAACTCCATGTAGATGCCAGTCACGACGGTCTGGGAGGAGTACTCTACCAGGAGCATGAAGGGCAACTGCGACCCGTTGCATATGTGAGCAGGAGTTTGACCCCCTCTGAAAAGAACTACCCCACTCATAAGTTGGAGTTCCTGGCCCTCAAGTGGGCTGTAGTCGATAGTCTTTAAGTTTATCTGTATGGGGCAGAATTCACAGTGAAAACTGACAACAACCCCTTACTTATCTTTTTACCACAGCAAAGCTGGATGCCACAGGCCATCGATGGCTGGCTGCACTGTCTGGATTCATTTTCAGACGGAAATACAGACCTGGGGCTGGCAATCGAGATGCAGATGCCCTGTCTAGAAGGTCTCATGCTCCCACCAGCAGCACAGAAGACTGGACCCAAGTGGCACCGGACGGGGTGCGGGCCCTCTGTCAAGGGGCTGAACTTCAGGCCAGTGGTGGGTCCAGAGCGGAAGAGATAGGGGTCACAGCGGTGGGGGTCCCCAAACAATACTGTGGAGTAACTCAGATAGAGGAAGATGACTTACCAAAGCTGTCCAAAAAGGAATTGAGATGTGACCAATTGGTCCTGGAGGCCCTGGAAAGCCCTGGAAAGGCCCTGGAAAGTCAGGATCCAGATAAACTCTTGCATCACCCTTCAAAGGAAGCTCGCCTGTTGCGGGAGGAGTGGGACAGACTGCAGGTGCATCAAGGGGTGGTCTACCGAAGGGGCCCCTCTGATGACCTGGAAGACAAATGGCAACTGTTTCTACCCGAGAAACACAGAGAGACTGTCTTGGTCGCCTTACACTACAACCATGGTCATTTAGGAGCTGAAAGGACCTTTCAACTCGTCAGGAGTCGGTTCTATTGGCCCTGCATGAGGGCTGAAGTAGAGGAATACTGCCACTCATGCGCACGCTGCATTCAGCGAAAAACTTTACCCCATCAAGCTGCCCCAATGGGCCACCTACAAAGTCAAGGCCCATTGGATTTGGTGTGCATTGATTTTCTATGCCTCGAACCCGACTTGAGTGGACTAGGAAATGTTCTGGTGATAACCGACCATTTCACCCGGTATGCCCAGGCCTTACCAACCAAGGACCAGAAGGCTTCCACCGTGGCCAAGGTACTTATGGAAAAATACTTTGTGCACTATGGGCTACCACAGCGTCTCCACTCGGATCAAGGGAGGGACTTTGAAAGTTGGCTGATCCGGAAGCTCCTGGACTCCTTAGGGATCAAGAAGACCCGAACCACCCCCTACCACCCACAAGGGGATGCTCAGCCGGAGAGGTTCAACCGAACCCTACTCAACATGCTGGGGACTTTAAGTAGCAAAAAGAAGCAGCACTGGAGCAAGCACATAGCAGCAATTGTGCATGCTTACAACAGTACAACAAGTGACGCTACAGGGTACTCTCCCTATCGACTTATGTTTGGGAGAGAAGCAAGACTACCCGTAGACCTGGCCTTTGGCACCTCCATAGACCATTCCTCAGCCACTTCCCACAAAGGATATGTGGACAGGCTGAGGCACAGTTTAAAGTTTGCCTATGAGCAGGCCCAAGCAGCTTTGGATCAAAGGGGAGCCCGCAACAAGAGAAACTTTGACCTGAAGGTCCGGATTCAGGATCTGCAACCTGGGGACAGAGTGCTGCTACAGAACTTAGGAGTCCCTGGGAAGCACAAGCTTGCAGACAGATAGAGACCTGAGCCATATGTTATTTGCAAGAAGCTGCCCAGCCTGCCAGTCTACCAACTGAAGCCAGAGGGAAAGGTGGGGCCATTGAAGACTTGGCACCGGAACCACATACTCCCACTTGCCGAAGCAGTTCGGATACCCCCTGTAAAGGATTCCCCTGAGCCAACTTCCATCCTGGATACTCCTAGGCCAAATACCCGGTCCCAGGCATCTCGGTCTGAAGAAACAGATGTCTCTGAACCTAGTGAGGATGAGAGGGAAGAGCTAGAATGGCTATGGCCTTCCCAGGCCCCAGTAACTTCTGCTATAGATCTTCCACCTTTGAAAGACACCATAGACAGTACACTGAATGCAGAAGCTACTGAGTTCATCCCATCCAGTCCTCTATCAGACTCATGGGAAGATGCCTTCGACTCACTCCCAGAGGAGGATCCAAGAGGTTCCATGTATCTTCCTGCTCCTGAGTTAAATGTTTCAGAAACAGTGGAAGCTGCCATGTCTGTTCCAGAAGAGGAACCTACAGTGTCCAAACCAGAAATCCCAAGAGAGCGGAGGGTGAAAAGGACCATAAGGCCTCCCCGAAAATTGACTTACCCACAAATGGGGGAGAGCTCGGAGGACACTGTAGTAACCGCCAGGAGGATTGCAGAAAACCCTGATCCCTCCACTGTTCATTTGGTGGAGGGCAACCCCAACTCACCCTCTGGCACAGTTAGACAGGCCACTTATGACAGTGTGACCTGTGGGCAAGGAAGTTCACTCCCTCATTTTTGGTGGGAACTTCCTCTGCCGACATCATACGCAACTTTGTCTAATGTTGTGCGTAGTGTATGTTGACAACTATCTTTGGGGACCAAAGAGTTTAAGTGGGGTGAGTGTGTAGCTGGGTCTCCTTTAAGGCCCCATGGACTACATTACCCAGAACCCCGTTTGGCACCCAAGGTGCAATTTGCCACCGCAGAGACTCGTGGGTGGGGTATAAAAGGGGAGGGCCTGGGCCTTGCGCAACTCCAAAGACCCTTCCACCCCACTGCGGAGCCTGTGTGGCACCTGATATCTACTTGCTCCGCGGACATCAGTTGGACCAGAGACCCGGCTGTCGCAGACCCTGTGTGCGGAGACACAGCGGTGGGAGTCCCGGACTAGGATCGAGTCCGGAGGGGTGAGAGAGAGCACCTGCTCACAACTATAACCGAGTACTTTTGTTAGGCCTATTGACTGCCTTGGCCCATCGTGTTATACTTGCTGTCCTGACAGGAGACTAGTTGCAGAACTGAGTTATATAGTCTCCGGGGAGTTGTTTCTATTACTATAAATCGTTATTGGATTACAAATTATTGTTTCTGTATGTGCACCACCGATCATCTTGCAAGCGAAGATTCTTCACTTTAAGACTGAGCTTTAACTGACTGGGAGTGTAGAACTTTATTGAGCGCCATATTGCTCACGGGGAGAATAGCTACACGTGGTGTGTGATCTCTTTATATACTATAGTTGACTAGTGTTATTATTACTGCATGGCTCTGCATGTATGTGTTGTATTGTATTGATCGTTGACTTTTATATCCAAGTAAATCTGCTATAGTTAATCATTCTGGTATTAGTGTCCATTACTATACTTTACCACTGTTTGGATTATTGTGGGATTGTTCATGGACAGGTATAGAGCTATACTAATATACCACCCCTAGACTAGCTGTGCCAGAGGAGGGTCGAGTAGATTGCCGGGGGTTGGCTGTGCTGTGTACAGGGCCCGAAACAAAACCAGCGGCTCTCTTACTTTGGGGGTATCGCTACACCTGCTATGTACAAAATGGTGACAGTGTCACCTTTAAAGTGATTGTAAACCCTTGTTTAAAAAACAACAAAAAAACAAACATATCATACTTACCTCCACTGTGCAGTTTGTTATGATCAAATGGCCTCGATCCTCGACTTCTGGGGTCCACCGTGCTGCTATCAGTTCCTGCCTGCATCGGTACACCCCCTAGGAGAAGAGCTTTTCCTGGGGGTTACCGTGTGGGCACGCTCCCGAGTCCAGCATTTGCGCCCATAGACACAGAATGCCAGACTCGGCCCCGCCCCCCGGCGCCCGCTTCATTGGAGTTGATTGACAGCAGCGGGAGCCAGTGGCTGCGCTGCTATCAATCTATTCAATCAAGAGCCGAGACAACGGGCAGAGAGGTAGAGCGTGTCTCCGCCGAGGGAACGGACAGGCTCAGGTGAGTAAAATGGGGGGGCTGGGGGGCTGGGGGGCTAGCGGGCTGGTCAGCATCAGAGGTTTTTTCACCTTAATGCATAGGATGCATTAAGGTTAAAAAACACAAGGGTTTACGACCCCTTTAAGGTTCTCTTCTTGCTCACAGCCTTTCAAGACTGGGGATACCAACCTGTATGTCTGGTGTGTTTGGATGTTAACTTTTAGGTGTAGGGGAGACGCAACATCATTTTCTTAAATACAACAATGTACAATAACAAACAAAAAAGGAAAGGATGATTCCCAAATATAAGTTGGTGGCGAATCAGTCCAGTCCCAGAGTAGAAGTTTGAACTTTAAAGATTATTTACTCATCTCTACAAACCTTTGCTTTGTTAGAAGCACACACCTATTGACTTTTCATTGCTACAATCTGTTTTATAACCAGAAATGTTATCAAACTGTAAACATGATTGCAGCAAGATATTTTGTGTAAATTATGTGCTTGTTAAATTCTCCTTCCTACAAGTGGAGGAACTTTTTTTTTTTTTTTTTTTTTTTTCAGAGCCATTGAGAAGCGCAATAAAAACAGCTCTTTAAACTGCACTGATACTGATAAGGCATTAATAATTAGAAGAGCTAATTTGCTGAAAGTTTTGCTGACATTTCTTTCTGCTTTAGGTGGTGCTTTTTTTCACATGAGTGCCAAAGGTTCACTATAAATACCATCTGCTCACATTGAGAGTCATCACTTTCATTAAACATCAGACTGTGCTCTTTCATCTACGTATGTAACAAGAAAGTGACATCCTTTACATCATGGTGAGGCTTGTGCTACCAAACCCTGACCTGGAAAGCAGGATACAAACATATGAGGAGCTTGAAATACTAGAAGAAAAAGAGGCAGGCGAAAGACCACAATGGGATAACAAAGCACAGTATATGCTTACCTGTATAGGTTTTTGTGTAGGACTTGGAAATGTATGGAGATTTCCTTACCTGTGTCAAAGCCATGGAGGAGGTATGTGCCTTAAGATTTATTATGATATATATTATGATGACAATGTAATAACCAAACTGTAGAAAGCTGTGTAGATGTTTGAACAAAACAGTTTTATTTCTCTCTTTAACATATAAGTGTGAAAGTACTTACCGGTTTGTATAGGCTTACACGGGAATGTTAAAAAATGTGTTTGTTTTTTATTTGCATGTTGTTATTAGGGGTAAGTGAGATTGACACTTTTTTATTTTTCTGAATTTTGTTGAAATGTATTAAAGTCAATAGGGAAGATGAAATTAGGGTGGCTTTTGGTTGTTCTTAGGGGGAAAAAATGCTTCTAACTTTAGGAAGCATTCGTTATCACATACATTGATTTTTCAGCTTGTTTAAAAATCTCAGCATTATGAAGAAAAGAGTGAAAATAAGCGCTTCTGACTTTAGGAAACATTGGTTATCACAAACATTGATTTTTCACCATCGCAGAATGGTAAAGCAAATTTAAAAGAATAACAAAAGAAGTTGTTCACTCGTGTACCTCTGTCCATAAGACAGGTAGCAAGACATGTAGTAGAAGTTACTGGTGTGTTCAAAGACGGGCGTATGTCTCCACATCTGTCATTATTGGGAAAACATCTGCCTGTCTGTGCCCACCAGAGCCGGACTTACCATTGGGCTTGACTGGGCTCAAGCCCATGGGCCCCGTCCACTAGGGGGCCCCTGCCTGCAGAGGCGGCTCTCTAATTAGGCAAAGGCTGGCGGGGTGATTAAAAGTTCCCCCCTGTTACACCCTCATCAGTGGCAGCAGCCAATAGCAGGCTCCACCGCTGTCCTAGTTGGCACCACATTGCATGATGGGAGATGTAGTTCTCAACAGCACACACTAGACTCGGCCGGGCTGTGCCTACACGCTGCAGAGACTACCCCTCCCAGAATGCACTGCAGGGCGGGCGCTCAAAGTGGACAGTCGGCTTCTCCTGAGTCCTGCTTGTAGTAGGGGACGGAAGACTCGGAAGAGTGATCAACCAGGAAAGTCACCCTAAATACCTACCTATATCACCAGCACCAGGTCAGCGACAGTGCCTCATACCTCTGTCAGTGCTGCCTATATCAGTGCAATGCATAACTTTCTATACTGCAGATCATACCTCTCTCTGTGTCATGCATAACGTTATATACTGCTCCAGGTCAGTGCCTCATACCTTACTCATTGCAATTTTATCCTCAGTGCCTCTGTCAGTGTGACTTTATGGTCTGTGCCTTATGCCTCATTCAGTGCTAGGTGGAACTTTTTTATGGTAAGTGCTTCAGGCTTCTGTTAGTGCAAGGTGCTACTTTATGGTTAGTGCCTCATGCCTCACTCAGTGCCTCATGCCTCACTCAGTGCAAGGTGCAACTTTATAGTAGTCCATGTCTGATGCCTCTGTCAGTGCAAGGTGCAACTCTATGACCAATGCTCTCATGCCCTAGTCAGTGCCTCGCTAAGAGCCATGCATAACTATATACTGCATGAGTGCCCAATGCCTCGCTCGGTGCAAGGTGCTATTTTGTGGTTAGTGCAACCTTTTGGTATGTGCCTCATGCCTCACTCACTGCAATGTGCAAAATAATGGTTGGTGTCCATTGTCTGTCAGTGCAGGGTGCATCTTTATGGTCAGTGCCACTTTAGGGTCAGTGCCACCATGCCTCACTAAGTGCCATGCATCGCTATATAATGTATGAGTGTCTAATGACCCTCTCAGTGCAAGGTGCATTTGACCGGCGTCCCCCATGACTCTGCTTTCTTTCTCCCTCCATCCCTCATTCACCTCAGACTCTAACCACACCCCCTTCCGAGCCACGCCCATTTGAGCCACGCCCATTAGAAGGTAGGGCCCGAAAGTGACTCAAGCCCAGGGGCCCCCACCACCCTAAGTCCTGCCCTGGTGCCCACCCTAAGGCCCCTTTCACACTGGGCGCGGGAGGTGTGCTGGCGGTATAGCGGTGCTATTTTTAGCGCCTCTATACCGTAGTTTTTGCCGCGATATTCGGCCGCTAGAGGTGTGGTTTTAACCCCCGCTAGCGGGCGAAAAAGGGTTAATACCGCCAGCAATGCGCCTCTGCAGAGGCGCATTGCCGGCGGTATAGCCGCGCTGTCCCATTGATTTCAATGGGCAGGAGCGGTATACACACCGCTCCTTCACCACTCAAAAGATGCGGCTAGCAGGACTTTTGGAGTGGTCCTGCTAGCGCACCGCCTCAGTGTGAAACCCCTCAGGCTTTCACACTGAGACTGCAGGGCAAGAGTTTTTCAGGCAGTATTTAGGCGCTATTTTTAGCACTAAAACACCTGAAAAACTCCTCAGGGAGCCTTAAGCTGGCCATAGACGTACAGCTATGATGGTTCACGCCTACCTGCCGCAGTATAATGATGACGGCTGGTTGGCAAGCAGTTAAAGCAGATAAAAATAAAGTTATTTTTAAGTTTGGTTAAATTTGGCAGTTTTTATTGATGTTCTGTAATCAGTGCTGCCAACCGTCACTATCGTCACTATCCGTCACTATCTTTACTGGCAGCCAGTAAAAAACTGGCACTTTTCTCCTTCCTGTAAATGCCAGTGACAGGAAAAGGTTAGCAGTAAAAAATATGGCTGTAATGCTCCATGGAGCCATGTGAGGCTCCACATGTGCAGTTCTGGTCCAGAGCTTGCCAGAGCAGACAATCCAAGTGCCTACTACAATGTGTTAAGGCGGTGCCAGCAGGGGACGGGTCTGGCGAAGGCGGTATCTGAGCTTGTCCTGTGATGTCATGGTGCATGGGAGATAAGCTGAGCGGCCGGAGCCTAGTGTGCTTCTGCGGGACAGTCAGAGCTGTTTGGACTGGAGTGGATTGAAGGGACCACCTGGCATGGAGAGAGATTGTCACTGTGACTCAGGAGGGGAGTCTTGTGTCAGTGAGGTGTCATCATCATCTGTGCTGCTGCACACTGCTGGCAGTGTCACTGTGTGAGTCAATTTCATGGTGTGCCTGCCCATTCTAATTTATTTCCTTCCTGAGTCCTATTCCTGAGCTACTTTTTTATATTAAAAAAAAAAGAAGAAATATTTATTTTCCTTAATATCTATCTTAAATCACATCACTAATTGGATATTGTACTTGTTTGTAACCACTTCAGCCTCAAAAGGATTTGCCCCCTTAATGACCAGGCCCCTTTTTGTGATACGGCACTGCGTCGCTTTAACTGACACTTGCACGGTCATGCGACGATGTTCCCAAACAAAATTTATGTCAGTTTTTCCCACAAATAGAGCTTTCTTTTGGTGTATTTGATCAAATCTGTGATTTTTATTGTTTGCTACAATAAATATCCCAAATTTAAAACAACAAAAACGAATTGAAGTTTAGGCCAATATGTATTCTTCTACATATTTTTGGTAATAAAAATGGCAATAAGCGTATATTGAATAGTCTGCGCAAAATTAGGGTTTTTATAACAGCTTACCTTCAAAATCCTTTTCTTGGAGTACATCACGGGACACAGAGCAGCCATAGTAATTACTATGTGGGTTATACGCCACCTATAGGTGAATGTACACTGGTACACTTAAAAAACAGGAAGTCCCCCTCTTAATAACCCCTCCCATACAGGGAGTACCTCAGTTTTGTAGCCAAGCAATATACCTATATCCCAACAAGAGGGGAGGGACCTCTGTGTCCCGTGATGTACTACAAGAAAAGGATTTTACAGGTAAGCTGTTATAAAAATCCTAATTTCTTTATCATACATAACGGGACACAGAGCAGCCATAGTAATTACTATATGGGATGTCCCAAAGCAATGTCATCTGAGGGGAGGGAGGCACAAATAAGGCAGACCGCCATCAGACGTGAGGATCTAAACTGCTGCCTGCAGCACACTGCGCTCAAAG
This sequence comes from Rana muscosa, assembly GCA_029206835.1. NCBI lineage: Eukaryota > Metazoa > Chordata > Amphibia > Anura > Ranidae > Rana > Rana muscosa. Next base: position 24,395,968 of record CM055122.1, read on the forward strand.
GTGGCATCCTCCTGCCATCTTACATCCACCTGATAGAATTTTGTGAACGTATGCACCGATGACCAAGTTGCGGCTTTGCAAATCTGAGTCATAGAAGCCTGGTAATGCACTGCCCAAGAAGCACTGACTGCCCTGGTAGAGTGTGCCTTTACTTGAAAAGGTGGAACTTTTCTTTTTCAGGCCATAGGCCTGAATAATAACTTGACTAATCCATTTTGAAATAGTCGACTTTGCTGCTGCCTGCCCCTTCCTGGGGCCATCTGGCAGCACAAACAAAACATCAGTTTCCCTTATCTGAGCTGTCGCCTTCAGATAGGCCTTTACTGCTCTTACCACATCGAGAGAGTGTAAAAGTATTTTTTCCGCAGAACGAGGCTGTAGAAAAAAGGAAGGCAGGGCCACGTCTTGGTTTAGATGAAACCCTGACGCTACCTTGGGCAAAAAGGTTGGGTGGGGACGCAGCACCACCTTGTTCTTATGGACAACTAGGTATGGCTCTTTACAAGAAAAAGCTGCCAACTCTGATGCCCTTCTTGCGGAAGTTACCGCAACTAAGAAAACTAATTTCTTTGTCAAGAGGACCAAAGAAATATCTTGAACTGGTTCAAAAGGCTGTTTTTGTAAAACCGACGGGACTAGATTCAAATCTCATGGGCACAAGGGTTTCCTGACTGGCGGAACTATATGCATTAACCCTTGTATAAAAGCCCGGACCTAGGAATGTGAGGCAAGTGGCTTTTGAAAAAACACTGATAAGGCCGAAATCTGACCCTTTATTGTACTCAAGGCCAATTTAATTTCTGCCCCTAACTGAAGGAATGCAAGAATTCTACCTATGACATACTTTCGAGGATGCCATTTTCTAGCTTGACACCAAGAAATATAGGCCTTCCAGACCCTATAATAAATGGTCCTGGAAGCCAGCTTCCTTGCATTAAACAGAACCTTTAAGCCCTCGACTCTTTAGAATGTGGGCTTCAATAGCCAGACCATCAAATTTAGCGACTGTAAGGCAGGATGGAAAACTGACATCCTGATGATCTCTGCATACCAGGATCTTCTGGGCCATGCTGGGGCTACTAGAACCACCGACTTCCGTTCCTGCTTGATTCTGTGAAGAAGCCGCGGTAGCAGTTGAACTGGGGGAATGCATAAATCAGTGAAAACTGATCCCATAAGGTCACTAACGAATCTGTCCCGTGTGCGAGAGGATCCCTTGTTCTTGACACAAAGTTGTCCAACTTTTTGTTGAAATTGGACGCCAATAGGTTTATGTCCGGGGTACCCCATCTTTGGCATATGGCCAAGAAAATGTCGGGGTGGAGAGACCATTCTCCCGAGATAATTTTTTGACGGCTCAAGAAATCCGCTTGCCAATTCTGCACCCCTGGAATGAAGACTGCTGATAGGCAAGGCACATGCTCCTCTGCCCAGACCAGAACATGATTCCCCTTCTTCTGGTCTGCACGGCTTCTGGTGCCCCCTTGGTGATTGATATAGGCCACTGCTGTTGCGTTGTCGGATTGTATCCTGACGAGACAACCCCTGCAACCTGTATGTCCAGGCTATTAGCGCTGGACGTACCGCCATAATCTCTAGGAAGTTGATAGGCAAAGTCTTTTCGGACACTGACCACTTCCCTTGGACAGTGGTCTCTTCCAGGACTGCACCCCAACCCAAGAGGCTGGCACCCATTGTTACCACCTTCCAGGTAGCCGGCTGAAGGATTTTCCCCTCAGCAAATTTTTGGTTACCAACCACCAATTGAGACTCTGGAATACCCTCAGGGTCAGACACATTGGATGATTCAAGGTTTGGGTATCTTTGTTCCAAACAGATGGAATGCTGCTTTGCAGCAGTCTTGAATTAAACTGGGCATAGGGCACCGCTTCGAATGATGCCACCATCTTTCCCAATAACCTCATACAGAGGCGGATGGAAGGATCCTTCCTTGTCCTGACCACCTGGACCAGCTCCCTTTATAGCGTTGATTTTTGCCTGTGGCAAAAACACCCTTCTTTGGGCTGTGTCTATGACTAGGCCTAAATACTCCAGCCTTCTTACTGGATGTAAGGAAGATTTTTCTACGTTGACAATCCAACCCAGATGTTCCAGATACTTGACCGTGCTGAGTACGCCCTGGTTCAATCATGCAACTGACTGATCTATCAGCAACAGGTCGTCCATGTATGCCATTACTACTATACCCTGGTCCCTTAGTCTAGCTAGTACTGGGGCCAGAACCTTCGTAAATACTCAGGGAGCAGTGGCCAGCCCAAAGGGTAAGGCCACGAATTGAAAGTGGCGGTGTTCTACCGCAAAACGCAGAAACTTCTGGTGAGCGGGAAATATAGGCACATGCAGGTATGCATCCTTGATATCTATTAATGCTAGAAATTCCCCTCCCCGCAGGGTAGAGACGACTGACCGAACTGACTCCATGTGAAAGGAGCGGATGTTTAGAAACCGATTCAGATTTTTGAGGTCTAGAATGGGTCTGACATTTCCACTTGGTTTTGGTACCGTGATAAGATTTGAGTAGAACCCCATTCCCTGTTCCTCTGATAGGGTCTCTATGATTACTCCCTGAGACCTCAACTGGTCTAGTGCTAGAAACAAAGACATTCTTTTCCCTGGATCCTTGGGAACATTGGAACTCAAAAAATGATCCGGAGGAAACATCTGAAATTCTAGTTTGTAGCCTAGGGCTACAACAGTTATGACCCATCTGTCTAGGATCTCTTCCTGCCAAACCCCTGAAAACCACAGAAGTCTTCCCCCTGAATTTACAGTTCATATGGATGTGGTACCCCCTTGGCCCTATTTCTTTACATAAGTCTTCCCCCCACTCAATCGAGCGGGGGCGCCCCTTCACAAGGAGACCTTGGGATTCTGTTTTGCAGGTTTTTGTCCTGGCACTGGAGAGGAAGCCCTTTTGTATGAAGGATGCTTACTCTTCTTTTTAATCGGTAGAAGAGTACTCTTACCACTTGAAATTTTTTGGATGTACTTATCCAAGTCCTCCCCAAACAACCGTTCCCCATGAAAGGGAAAACCAGCCAATAGCTTTTTACACAGTGATTCAGCTGACCAATGTTTTAGCCACAGAATTCTACGCATGTGCACCAATAGAAGAGCCAGGCGGGATGCCTGATGAATAGAGTCTTTGATAGCATCAACCGCGAAACACAAGGCCCTTGGCAGCTCAGCTAGATCCTGAGCCTCTTCTCCTCGAGCAGGCACATCCTTAATGACCTGCTTAACCTCATCTTTTAGAGCTTGGCAAATACCTATTGCTGCTATTGTAGGTTGTGCAACTGCCCCAGGTATGGAAAAGCAGGCTTTAAGTAAAGATTCCAGTCTTTTGTCAGCTGGATCCTTAAACCACCTGATCATTGTCCACCGGACAGGTCAGACTCTTATTAACAGAGGAGATAGCTGCGTCAACTGCCGGCAAACTCCACTTTTTGGTGAACTTCTCTTCCATAGGATAAAGAAGAGAAAAATTTCTAGGAGGAAGAAAATGCGTGTCTGGGTGATCTCTGTAAGGTTTATTAAAATCAATTACTCAGTTAAATATACATTTTGCTTTTGTACAGAAAAATATTTCAAGTGTGTAAATATGTATCTATTTATAGATAATAATACTATTTATAGCAGGAGTCAACAATTTTCTTAAACAAAGGGCTTATTCAGAATTCATCAAACTTTTTTGGGGGCTGGACTGTGGTTAGGGTGAGTAAAAAAAGATTTTTATTGCATCGAAAATTACTAATAGTAACAATGAGCTCCAATCACAGAACCAGATTGCATGCAGTGTTTAGGTGTTTTGCCAAAATACAGCATGTGATCCTGAAAAAGTCAATTCACCAATGCTTTATGCGGTAATTACTGCATAAAGCAAAAACGCTTGGTAAATACTGCATAAAACAGAAGTGAAAGCCAATTAACAAAAAAAAAAATGCATGCAGTAAATAAGTAGTGGTCCTGGCATGCGATATTTAAGGAACCGGCTTCCGCCAGCAGGGCCGCCATCAGGGGGGTACAGGTAGTACACCTGTAAGGGGCCCGGAGGTCCCCAGGGGCCCGGATGGCCCCCTTTTTTTTTATTTTATTTTTATAATTTTTTTTATTATTAATTTTTTTAATTTAATTTTTTTATTTTATTTATTTATTTTATTGAATTTTTTTTTGTAAGGGGCCCAGAGGTCCCCAGAGGCCTGGAGGTCCCCAGGGCCCCGGACGGAAACCTCCCTTTTTTTTAAAAAAAAATGATTATTATTATTTTTTTATTGTATTTATTTTTTATTATTTTTTTATTTATTTTTTTGTAAGGGGTTCAGAGGTCCCCAGGGCTCTGGATGGCAACCCCCCCCTTTTTTTTGTTCTTCTGCTGTTTTTCTGTTCGTCAGCACCCAAACCCCCTGCTTCTCAATTAGTGGCACCCCCCCGCTTCTCAATTTGCGGCAGCCCCCCCCGCTTCACAATTCGCGGCGGCAGCACCCCCCCTTCTCCTAGGATCCAGGGGGCCCATGCCTGAAACTGTGTAAGGGGCCCCAAAATTCCTGATGGCGGCCCTGTCCGCCAGCATCCTTAACAACCAGTAAACAATCTTGCTGTAAAGGAGGGGATGGCCGCAGCATCCTTAATAACTGGGTCATCAGCGGCAATAAAAACTACGAAAAAAAGGCATGGGGTCCCCCACAATCCATACCAGGCCCTTTGGGTCTGGTGTGGATTTTGAGGAGAACCTCCACGCCAGTTTTGTTTTTTAAATGGCGTGGGGCCCCCCAAAAAATCCATACCAGACACTTATCTGAGCATGCAGCCTGGCAGGTCAGGAAAAGGAGGGGACGAGCGAGCGCCCCCCCCCTCCTAAACCATACTTGGCCAGTGGTTGTGGCGGTCTGCGGGCAGGGGGCTTTTTGTAATCTGTAAGCCCCTTTAACCCCCCAGATTCCGCCCCCCCTCATATGTGAATGAGTATGGGGTAGTACCTGATACTCATTCGCCAAAAACAGAAGATGTACAGTAGTGTAAAAAAGTCCTTTATTTAAAAAAATTTAAATAAATGTCGCCCGGTGTAGATCCATCATCAATCATGATGCCCGCTGCCACCGCTCAGCCAGAAAAAAGGAGAAAATAAAAAGCTCTGCTCGCACTGAAGGCTTCCGCCATCTGCCAGCTCCACTGACTGGCAGTTCCTAAATAACTAAGGGGCAGGGCCACCCGGTGACGTCAATGGGTAATCCCGCCCCCTTGTGATGTTGTCAGCCAGGGGCATGCTGGGTCGATGGTGTTACAAGGGGGCGGGATCACCAGGTGGGCACAGATGGGCACTGATAGGTGGCACTGATGGACACTGATGGGTGGCTTTGATGGACACTGATAGATGACACTGATGGGCATCACTGATAAGGAGGCACTGGCAGGCATTACTGATAGGCACTGATTGGCATCATTTATGGGCACTAAGACGCGATAGAGGAAAAGCCGATACATGGCTTTTCCTGTTTACACAGTGATCAGCTGTGATTGGACACAGCTGATCACGTAGTAAAGAGCCTCCATCAGAGACTCTTTACCTAGATCGGAGTTGCTGTGTGTCAGATTGACACACCGCACCATCGATCGCCGCGCCAGCTTGTTATCCTGAAAGATGTCATATGACGTCTAGTCAGGATAACGGAACCACAGTCCGGCTATCATTCTGCTATAGGCCGCGCGGGAAGTGGTTAAAGGACTGTTCCCTCATCCCCCAATGGGCACTGGTGTCAGCAATAACAGAGTATCCCCACTGCTTTCAGTGGGATAAAAAAGAATCACTCTGACATACACTAGTAACAACTCTATATTCCATGCTGCTCATTGTGGTGTCATGGTCAGGACTTAGGATTGAAACCAATACCACTTTTTTAAGACCGAGTACAAGTACTGATACCTTTTTTCAAGTACTCGTTGATACCAATTACCGATCCTTTTTTTAAATATCATGTGGCAGTGGTATTATTATGCAGCACTGATTGGCACTGATAGGTGGCACTGATAGGCACTGATGAGGTGTGGACTGTGTCAGTAGTTTTTTTTTTATTTATTTTTTTACAATTTTTTTTTTTTTTTTATAATTTATACACACACACATATATATATATATATATATATATATATATATATATATATATATATTGCTTTCTTCAGTGTTCCTTTTTTTTTTCTTCAGTTTTGTACAATTTTACTTTGAAATATTTATTACAATTCTTTTTATTTATTATTGTAGCGGGTGTCAAATTTAGTGGGGTGTATCTGGGCCATAGATGGCCCAGATACATTGATTTTTAGGGATTTATGGACACTTTGGCGTGTGGGAGGTATGAATGGTGTCATGTTCCCTGCGGTCCCTAGGTGGCGCTGTCACCTGGGACCGGGGTTGAACTGCCATTCTAGAGCCTCCCCTTTTTGTCCTCTCGCAGCAGTAGTACGGCGGGGCGGGGAACCCTCTGTGCCTGCTGGGAAGAGGACATAAAAGGGGGCGGACATCTTGCGCACGAGGTCCATTCCCCAGGCACCTTCGGCCTGGGGGCTGCTGCGGTTCGTCTGTGCCCAGGCGCCCTCGGCCTGGGTGCGTGGAGTCGAGTTCCATCCCAGGCACCTTCAGCCTGGGGTGAGGTACTTTACCAGGAGGCCTGGGGCCCAGTACCTTCGACTGGGTCCCGCGAGGGTGAAGCATTCCTAAGGTGCCCCCGGTATTGGGTGCCTTAATCCAGGGCGTAAGGGACCGGAGACGTAACCTCCCCGAAGAGCCAGCGCAGCATTTGCCGGTGACGGTGGAGGCCTCTGGTGACCGTCCGGATTGATGTCTTCCTCTGACAGGGGTCGTTTATTCTAAAGGAGGTAATTCATGTTCTCATGGTCTGTGGCAGGGACCCATCTTCCTCAGGTCAGTGGCAGGCCTCATCCAAGGCCTGTGGCAGAGGCCTCAACGTTCACCAAGGTCAGTGGCAGTGACCAAATTCACAGTCGGTGGCAGCGACTGTACGCCAAGCCTGTTTGCACTAAACGGAACAGGAGAAACTCTATTCATTGTGTTGTGCCTGGACCTACTCTTTACCACACCCTGTCTGTTCTTTTAAAAGTCAACCAGTCTACCTATTGATCAAAGCAATAAAACAGAGTTGGACTTTTTATGGTGTGGAACTCGTGTTACTGGAAGCTAAGTGTCCCTGTCAGTGACAGTGGCAATCATCCTCCACAGGAGTAGCTGAGGCTCCAGCCTAAAACGCAGACCCGAAGGTAAACCGTTTAGCTCATATCTCTGCATCCTACATCAGAGAGCCGAGCTGGTGGTGTGCATCTTTCCCCCTTCTCCCAGATGCCCCTAGACGAGTAAAACCAGCCAAAAAGAGAGGGGAGAAGATGGGGGAGGACTGCTACATTATTATTATTTATTTTTTATCAGCCCTGTAGGGGGTCTTTGGTGAGATATCAGGGGTCTAAACAGACCCTGACATCTCCCCTTTGAGACAGGGAAAAGACTAAGAACACAAATTCCCCAGTCCCTTTCTCTGCAGCTTTAGCTGCACTGTAGATCAATGGACAGGAGACTGAGGCTCCTCCCCATTCATAAACTGAAGCATCGTAAACACTGTTTACGATGCTCAGAGTCAGAGTCAGTTCATTCAGAAAAGGAAGGAGCGGGTAAAATGACAACTTTACCATTGACAATGTTGTACCCAAACGAAATTTGCGTCCTTTTCTTCCCACAAATAGAGCTTTCTTTTAATGGTATTTGATTGCCTCTGTGATTTTTATTTTTTTGCGATATAAACGGAAAAAGACCGAAAATTTTGAAAAAAAATTATATTTTCTACTTTTTGTTATAAGAAAAATCGAATAAACTCAATTTTAGTCATACATTTAGGCCAAAATGTATTCAGCCACATGTCTTTAGTAAAAAAAATGTCAATAAGCGTATATTTATTGGTTTGCGCAAAAGTTATAGCATTTACAAACTAGGGTACATTTTCTGGAATTTACACAGCTTTAAATTTATGACTGCCTATCTCATTTCTTGAGGTGCTAAAATGGCAGGGCAGTACAAAACCCCCCCAAATAACCCCATTTTAGAAAGTAGACACCCCAAGGAAATTGCTGAGAGGCATGTTGAGCCCATTGAATATTTTTTTTTTTTGTCCTAAGTGATTGAATAATGACAAAAAAAAAAAAATACAAAAAGTTGTCACTAAATGATATATTGCTCACACATGCCATGGTTATATGTGGAATTGCACCCCAAAATAAATTTTGCTGCTTCTCCTGAGTACGGGGATACCACATGTGTGGGACTTTTTAGGAGCCTAGCCGCGTACGGGACCCCGAAAACCAATCACCGCCTTCAGGATTTCTAGGCACAAATTTTTGATTTGACTCCTCACTACCTATCACAGTTTCGAAGGCCATAAAATGCCAAAATAGCACAAAACCCCCCCAAATGACCCCATTTTGGAAAGTAGACACCCCAAGCTGTTTGCTGAGAGGCATGGTGAGTATTTTACAGCTCTCATTTGTTTTTGAAAATGAAGAAAGAACATTTTTTTTTTCTTTTTTTTTTTCAATTTTCAAAACTTTGTGACAAAAAGCGAGATCTGCAAAATACTCACAATACCTCTCAGCAAATAGCTTGGGGTGTCTACTTTCCAAAATGGGGTCATTTGGGGGGGTTTTGTGCCATCTGGGCATTCCATGGCCTCCGAAACTGTGATAGGCAGTGAGAAGTGAAATCAAAAATTTACACCCTTAGAAAGCCTGAAGGCGGTGATTGGTTTTTGGGGTCCCGTACACGGCTAGGCTCCCAAAAAGTCTCACACATGTGGTATCCCCGTACTCAGGAGAAGCAACAGAATGTATTTTGGGGTGTAATTCTACATATGCCCATGGCATGTTTGAGCAATATATCATTAAGTGACAACTTTGTGCAAAAAAAAACTTGTGTCAACATATAAAATATTCCATGGACTCGACATGCCTCTCAGTATATAGCTTGGGGTGTCTACTTTCCAAAATGGGGTCATTTGGGGGGGTTTTGAACTGTTCTGGCATTTTATACACAACATTAGGAAGCTTACATCCACTCTTCTAACCACTTGAAGACAAAGCCCTTTTTGACACTTTTTGTTTACATGAAAACATATTTTTTTTGCAAGAAAATTATGTTGAACCCCCAAACATTATATATATTTTTAAAGCAAAGGCCCTACAGAATAAAATGGTGGGTGTTGCATTTTTTTTTTCTACACAGTATTTGCGTAGCGATTTTTCAAACGCATTTTTTGGGGAAAAAATACACTTTTTTTAATTTTAATGCACTAAAACACACTATATTGCCCAAATGTTTGATGAAATAAAAAAGATGATCTTAGGCCGAGTACATAGATACCAAACACGTCATGCTTTAAAATTTCGCACAAACGCGCATTGGCGACAAACTACATACATTTTTAAAAGCCTTTAAAAGCCTTTACAGGTTACCCCGTTAGATTTACAGAGGAGGTCTACTGCTAAAATTACTGCCCTCGATCTGACCTTCGCGGTGATACCTCACATGCATGGTGCAATTGCTGTTTACATATGACGCCAGACCGACGCTTGCGTTCGCCATTGGGCAAGAGCAGGGCAGGACAGGGGTGCTTTTTTTTTTATTATTAATTTTGCTTTTTTATTTTATTTTTAAACTGTTGCTTCCATATTTTTTTATCATTTTTATTGTTATCTCAGGGAATGTAAATATCCCCTATGATAGCAATAGGTAATGACAGGTACTCTTTTTTTGAAAAAACTGGGGTCTATTGGACCCTAGATCTTTCCTCTGCCCTCAAAGCATCTGACCACACCAAGATCGGTGTGATAAAATGCTTTCCCAATTTCCCAATGGCGCTTTTTATATCCGGGGGGGGGGGACATTCCCTCCCACTGCTTGTAAAAGCAGTCCAGAGGCTAATTAGCCACTAGGATTGCTTTTACATGAAAGCCAGCCGCTGGCTGAAAAGAATGATACCAAGATGATACCTAAACCCACAGGCATCATTCTGGTATAAACATTCAAAGTCCAGCAACATACCAGTACGTTGCTGGTCCTTGTTGGACATGTATTGTAATCTTTTTTTTCATGCAGACTGTTGGCTGAACGAAAAGAAAAGATTGATCGGTGGGTATGCCCACCATTAGAATACCGCCCTTCATCCACCCACTTCTAATGATGGGCATACATGCACCATTTATATATGCCGAAGCATGGGGGCATCTTCCCGCAAAAGTTATGCCGCGTACACATGGTCAGACTTTTCCACGGGCAAGCCTCCGTCGGAATTTCGACCGTATGTACGCGGCATTAGGAGCAAAATCGCTCCTCCGCCCCTGCTGCCCCAATGCTTCGGCATATATGCTTTTTTTCTTTTAACTGTGGTGGTGAAATCACCTCCTACAGCACTGGAGTCGCAGGGATCAGGCCTGTCTCTGCGAACGCTGCAGTTATGTGTGTTGTGTTTTGCAAGTGACAGTGATCGATCGATACAGCACTTGGGTGGCCTGGGCTGGAAGGAGGGGCAAAACGCAGGTGCTAGCAGGTATCTGGGCTGATCCCGCTAACACTGCGTTTTTGGGAACCCTAAACTGCTGGGGACGCTAGTATAGATCTGATCAGATCAGATATTGATCTGTTCAGATACTATACCACTAAGGGGGGTCTATGCTTAACGCGTGGGTGTTAGCGCTACTGGCACTAACCTGCCGCTGCCTGGGGTGTGACGCAGACCCTCTCTGACGCTAAAACCTAATTGATATCACCCGCCGGGCGATCAGGGGGTTAAACCTTTATTGGGTTATATACGGCGGGTGCCCTGACACTATAAAAAGCAAACTAACTAACCAGCGTCACCCGTAACACTTATATGATGATCACTGGTGAAAGGGTTAACTAGGGGCAATTAGGGGGTTAAAACCTTTATTAGGTAATATATGGGGGTACCTGACGCTATATAAAAACCTGACGGCGAACCTAAAAAAAAATTACTGGCTACCTATCGGCATCACCGACACTAAGACAACGATCATAAAAACGATCGCTTAGCGACAGTGGTGATAGGGGGTGAAAGGGTTACCTGGGGGGCGATCAGGGGGTTAAACCTTTATTAGATAATATATGGGGGTACCTGACGCTATAAAAACCTGCGGCGAACCTAAAAAAAATTACTGGCTACCGATCTGCATCACCGACGCTAAGACAGCGATCAGAAAAATGATCGCTTAGCGACAGTGGTGATAGGGGGTGAAAGGGTTACCTGGGGGGCGATCAAGGGGGTTAAACCTTTATTAGGTAATATATTGGGGTACCTGACGCTATAAAAACCTGCGGCGAACCTAAAAAAAAATACTGGCTACCGATCAGCATCGCCGACGCTAAGACATCGATCAGAAAAATTATCGCTTAGTGACAGTGGTGATAGGGGGTGAAAGGGTTACCTGGGGGGCGATCAAGAGGTTTAACCTTTATTAGGTAATATATGGGGGTACCCGACGCTATAAAAACCTGCGGCGAACCTAAAATAAATTACTGGCTACCGATCAGCATCACCGACGCTAAGACAGCGATCAGAAAAATGATCGCTTAGCGACAGTGGTGATAGGGGGTGAAAGGGTTACCTGGGGGGCGATCAAGGGGGTTAAACCTTTATTAGGTAATATATTGGGGTACCTGACGCTATAAAAACCTGCGGCGAACCTAAAAAAAAATACTGGCTACCGATCAGCATCGCCGACGCTAAGACATCGATCAGAAAAATTATCGCTTAGTGACAGTGGTGATAGGGGGTGAAAGGGTTACCTGGGGGGCGATCAAGAGGTTTAACCTTTATTAGGTAATATATGGGGGTACCCGACGCTATAAAAACCTGCGGCAAACCTAAAATAAATTACTGGCTACCGATCAGCATCACCGACGCTAAGACATTGATCAGAAAAATGATCGCTTAGCGACGGCGGTGCTAGGGGGTGAAAGGGTTATCTGGGGGGTGATCAGGGGGTTAAACCTTTATTAGGGGTGGGTTAGGGGGCTACACTGGACCTAAAACTAAATGTAGTGACACTTTTACAGTCACAAATGTCACTGATTGCAGTGATCACTAAATAAATGGTCACTGCAATCAGTGACACTGTGACTGGGGGCTGGGGGGTGATCTGGGGGGTGATCTGGGGGTGTCTGGGGGGGCCTGGGGGGGCCATTTATGTGCCTCTGTGTCCTGGTGTCAGTGTAGTGTTGTGTGCACTAACCTGCATCTTCTCCTGTACGGCGCCGCAGGAGAGATGACATCACTTCCTCCCGCCTGTGTAAACAGTACACAGGCAGGGGAAGCTCTCATTCGCCGGGAGCGATCGAGAGGGGGGGGCCGGAATCGAACGGCCGTCCCCTCATGCCGGATCGCTCCCGAAGGTAAAACGACCACCCACTGTAAAGAAGGCAATCACGTATATGTACGTGATTCTGCCTGTCGGTGCCATTCTGCCGACGTATATTTACAGTGGGCGGTCGTTAAGTGGTTAAAAGCCACACAGGGAGATCGATGCTTGTAACTGCCCCCACCACTGTACGATCACCTGTGAGGCTGCCCAGGTATCAGATCAAGCATTGGAGCATTAGCACAAGTACTCGTGCAAATGCTCGGTATCGGCAACCCTACTGGGACTATACAAGTACCATCAGGAAGGAGATCACAATGTCCAAAATACCTGTTAGGATTGCTAGGCACTTCATTCCAGTGCCCAGCACAGGATTCAATTTTGCAAAGCAGCTTCCCGGGTATGGACTGAAAAAGCCCTTCTTATTGCTCAGGCTGGTTCACAGCAACAAGTGGGCCATAACAGGCCAGCTGGCCATGGGTTTGCGGAAAGCTGATTTATAATATAGACAAAATTCATGTCATAGTTTATCTTACATTATTATTTGAACCATCCTTCTAGCCATATGGACTTTAGCATATTGTAATATAGGAAATAGGTAGTGCCATTGAGAACATTCAGCTTTGCAAAAAAACACATAGTACAACATTAAGAGGGTCTTTTCATACAGCTTCAAGGGAAATATAAAAAAAAATACACAAATCCCCTAAATACCTTGCCGGGGTACACTAAAGCTGTATGTGATGTTAAATGATTTATTCGGACAGTTGCAGCAACAGCATTTACTCACAGTACATATTTCCCTGTAGAATTGTTTTTTTTCTTTTACAAATCGCTTATCGGGTATACACTTTTCTCTCTATTTAAAACTGGCAGAGACACCAGCAGTGTGAAGTTCCTTGCGGCCCAGCAGGTGGCGCTGTCGCCCTGGGCTGGGGTTGAACCATTGCTGTGTGCCATGCCTCCTTTTTGTCCTCCCTTGGCAGCGGTATGGTGGGGCGGGGAACCCGCCGTGCTTGCTGGGGGAGGGTATTAAGGGGCCGGCCATCTTTGTCACGGGGTCGAGTCCCAGGCACCTTCAGCCTGAGGGCGGTGGTTCGTGTCGGTCCTCTAGGTGGCCTAGGCCTAGAGGACGTCCGGAGGTCGTGTTCCATCCCAGGCACCTTTAGCCTGGGGTGACGTACTCGGATGGAGGTCTGGAGCTCAGTGCCCACCACTGAGTTCCGCGAGGGAAGGAGGTCCTAGGGAACCCAGGGATTGGGTACCCGAATCCGGAAGGCATAATGGACCGAGGGGAGATACTCACTTGAAGACCGGGTGCAGCAGATTGCCAGTGACAGGTGAGCCTCCCATCGGAGACAGCCTGGAAGGAAACCCCCCCCACTCGGAGACCTCAGCCCACTTGCATGGAGGAAAGTGGAGAGTTCATTGTGTCTGGGCCTACTCGCATCCACACCTCCTTGTTTGTTCTGTTCTTTAAGGGAGTCTAACTGATTGTGTTGTTCACTCGAGAAGAATAAAGGAGTGTTGGACTTTAATGGTGTGGGGCTCTTTTCTGGTGGACATTGTTCAAGGTAACTCCAGGTGCACAACACTGACCCGAAGGTAGAGAAAGAACTTTGCTTACACCGCACAGACATCTGTGGTGAAGGCTTGGCGTGGTGACCCCGCTCTCTCCCCTCTGAGGTACCCCTAGACAAGAGAAAGACGAGCTGATGCAAAGAGGGGAGTGAGGAGGCCGCTACACGTGGGGGCTCGGGTCCAGGATAGTGTTCGTGTACTACGGAATTGAACGTGTTTGCCCGGAGGAGTTATGAGTAGGCAGGCCTTCATTGGCTGAAGTGCATCCCTGCTTGAAGTCGTGGACATGACCCAATGAAGGGAAAGGCCCGCGCAGAAGAGAGCGAGGAAAGGGGGGAGCTCAGCCGTGTGAAGTAGTACACGTGGGGGCTTCTATTTGCACTGCGCCACCAGGCACACCCCCACCGCTTAGTTCGTGGGCGTGACTCAGAAGGAAAAAAGAAGAAAAGCCCTCGAACTGGAGCAAAGGGGAGGAGTCCAATACGTGTGAAGGACTACACGTGGGACGTTGGCGCAAAAACCTTGCAGTATGCGATGGATCAGCAACAGGTCACCATGTTCGGACATACATCGTGGATTCCGGTTCACCCTTCTACCACGACACTGCCTGCTGCTGCTCCGGTAACAGATACAGGGATCCGGCTAAAGCCAAGGGGACGATTCGCCCTGTATTCATGCATGGACATTGAGGCCCTGGGTGTGATTTGTCCCGGCTGTTCGGGACTGGTGTGCCAACTGAAGCCGTTCGGGCGATGCGAGGCCTGTGGGAAGTTCCTTTTTGAAGTGGATTCAGCGGTTGAGAAGCCGAGAACCATTTACCCCGGCCGAGCTGCAGGCAACACCACTCAAAGAGGAGGAATCACTGCTTTAACAGCCATCCCTGCGCACACTGCAGCGACCGCGGAGGAGGTCGTGAAAACTCAACGGGAGAAATCCGAGGATGCTGACTCGTCACCACTGTCTCGCAGCGTCCACCACCGAAGAGAAAGACCGGCATGGTAGCCCCGACCAGCGGTTGTGGTGGACCATCTCGCCCGCTTACACCCGGCCTGGATGGATCCATCGGCAGGAGTCCCGGACGTCCCGCTTCAAGTAAAGGCCGAGGTAAGCCAGGCGGAGAGATTTGGTGTGTGGGAAGAGGTGAAAACTCAGTCTCCACTACAGGGTACCTGCCCGCGGAGGAGTGTGACACCTCTGACCTGGAGTCGCTCTCGGATATGGGAGACGACGTTGCTATTGATGAACTGTTTGCAGAGAAGGGCTGGGACAAAGTACCTCTCGCCTCATCCCGCAGAACCAGGGATCCACCCATGTCTACAGGGGATAGTACACCCCGGGTGAAGGGAACCAGCGCCTGAAGAGGGGTCCCGTCCCCAGCCTGCCTCTACATCCCCGGTATCACCTACACTGAAGACCGGAGAAAAGAGACTGCTGTTGCGGGCACCTATGCCCAGATCAGATGTGATCAAGGTCCCTCGCCACCCGGACTCAATAGTTTTGCCTGGCGAAGGGGACAGAGCTACTATGCCTCCTTTGGCCAGACTACAATGCCTATTTGGCCAGAAGGTTGCTGCAGAGTACGGATGGGAGTATCCATATTTGTCCAAGGAGCTGCTCTATGAGGTGGAAGTGTGCCTGGAGCTCTGGTACAATGACTTTGTGTGGACTCACCTTCAGATTCCACACGCCCGCAGGTACCTGGCGTGTTCTCCCAAGGCCTCTCAGCGTTTTAAGGACTGCAAGGCAGAGTGGATGTTGGGACGGCACATCCATGCAGACAAAGTGCTGATCCGGAGCAAGGAAGGAGAAGATGTAGAATATCATCTGGAGACCATGGACCAGCACTTGAAGCCACTTGTTCTGCCACATCCCCGCTTCTACCTGTAGGAGAGAAAAGACTCCGTTCTTGTTGTATGCTGCTGAACTTTCTGGGGCCTGTTGTCCTTGTTACCCAGAGGAATGAAGGACTGTTCCTGTTTTCTTCACTTTCCAGCAAGAGATCATGGACTCTGGGGTAGATAGGGCTCAAGAGAAGAAGAAGAGTTCCACGAGTGCAGTTACCGTGATGCTGTCACCAGGTGGCAGTGTTGCGCACCGTTAAGACTTTTCACACACTGGCTCTTTGGAGAAAAGGGATTTCTTCCCAGAGAAGTTTATTTTCTCTCATACGAATACATGTGTCAGGGTTTGTGTGTGTTAATTTTCTTTCTTTTCCCACTGCAGGAGAGCATCCCATCAAGACAACTGAGTATGGGGTGGGTCTTAGTCAGGATGGGTGGGAAAAGTATAATGTGAATATGTGATTCAAAAAGTTATGGTTAAATGTTGTTGTTTCCCTTCCCTTTCTATATAGGGCTCAGACCAGCGGTTGTGGTGGACCATCTCGCCCGCTTACACCCGGCCCGGATGGATCCATCGGTTGATCAAGTTTTTCAAAAAAGTTTTATTCTTGTACAATTTATAGTTGGTTTCTGGACTGGACTATGTCAGCCATTGAGGGCATGGTTTGCTCCAGACACTGGGGACCAGTGTCAAACCACCAGGGGGAGAGTGTAGCGGGTATACACTTTTCTCTCTATTTAAAACTGGCAGAGACACCAGCAGTGTGCAGTTCCTTGCGGCTCAGCAGGTGGCGCTGTCGCCCTGGGCTGGGGTTGAACCATTGCTGTGTGCCGTGCCTCCTTTTTGTCCTCCCTCGGCAGCGGTATGGTGGGGCGGGGAACCCGCTGTGCTTGCTGGGGGAGGGTATAAAGGGGCCGGCCATCTTTGTCACTGGGTCGAGTCCCAGGCACCTTCAGCCTGAGGGCGGTGGTTCGTGTCGGTCCTCTAGGCGGCATAGGCCTAGAGGACGTCCGGAGGTCGTGTTCCATCCCAGGCACCTTTAGCCTGGGGTGAGGTACTCAGATGGAGGTCTGAAGCTCAGTGCCCACCACTGAGTTCCGCGAGGGAAGGAGGTCCTAGGGAACCCAGGGATTGGGTACCCGAATCCGGAAGGCGTAATGGACCGAGGGGAGATACTCACTTGAAGACCGGGTGCAGCAGATTGCCAGTGACAGGTGAGCCTCCCATCGGAGACAGCCTGGAAGGAAACCCCCCCCCGCTCGGAGACCTCAGCCCACTTGCATGGAGGAAAGTGGAGAGTTCATTGTGTCTGGGCCTACTCGCATCCACACCTCCTTGTTTGTTCTGTTCTTTAAGGGAGTCTAACTGATTGTGCTGTTCACTCGAGAAGAATAAAGGAGTGTTGGACTTTAATGGTGTGGGGCTCTTTTCTGGTGGACATTGTTCAAGGTAACTCCAGGTGCACAACACTGACCCGAAGGTAGAGAAAGAACTTTGCTTACACCGCACAGACATCTGTGGTGAAGGCTTGGCGTGGTGACCCCGCTTTCTCCCCTCTGAGGTACCCCTAGACAAGAGAAAGACGAGCTGATGCAAAGAGGGGAGTGAGGAGGCCGCTACATGTATATAATTCCAAAGAACAACAGGGATGTCAGAGTCCAGTGAGAAGGGTGCTTGTAAGATAATATGATGTGAACTCCACTGACGCCAGCTTCTACCGTGTACACACCACCTCCAACTTCTCCCGTGTATCACACTCCCCTTAAGGGTCTCTACTCACCAAATGGTTGTGCTTAGCAGACACTACCACTGAATCCTCCGATCATCTTCCACCTCAACGGTATCCTCGATCCCTTGGGAGTTTCTCCTGGTGGTCTCAGATTCAAAAGGAAAGGAGACTAGAGATAATGTAATCCCGTTTCAACGATTTATTAAACAGTCCTTGATGACATCAATCAATCCAATAGCCAAAAGCATTAGGACAGCACAAGATCACTAATATTTAAAAGACGCGCTGTTCCTTGCTCTCTATGCGTTAGTGGATGCGAGTGTCAGTCCCATCCACCGTAGACCAAAACACTCACCACTTCCTTGCACTGGAGCGCACAATGAAACGCACAGCGTCACTTCCTACTGCCGTGAAATCACGCCCTGACGTTTCGTCCTTTCGACTTCCTCTGAGGGTGCGGCCTCGCGGCACGGCTTAGTAGTATATATAGCAGACACAGTCAGCCAGCACATTAACCCCTCATATGCCTGAGAACTTTACCGGTACTCCCCGGAACTTACAGGACTTAATGTCACTGGGATCACACTAGCGCTGAGTACTGCTGATTCACCTATACATAATATACATACTATCATTGGTGGGGCAATTACCCCCCCCCCCCTGATTGAACAATACATATCATCCCATATCGGGATTCACTGGTATAGGTTTTAGTACAGAGATAATGTTTAATACATATACATCACTACTCTATTTATATTAAAATTCATCAAGGATATATCAATATAAATAAAAAGCATATTACAAGGAGAATATTTAAAATGAAAAGTGGTTAAAAATTACAGCAGGTATTATATTAAATAAACTCCTTACTGCTCTACCTCAAAACAAATAATAGGGACACTCAAATAAAGGGATAGGTTAATCCCAATCTATAACACATTATCTAACGACATTGAGTTACAGTATACCAGAAATTAGAATAAATATTATATTAACATGTTTAGGAAGACATTTTTAATTATTGAAATTATTTTAAGAAATATTAAGAAGTATTAAAAATTATTAAAAAATATTTAGGAGCTACTAGCCATACAATTATCTCAAATAGGGAACTCTTCAACTTCTATAGAAATATCTCTACGACTTGATAAACCTATATTTTCATTTTTATGGAACCATAAACAGTCACATACTAGAATATCAAGATATTAATTATATTAATAATCGCTTATGAAGCAATTAATATCAAGTTCTACGTTTAACCCTTTTGGGGTGAGTGTATCTAATAGATAAATCCATAGGGTTTCTCGCTTTGATAGTTCCCTAACCATATTACTGCCTCTCCAAACTGGCTTAATATGATCGACACCCCAAAATTTCAACCCAGTGGGGTCCTGGTTATGGTGTAATTTGAAATGAAGTGAGACATTGTGGTCCTTGAAGCCCAATCTGATATTTTTAATATGCTTGCCTATTCTCACTTTAAGGCATCTATTTGTTCGGCCTACAAACATCAGCCCACAGGGGCATAATAGGACATACACCACATGTGTGATATTGCACGTTATAAATTATTTAATGGCGAATTCCTTCTTATTCACAGTGGATATGAAACTGGATTTATCTATTAGATACACTCACCCCAAAAGGGTTAAACGTAGAACTCGATATTAATTGCTTTATAAGCGATTATTAATATAATTAATATCTTGATATTCTAGTATGTGACTGTTTCTGGTTCCATAAAAATGAAAATATAGGTTTATCAAGTCGTAGAGATATTTCTATAGAAGTTGAAGAGTTTCCTTTTTGTGATAATGTATGGCTAGTAGCTCCTAAATATTTTTTAATACTTTTTAATACTTCTTAAAATAATTTCAATAATTTAAAATTTCTTGTCTGATCATGTTAATACAATATTTATTCTAATTTCTGGTATACTGTAACACAATGTCGTTCGATATTGTGTTATAGATTGGGATTAACCTATCCCTTTATTTGAGTATCCTTATTATTTGTTTTGAGGTAGAGCAGTAAGGAGTTTATTTAATATAATACCCGCTGTAATTTTTAACCACTTTTCATTTTAAATATACACCTTGTAATATGCTTTTTATTTATATTGATATATCCTTGATGAATTTTAATATAAATAGAGTAGTGATGTATATGTATTAAACATTATCTCTGTACTAGAACCTTTACCAGTGAATCCCGATATGGGATGATATGTATTGTTCAATCGGGGGGTGAGTAATTTCCCCACCAATGATAGTATGTATTTTATGTATAGGTTAATCAGCAGTACTCAGCGCTAGTGTGATCCCAGTGACATTAAGTCCTGTAAGTTCCGGGGAGTACCGGTAAAGATCTCAGGCATATGAGGGGTTAATGTGCTGGCTGACTGTGTCTGCTATATATACTACTGAGCCATGCCGTGAGGCCGCGCCCTCAGAGGAAGTCAAAGGACGAAAACGTCAGGGCGTGATCTCACGGCAGTAGGAAGTGACACTGTGTGTTTCATTGTGCGCTCCAGTGCAAGGAAGTGGTGAGTGTTTTGGTCTACGGTGGACGGGACTGACACTCACATCCACTACCGCATAGAGAGCAAGGAACGGCGCGTCTTTTAAATATTAGTGATCTTGTGCTGTCCTAATGCTTTTGACTATTGGATTGATTGATGTCATCAAGGACTGTTTAATAAATCATTGAAACGGGATTACACTATCTCTAGTCTCCTTTCCTTTTGAACCTGAGACCACCAGGAGAAACTCCCAGGGGATTGAGGATACTGTTGAGGTGGAGGATGATTGGAGGATTCAGTGGTAGTGTCTGCTAAACACAACCATCTGGTGAGTAGAGACCCTTAAGGGGAGTGTGATACACGGGAAAAGTTGGAGGTGGAATGTACACGGTGGAAGCTGGCATCAGTGGAGTTCCCATCATATTATCTTACGAGCACCCTTCTCACTGGACTCTGACATCCCTGTTGTCCTTTGGAATTATATACATAGAAACATTGTTTTCCTCTTATGGACTATCATAAGTTAGAGTGGTCACGCTGAATGTGTGAAAACTAAGCGCTGCTTTAGTAATTTATTAGTTTTCTTGTTGTTTGTTTACTATATATTTTTATAGTTGTCAACATTGTACTAAAATTTATAGGGACACTTTTTTGTCTGTAGGCGGAGTCTTAGTATAATTAGGGGACGGGGCTTTCGTTTGTAGGC
Organism: Rana muscosa; assembly: GCA_029206835.1. Classification (NCBI taxonomy): domain Eukaryota; kingdom Metazoa; phylum Chordata; class Amphibia; order Anura; family Ranidae; genus Rana; species Rana muscosa. Next base: position 24,416,800 of record CM055122.1, read on the forward strand.
GTGATTGAGCGGGGAAAGGAAAATGCAGCATGCAAAGCATGGGCATGGTTTAAACTAAACATTGGGCGCTGCTTAAAGAGGGTGTGGCTCAAAGGGGTGTGGTTCAAGTCTGAAATGAACGAGGGATGTTGGGAGAAAGAAAGAAAGAAATAGGGAAGTAGGAGAGAGAAGGAAAGAAAGAGGAATGGAGGGACAGCAGGCCCAGATCCTACACCATAATAGCAATATGTGTATTCCAGAAAATTTAACAATCAGCAGATAAATACTCCAAACACCTGGTGTTAGCTCTTCAATCATCACGGCACCATGGTTGTTATGGTATCAGGATGATTGAAGCACATTATTTATATTATTACATTGTAATATAAAATGAAATAGTTAAACTTACCATAATGCAGAATTAATTAGAGCCCTGAGCGTGTCACTTGCCACGTCACCTGCCACCAGATGCCATCAGATGTCTCCAGCAGAGTCCCTCCTTACATCAGGCATTCCCAGCTGAGTCCCTCCTTACATCAGGCATTCCCCAGCAGAGTCCCTCCTTACATCAGGCATTCCCAACAGAGTTCCTCTTTACATCAGGTGCCCCCAGCAGAGTCCCTCCTTACATCAGGTGCCCCCAGCAGAGTCCCTCCTTACATCAGGTGCCCCCAGCAGAGTCCCTCCTTACATCAGGTGTCCCCAGTAGAGTCCCTCCTTACATCGGGTGTCTCCAGTTGTGCCCCTCCTTACATCAGTGTCCCCAGTGGAGCACCTCCTTACATCAATGTTCTCAGTGGAGCCCCTCCTTACATCAGGTGTCCCCAGTGGAGCCCCTCCTTACATCGGGTGTCCCCAGTGGAGCCCCTCCTTACATTGGGTGTCCCCAGTGGAGCCCCTCCTTACATCAGGTGTCCCTAGTAGAGTCCCTCCTTACATATCAAGTGTCCCCAGGCAGTGGAGTCCCTCCTTACACCAGGTTCCCCTGGTAGAGTCCCTTGGCTCTGCCTCTTGTCCGACACGGCAGCAGGCCACGGGGTAGAGGATTGGCAGCAGCTCTATTTGAATGCAGGTCTCTTTCCCTGTGTGTTCAGTGGAGAGGGGAGGAGCTTCCGATCCGTGCCGCTAACCGGCTTTAGTGTACAAGAGAATTCTACTACCTGTCTACTTGTACACTGAGGAGAGAAGCCGATTAGCTTCACGGAGGCCCCGCCCCTCTCCACTGAACACACAGGGAAAGAGATTGCTAGCCGGAAAGAGGCCATATTTTTGGAGCCAGAAGCTGCTGCCGGTGCCAAATAAAGTCCCGATACCCGGGACAAAAGGATACAGGATAGGATACAGCAGTGGAAAATTGGCCAGTAGCAGGACAGTTTTAATCAGAGAAAATATTCCAAAATATACTGGAGACAAAAGTACAGGCAGGTGTTTTACTACAAGAATTGGGCAACCAAAGATAATACAGTAGTGCAAAATTGGCCAACATCAGGACAGTTTTAATTAACCGGTGTGTTCCTAACTTTGATTTTATCTATAGGGATAGGGGTGTGTGTTGAATGTGAGTAATATAATGTAAAGTAGTTTGGGTGCTCACTATTCTTGCACTTTATGTTTTGGTTAAATTATGTAGCTGTATGCAGCAAATAAAAGGAAGCTCCAAGAACAGATGGTCAATAACAAGTGAATGCTTCACTTTGAGCACACTTATCTTAAAAGGTCCTATCAGCAAATAAAAAAACACACCGAAAAGAAATGAAAACCCCCAAAATACTAGTCTTGAAACAAAATGTCCTGCTGCTGGCTAATTTCGCACTGCTGTTTCACCTGCAGTTTCATAATTCTTAATGATAGTTGATAGTAATTGGCCAGCAGCAGGGCAGTTTTGCTTTCTTTTTTAAAGGGAAGACTTGCAGGAAAAAGTTTGCTATAGACAGGACAACTAGGCTTGAATGCACAGGAAGCCCTTTTCTCAATTGGTTTCAAAGAAAGAAAACAAAGCTGCTAGAATGTCCCACCTGACTTGAATCCAGTAGAAAATCTATGGAAAGAGCTAAAGATCAGAGTTCAAAGAAGAGGCCCACGGAACATTCAAGATTTGAAGTGTGGAAGAATGGGCCAAAAATCGCACCTTTCCCTGTGTCATTACATTTTATTACACATAAATATATTTCTGAACAGATTTGTTTTGGTGTCTTTTGTATTTATGGATTGCGTATTATGTCAATAGCACCTTTAGAAATATATTTACCTAGAAAAATGGTGACGTGTTCAATACTTATTTTACCTGCTGTATATACATATTGTGTGTGTGTGTGTGTTGTAACCTGGGGGACAGGTAGCAGGTACAAAAGCTTCCTGGGATAAGCAGGCTTTCAGGCACAGATACCAGAACAAGTGAAGTAGTGACAAACAGTGAAGTGTTTCATGGTGATATTTCCAAGTCTATATAGAGGTGCTGTACAGTGTTAAAAAAACAAACAAACAGAACAAAATAGCCAAACAAAAACCTAGCCGTGTCTTGGCTCTAACTATACACTATGCAGGGGAGACGGGAGAAAGGAAGCCGCTCAGGTGTGGAAGTCCCTTAAATTACCTCCTCCCAGCAACCAAGGGTGCAGGCAAATGCAAATGCAATTGAGGAAAGAAAAAAAGGTCTTCTGGACGCAGCACTCCGGTTAAAAAGCCTTTATTCCAAAAAAAGGTTCAGGAAACCAAGAACACACTGCACAACACAGCAAACTGATCACATCTGGCTAATGCGTTTCACACTATTAAAGTGCTTACTCATAGCTATGAGTAAGCACTTTAATAGTGTGAAACGCGTTAGCCAGATGTGATCAGTTTGCTGTGTTGTGCAGTGTGTTCTTGGTTTCCTGAACCTTTTTTTGGAATAAAGGCTTTTTAACCGGAGTGCTGCGTCCAGAAGACCTTTTTTTCTTTCCTCATATACACTATGCAGGCCCTAACTACCAGGCGGAGCAAGCCTACCGCCTTGTCAGTTTCCACATAAACTGCTTAATAGCTTTTTACCAACCTTTTTGCTCTCACAGACCAGCGTTGTCTGTGTTTCCCAGGCAGAGAGCAAAGGCTGTCTGCTCAGGTGAGCTTAAATTAGCCTGGGGGAGAGGACCAAGACGCCAACTGGACCATGGATCAGAGATCCCTGAATGTATATGAGAGGAGCCTGGGAGATGTATAAACCCCGAACAGGACTTTTCCAGACTCTCTCTGGGACGCTCTACTACATATCCTCCCCCCTTGTTTCAACCCCAGGTTTGGAACACCTGTAGCCCAACAGGAGTGAACACGGGACAGGTCAACACCTGACCTGTGTTTTACAGTGAAGGAGTAATCCTGTAGAGCCAAAAACCACCGGTTCACCTGTCTATTAGTCTCCTTCTTTTGGGCCATCCATTTCAGGGGAGCATGGTCAGTTATTAACTCAAACTGGCGCCCTAACAAATTGTACCTTAGTGCATAGATGGCCCACTTTATGGCTAAACATTCCTTTTCAGTGACTGCATACTTTTTCTCATGGTCATTGAGCTTTCTGCTTAGGTACACCACAGGGTGTTCTTCCCCTCTGTGTACCTGTGATAGTACTGCCCTGATACCAACATCAGACGCATCCGTCTGAACCAAAAGATCTGTGGAGAAATTAGAGGAGTACAGTACTGGCTGTGCACAAACAGCCTTCTTCCGGACTAGGAAAGATTCCTCTGCTACTGAGGACCATTTCACCTTCACAGAGTCTTTCCCTTTCGTAAGGTCTGTCAGTGGGGCAGCTATCATTGCAAAATTTGGGATAAACCTTCTATAATAGCCCGCAATGCCAAGAAAGGCCCTGACCTGCTTCTTATTTGCAGGACGTGGCCACTCCTGGATGGCTTCTATTTTAATCACTTGAGGTTTTATGACACCACGGCCAATAGTGTAGCCCAAATACTTGGCTTCCTCTAGACCAGGGGTGTCAAACTCAATTTCATCGTGGGTCGCATCAGAATTATGATTTCCCTCAAAAGGGCCGGTTGTATCTGTAAGATTAGATGTCCAGCGCATCCCCTCCCCTACATTAGATGTCAAGAGCCACCCCACCATCAGAAGTTGAGTCCCCCACCCTCCCTTACATCACAGTGCACCCCCTTACCTTTTACTGCTGCTGGGAAGAAGATGGATGCATTGCTTGAAAGAAGAAAGTACAGGGTCTGGAGGAGGACCAGAAGAGGGCTGGAGCTCTCCTGCAGGTGCGAGGGCCACATGAAATGGCCTGGAGGGCCTTGTGTTTGACACCTGTGCTCTAGACCAATGGCACATTTTTTTGGATTTGCCGTAAAACCTTCTTTGAAGCCGGAATCGAGGACAACCTGGACACGGGGCAAGTAAGACTCCCAGTCAGTGCTATGTACCACTATGTCATCTAGATAGGCTGCTGCATATCGTCTGTGGGGTCTTAGGGTCCTCCTGTCCATGGCCCTCTGAAATGTTGCAGGGGCATTTTGCAACCCAAAAGGCATTTTTTTATATTGAAAGGAACCCTCCGGGGTCACAAATGCAGTCTTCTCTTTGGCGCTACCAGTCAGGGGTATTTGCCAATAACTTTTTGTCAAGTCCAAAGTGGTCAGATAGCGAACCTTGCTAAGTCGGTCTATAAGTTTGTCTACTCTGGGCATTGGGTACGTGTCAAACTTTGTCACTGCATTAAGCTTCCTGAAGTCGTTACAGAACCTCCAAGTGCCATCCGGTTTTGGGACTAACACGATGGGGCTAGACCAGTCACTATTGGATTCCTAAATGACATCTAGCTCCAACATTCTTTTAACTTCATCGCTGATGTCCTTTCTTCTCGCTTCAGGAATTCGGTACGGTTTGAGCTTGACATGGACCCCAGGTTCAGTAACAGTATCATGCTGAACTGCTGAGTTCGTGCCAGGTAACTCTGAAAATTTCTTTCAATTCCTTATCAGGAACTCTCTAGCTTCCTGTTTTTGGGAATATGACAGGGTGTCTGGAATCGTGACCTCAGGGATCAGAGGGAACTCAGTACCCTTAGGCGTTACCGGGAGGGACCTCGCAGTTAACGCCAGTCTATCCTTCCAGGGCTTTAACAGGTTTATGTGGTAAATCTGTTTGGGCTTCCTTTTTCCTGGTTGATATACCTTGTAATTGACCTCCCCAACTCTTTCAATTACTTCAAAGGGACCCTGCCACTTAGCCAGGAACTTGCTCTCAACAGAGGAAACTAACACCAGGACCCTGTCACCAGGTGAGAAAACACGGAGTTGGGCCCCCCTGTTGTAGATCCTCTGTTGGCTGCTTGGGCCTGCAGTAAGTGTTCTTTTACCATCGGCATGATTGCTGCAATCCTGTCCTGCATTTGAGCGATATGCTCAATGACACTTTTATGGGGTGTCTGCTCCCCCTCCCAAGTTTATTTGGCTATGTCTAAGAGTCCCCGAGGGTGTCTCCCATAAAGCAACTCAAATGGAGAGTACCCCGTAGAGGACTGGAGAACCTCCCTGATGGCAAATATCAAGTATGGTATCAGGAAGTCCCAGTTTTTCCCATCCTTGTCATAAACCTTTTTTAACATGCTCTTTAATGTCTTATTGAAGCGTTCCACCAAGCCATCCATTTGAGGATGGTACACTGAGATTTGCAACTGCATCACCTTAAATAACTTTCACAGCTCCCTAGTTATTTGTGACATAAATGGGGTGCCCTGGTCTGTAAGGACTTCTTTAGGGATGCCAACATGACTGAACACCATAAACAGCTCTTTGGCAATGTTTTTAGCAGACGCGGTGCGTAAGGGTAACAGGTAGCATAATCAATGACTACAAGGATATGCTGATGACCCCGGGCAGACTTGGGGAGTGGACCCACAAGGTCCATGGCAATTCTCTCAAAGGGTACTTCAATAATGGGCAATTACTCCTGTCAATTGATGTGTGCGCAGGCATTATCTTGCTCAAGCGAATTCTGACTATCTTTTTAATTAAAGAGGTCAAATATCTCTGGTAAGCACAATCTATATCCTGTACACTTTGGGTGTCGCAATATATACACCAATGGAATTTTTCTCATTTACCTAAATAATTGATGTAAACAATAGTCAGCATAATTCTCATGTTATCAACTATTAAGAGTACAATTTAAATTTTATTGAACAAACCTCCTAATGATAACAGTTTTTTTTTTCAAAATAAAAAACTTACAATGCACTGTTCTAAATTATTACGCACAGTAAGTTTCAAAACACTTTAAAGGTTGTAAAGAACTGAAAATTGTCATTTGTTGTGTTTGCAGCATATTTACTGAAATCAAAAGCTATTTCAATCAACATTTTAACTTTTTCAACATTTTAACAGGTCACATTACATTTTAACATAGGACCCCTTATTTGATAGGAGCTTCACAAGTCTTGCATCCTTTGAACTTGTGAGTTTTTGAACAGTTTCTGCTTGAATTTGTTTGCAAGATGTCAGAATAGCCTCCCAAAGCTGCTGTTTGGATGTAAACTGCCTCCCACCCTCATAGATCTTTTGCTTGAGAATGCTCCAAAGGTTCTCAATAGGATTGAGGTCAGGGGAGGATGGAGGCCACACCATGGCTTTCTCTCCCTTTATCCCTGTAACGGCACCCCAATCTCAAGGGGTATTAACGCCGTTTACGATGTTCCCTCTCCTAGGCACACATCCACTCGCTACCGATATCCACAGCTAAACGACCCTTTCCTATAGGACCCGACCCCTCTGGAAGAAGACGAGACGCACTCTGTCTCTTCTGTAGTAGGAATGAATTTATTATTGACAAACATTGTAACTTTATACACAATTCAGGGCACATGATTTACCATGAACAAGGGCCCAGCTCCACCCACACATCCCAAAACTCAACACCTCATCCTGACGTCTGCTAGGCTTCAAAAGATCCCAACACAATAGAATATACGATCTCCAATACACATCTTCCCACAAAGGGTTGGCAGCCAGTCTGTCTGGCGACAACAGGTTCTAAACCCTTTACATCTTAAATCCCTTTGTATTGTAAATCCCAGTCTGTCTTTACAATACACACAAGTATAGGGTTAATTACTTCTATTCACACCAGACCTTCCCAAGTCATACTGAACAATAGAATGCAAATTACCTTAATTCCTCACAGCCATGATTCTTAACCCCCACATACAGTATACATCCAATCTATATACAATGTATATACAGCCTTGAATATGGCTATCATAGACCATATTGGGGTTTTCATTCACCCTGTGCCCCTAATAGAGACACAGGGTGATTGACACATAAGAGCCATTGGGGAAGCTGGCGCAAGGGTATTTCATACTTCCTAAGCGATTCTGAGTCCCCCGGGCCTTCCCGTTACATCTCTCCCCTTTCGGCAGGAGACTAACAGAGGGGGGAACCCCAGACGGGTTGACTCCGAAGTTAGTCCATAGGTCCCTTCTTCTAATGCCGGTATCCACACAGTACCCCAAATAAATTTCTCCAAACAGAGAATCGCTTACCCAGCCAACCTCTGCCTCTCTCAGAGAACACACCCGCCGCTGGGGAGAGGCCTGGACTGGCCCTTCTCCCTGGAGTCCTTTCTGCCGCTGGAGAGAAGACAGGGTGACTGGGCTCAGTCCATCATGCTGTTGGGGATCTGGGTCGACTGCCCGGCATCCCTGTGGTATACAAGTGGAGACTGAAGTCCCATCCACTTGTGGTAGGTGAAAATCTCCCAGTGCTTGCAAAGCAAGGCTGACATCCTCCTGTCTCAGTGTCACACCATTTTCTGGGGTTGTGTCAGTGAGGACTGAAGTCCCATCCAATACCACAGGAACTCCCTCTTCTGTTAGTTGGGAGCCGAGGCCCGTGGCGCTCGGCTCTGTTGCCAGCTCTTCTTTCCGGTTTTGCTGTGAGTGGAGACCGCAGTCCCATCCACCGATATCCGCTCAAGTGGCAGTTGTGTGCAGCGGCCAGTAGCATTCTGCCCTGCTGCCAGTGATTCAGCTGGGGGTAAAAGCTTTACCACCTCAGCTTGTTGCTGGAGAGAGGGGCCAACTGCCCCGGCTCCCTGAAACTCCACAGTTGTTTCCGGTGCTGGGCAGAGGTGGGTATCACTCTGCCCTGTTGCCAGCACTTCTGCTGGGGACTCCACACCATCTGCTCTGGTTAACTGTTGGGGGGGGGGAGATGGCCTGCTTCTCCTCCCTGCATCTCTCGCAACCTCCTTCCGAATTCCTCTTCCATGGCGGCTGGTTCTTTAGGCGTTGTCCCCGATTGCCGTATTTGCGCCATTCTCTGCTCATGTTGCCACTCATCCTGCCGCTCGATGTCTCTAATGGCTTCCCGTATGGCGGTCTCTGATGGGTTAGCACCATACAATGCCAACCGCTGTCGCACTCGTTGCTGAAACAAATCTTCAACTGACCGGGGTCCTGCATCACCCTCCTTCGGCTGCATCGCTGGCCAGTCACTGTGGTGGTTTGGAGTGTCCCAGGAACTGGAGGGAAAATCCCGCTGCTGCCAACCAATGTAACGGCACCCCAATCTCAAGGGGTATTAACGCCGTTTACGATGTTCCCTCTCCTAGACACACATCCACTCGCTACCGATATCCACAGCTAAACGACCCTTTCATATAGGAGCCTACCCCTCTGGAAGAAGACGAGACGCACTCTGTCTCTTCTGTAGTAGGAATTAATTTATTATTGACAAACATTGTAACTTTATACACAATTCAGGGCACATGATTTAACATGAACAAGGGCCCAGCTCCACCCACACATCCCAAAACTCAACACCTCATCCTGACGTCTGCTAGGCTTCAAAAGATCCCAACACAATAGAATATACAATCTCCAATACACATCTTCCCACAAAGGGTTGGCAGCCAGTCTGTCTGGCGACAACAGGTTCTAAACCCTTTACATCTTAAATCCCTTTGTATTGTAAATCCCAGTCTGTCTTTACAATACACACAAGTATAGGGTTAATTACTTCTATTCACACCAGACCTTCCCAAGTCATACTGAACAATAGAATGCAAATTACCTTAATTCCTCACAGCCATGATTCTTAACCCCCACATACAGTATACATCCAATCTATATACAATGTATATACAGCCTTGAATATGGCTATCATAGACCATATTGGGGTTTTCATTCACCCTGTGCCCCTAATAGAGACACAGGGTGATTGACACATAAGAGCCATTGGGGAAGCTGGCGCAAGGGTATTTCATACTTCCTAAGCGATTCTGAGTCCCCCGGGCCTTCCCGTTACAATCCCCATAGCAGCCATTGATGCAGAGGTATTCTTTGCAGCATGAGATGGTGTATTGTCATGCATGAAGATGATTTTATTAGGGAAAGCATAGTTCTTTCTTCTGTACCAGGGAAGGAAGTGGTCAGTCAGGAACTCCACATACTTTGCAGAGGTCATCTTTAGACCTTCGGGGACCCTAAAGGGGCTGACCAGCTCGCTTCCCATGATTCCGGCCCAAAACATGACTCCACCACCGCGTTGCTGACGTCTCAGGCTTGTTGGAACAGGGTGGCCGTCCACCAACCATCCGCTATGGTTGCTCCCCACTCATCAGTGAACAGGACTGTTTGAAAATTAGTCTTCATGTATTTTTCTGCCCAATGCAGCCATTTCTGCTTGTGAGCATTGGTTAGTGGTGGCCGAATGGAAGGTTTATGCACATTTGCAAGACTTTGGAGGACTCTACACCTTGATGTCCGTGGGACTCCAGAGGCACCAGCAGCTTCAAATATCTGTTTGCTGCTATGTAATGGTGTTTTAGCAGCTGCTCTCTTGATCCGATGCATGGATCTGGCAGAAATCTTTCTCAATGTACCTTTATCTGCACAAAACCCGTCTTTGCTCTGAATCAGCCACAAATCTCTTTATAGTGTGATGATCACGCTTAAGTTTTCGTGAAATATCTAATGTTTTCATACCTCATCCAAGGCATTAAACTATTTCACTCTTTTCGGCAGCAGGGAGATCCTTTTTCTTCCCTATATTGCTTGAAAATGGTGCTCTGCTTAATAATGTGGAACACCCTCCTTTAGTAGTTTTTCCTTTTAATTGGGCTCCCCTGGCAATCTAATTATCACAGGTGTCGGAGATTGTTTTCAGTGATCAAAAGAGCCCTGAGACACAAAGCCATCCATGAGTTAAACTGAAAAACAAAATATTAAGTTTTTGTGACACTGAAATAGAATTTGCATAATAATTTGGAACAGGGTGTAGTGTATGGTGAAGGATTACACACCGCATGTTTGGAGAAGTCATTTTTTTCTCACAGCAAGATTGTTCATTATTGGATTTCAAGCACTTTATGTTAATTTGTTTGATATAAGTTGGGACTTTATATGACTATTTTTGGTGTGATTGGCAAAGACTGACTTTTTTGGATCACATTATTTCACAGGAATTGTTATATACTATTGCACTAGAGAAATTACGTTTGTATTGGGTCACAGTATTATTTATTGTGTCACTTGTATACCGCCCCCTATATTTTGCATCAATGGGCAAGGGCACTAAAGGACTTCGGAAGTGGGGTAGTGGGGCTGACATCTGACACACAGGACAGGATTGAAAATAATTCTCGATATCTTTCTATATCCCGGGCCAGTAAAACCTGCGCAACACCCTTTCAGTAGTTTACTCAACTCCTAAATGGCCTCCTAGCAAGTGCCCATGGGCAAGTTCCAACACCACCCGTCTGTATGTCTTAGGGACCACCAACTGTTCAACCACTTCATCATTCTTTTTACATACACAATACAGTAAATCCTCATTGCTGCTGAAATAAGGAAAACAGGGCCTGTCCCCTGGTTCGACAGGTACATCTTTAATCACTATTACATTTCCCCAGGCCCTAGCAAAGGTAGGGTCTTTTCTCTGCTCGGTACAAAAATTTTCCTTGTGCACATTAAGGTCAGCAAACTCCAACGTAGGCTCAGATTCAGTAGACGGCTGTCCAGCTCTACTGGTTGTGTGGACTTCCTCAGGCTCCTCCAGCTCTCCTGCCATAACTGAGAAAGGAAAACCCGGGGAGCCCTGAGAGGAGTCCCTTGAACCCACATTGTCAGTAGTGGCCAGGAGTTTTGGCTCTGCCACTAAGTCAGGTACTGCGACTGGGTCAGGATGATCCCACAATTCCCCAAACTTAAGGAAGTCCCTACCAACGATGGCCTTGTGCACCAAGTGGGGCACAAGTCCAACCCGGATGGTTCACCGTACCTAAGCCAGTTTTAAATTGAACAGTGGCTATAGGATACTCCCAGGTATCCCCATGTACACAGATCACAGCGACTTTTTTAGCATGAAAATTCAGTTTCAACCATCTCAGCTGTAACCAAAGTCAATAGACTTCCAGAGTCCAGCAAGGACGTAATAGGCTTATTATTAACAGTCATTTGGCACATGTGTTTTCCCATATTTGGCGCTGCAGCGCATGAAACATAGACTGCCTTCTAATAGATATATCACACTGCATTGGTTCATCTGTCAATGGACAGTTTGCTGCAACATGTCCCAGTTCTTGGCAACGAAAACACCTGATGTTTCCCCAGTTTGGTTTCCCCTGGAACAGTCTTACCGGTTGCCTGGGGAGACCGTGGCTTTGGGTGGAAAATCTGTGCAGCTGTAGGGGTGGTGACCAGGCTCTCTGCAGCAAAGTACCTTTCAACGAATTCCACCAGGTTGTCCGCCGAGTTGGGGTCTCCTTGACTCACTCACTTCTGCAGG